>VWZD01006348.1:0-87913 GCA_013396695.1 Sakesphorus luctuosus
TTTTCAGCTCTGAAAGTTACACTGATTTTCTTGCCACATATCTTTTTGAAACTAGATAGACCGGTGTGTCCAGTAAGAATTCTCAGCATTGCTTGAGTTTTTATAATGAGAAGTGACAAGCAAATGTTGTTTTCATTTAGGGAGAGGGAAAGAAAAAAATTTAAATGGTTTGAAAACCATGAGAGCTAAGAAAGAGAATAGATCTTATTATGGAAAGGATTAAAGGAGAATTTGAGTTATTTATTTTGCATGATAATAAAGCTCATATACACCTCTCACAAGCTTTGCATGATGAGTGAAGCCAATACTGAAACTTCCTGAATGTTTTAAGTATATCTACTGGGGTCCTTCCCATCCGAATGTTTTGACATGGATGCATAAATACTTTTCTCAAACACAGAATGTTGCAGAAAGACAAAATCATCTTAGTGAAGCTTATGTCTGATATTCCATTTCTTGAGAACCTGTGTCTCTGGTCTGGTTATAAAAATGTGGAACAGCTCTTGCTTTCCTGTTTTTTTTGCCTTCTCCCAAAATGGCTCCAATATTTACCTGGATAGGTGGAAGGAAATTGGCTTGCTTGTACAAGGAGTTCTTGAGAGAAAAGTCAGGAAAAAAAAAAAAAGAGTTCTCAGAAAATGAGCTGGATCTTTTGTTTGTCTCTGAGCTTCATGGATGAAGAAACAAAAGGTGTACCACTGGCTAAGGAATGAGAAAGACTGTTTTAGAAAAGGAGCTTTTGCAGAAAGAACAGTAACAGATTTGTGGCCTCTCTTGGTATCAACAAACTGTTTAGGAGACACAGAGCATCTCAGCGGGTGGGAATTAGCTAAACTACTTTACAGCTGATTGCAATTATTTAGCATTGGAAAGTAATTTGAGTTATCTTCATGACTGGGGAGTAAATTTCATGTTTCAGAAAGTGAAAATGTTTATACAGTCAAAGAACAAAGCAGGAATCAAGCAAATTTGCAAAACAGTCAAAGAAAAAATTTTCTCTATTTTAAAAATATTAAGAGAAAGAAATACAAAAGAGTATAGCAGGGACAAAGAAACCTGCTAAATCTTCAAAGGATGCAGAATACTTTCCTAATAAGGTGTTTTGTAAGTATATAATTCCCTGTATGTTATTCAATAGTATGTTATTTAGCAGCAGCTCTAGTTTTTGAACGATATCGTAAATTTTCCGTATTTCACAGATGCAAAACGGGACATTTATTCTGAAGTACACAGAGAAGACCAAGGCTGACACAACTATGCTAGGATATGCTGGGACTGAAAAATGCATTTGAGAGGCAAAGGATTGACAACTGAATTTTATTACAGGTTAATGATATTCTCAGCTGTGTTCAATTCCTTAACAATTGACACTTTAAGACCCTCCCTGCATGCAAGAATCAATTGAACAATCCTATTGCTTCTGAGGTTTTGGAAACATGTGATGTTAAACAATAGAAGATTGCTAGAAATAAAAATATTGCCTTTGAATTCCCACTATAAAGAGATAAAAGGAGACATGCACTATTTTAACCTGTTCTATGCAGTGAGAGACTAGGATCAGAATAGTTACTTAGAGATATTTAAGGGTCGATTGCTAGAAAGAACCTGATGCCATGAGGAATGGATTGGTCCAAATACTTTAATACTGTGAGCATTCCTTAAGTTTCGTTAGTCTTATCTGAGTGTTGTATTGCTCTTGATTTTACCAGTTGATTGGATCTTGATCGGTACAGATCTTTTACACATGGTCCAGCATAGTATTGAATGGAAGAGGTATTCCTAATGTGCCTTAGGATATGGAAAGTATTTTTCTTCGAGCTTATGTAAATATATTTTTATTAAATCCAGTGCAAAGTAGTAAACAGAGGTTTAATAAGCATAGATGTAATTAAGCAGGAAAAAGAAATTTAGACAGTAGATGTCTAAAACTAGTTGGTAGCAAATAAAATGGTGGCAGACTATTTTGTATTTTCTGCAAATATTCAGCTGTATCTCAGCAGTACAGAATATGAAATGCAAGGCTTTAAGGGTAGATATTCCAGGCTTTTTTTTTTTCCTTTCAGAAGGCCTCACACATTGTGACAAGCCTGCACACTCAGATAATATTTTATTACAAACTCTCAGTAGTGTTTTACTAGCTCAGTTGAAAGGGGAACTAATTTTGCCTCCTGCCAGTCTGGGGTAAAAATGTGGAAGATATGGATCCTGACACTGGCATAAAGTACAATCAAAACACTTCCATTAACACAGTATGTGACATATGTATCCTCTATTGAGAAAACAGTTGGTAAATTGACAGGCGAAATTGGTAATGTCCTAAGACAAGCAAGCCCCTGTAATCACATTAATGGACTCTGTCAGTCAGTCCACTGTGACTTTTGAATTTGTTGGACTGCTTCAGCTGGATGTTAACAGGAAGGAATATTATAAATACTAAATTCCTTCAAGTTTCCCAAAAGAGACAGATGATTGAGATCTGAAGAAAACTCTGCAATGTGAGCTTTTCTAATTTACTAGACATCAGAGAATTCATAAAACAAGAGGATAGTACGAGTGCCTCAGCCTCCTCCAAAGCTTTGATGAATGTTCATAACATCAAAATCATAGGAAATTCAATCATGATGCACATAGCTATGTAGAAATCAGATTCCATACAGTTCACTGCTCATATAGCAATTTGACAAGGGATGCCCTGTGACAAGCACGAAGCTGATGGTGGAGTGTGCAGAGCCATATATGAGCAAGCTTCTTGACAGTGGTGTGTTTCTGTTTTTAAATTTTCATAGGATCTTCCCAGAGCTGAGGGTTTGGAAAGCCATTTATTTTATAGATTATTAGATATGATGGCATGTTTGAGTCTCAAAGACAAATGTTCACTTTTTAAAAGTCTTTCGAATTCTAGTCTTCCTTGTATACAACTTATTTAGGAAGTATCTCCAAAGGCAAGTTCAAGGTAGTGGCATTTTAGCACAGCAGTACCTCATAGAAAAGGAAGAACTCTAGAATAGCTCTTTGACAATATCTTTCAGTAGACCACTGTTTAGTACTGGATTACCTGGAAGTTTATGTCCATCAGGAATTGCTGTGCCTTTAAGTTTCTTTCAATAGTAAGGCTCTGGTTGTCCTGTTCCTAAAATTTTGCCTGGATTTCTGAACTGGACACTGTCAGAAAGAGGATATGTTGCAGAACTTACAGGATGGGATTTATCTCCAGATTTAAACACTTCATTATAGGCTCTATATGTGAATTAGATTTTTAAGGTCCTGTTATACCAAGAAAAATGTAGGGCCATCTCAGTTGCCCACAGATCCTGTGTCTGAAGTGCCAGATATTCTGGGATTCCTCATATTTCACTTATCCATATGTGAACTTCTGACCTGGGCCCCTAGTTGATTTAATGAGTGCAGTCCAGAGAACTATTTTTCTTAGCTTATGGTAGACAACTGTATTTGGTCAGCAAACCCTCTTGATCATCACTGACCTTACTAAGAGTTCAGCTATTCAGCTTTTATGTGAGTGGTAAAGGGACTGATTCAAACAGCATTGAACTGTTTAAGACACTACAGAATCAGAGAGATCTATACAGATACGACCCAAAACCAGCTGGAGGGTCTCACCCCTCTGCAGCACAGGTGGAGGACAGGCAGGCTGCCCTGTTGCAGGAGACGTTACTGCATTGTGTTCAGCTTCAGGCATCTGAATGGGGAGCTGACTTCAACCCCCTTACATACAATGTATCTGCATACACATATTTATGTGAGCACAAATCTCACTCTTTTATCAAGGGCAAAATCATTAACTGCCCTCTGAGAGGCTGATCTAGGCAAAGAACTTACTGGTTTCTTTATCTTGCCTTTTAGTGCTTATAAACTGTTAACTTCATAAGTTAAATTGCACAGCCAAATTTACTCATCATTTGCAATGGGGATTTCTAGACCTTAGAAGACAAGACTACCTCAATCAAAAAAGGTTCTATTAGTTGAACTTTTGGTCTTCTTAACGGAATTATACTGCTGGGCTCAGAGCTGATTCTTAACCTGTTTTCAAGTGCTGAAGGGCTGTAAAAATCTTTAGTTGAAACTGTCTTTGCACTTGTTGAGTTGTCAGGAAGCGAAAGTGGGAAGGTTTGGTAAAAAGGATTCCAAGCTGGGAGGCTTGTGAAGATGACAGTGCAGGACCACTGGCTGTAAAAGGCAGAGACCTTGGATATTTTCCTTTTTTATTTGTGTGCTATCCCTATTCTGATTGTGAACTTAAATGAGTGCTGTAAAGTGGAGATCAACAAACACAAAAAAGAAGGGAAAAGAAATCAACACTGAAAATGTGACTTCTCAAGGAGAAATCTGAGTTTTCCACAGACTTCAGTTTTTGACTTTCTAAAGATTTTGAAATGTATTTTTCTAAAGATTTTTATTTCTTTTAGATATTCAAATATTTACTGCTAATCTGCACTCATCTCCTCAAGGCAGAAAGTACTTTTGTTTCTAGCATGACCTGAAAACAAGAAGTGTGAAAAAGCCAGCAAAAAATGACAGAAAAGTACTTCCTCTTTCTCAATCTATAACACTTCAAGTTTAGGTAGAAGTTTGGTTCACCAGTTGTCTTTAAAATACATCTGTATTTGTGATAAATATTTTCTGAATTTCTACAAACTGCTAAAAGAGAGGATTAGATTCACAGCTGGTGAAAGTCATTCATCCTCAATAGCACTACCTTCCAGAAATCTATCTGTAAGGATTGTGCTAGTCAGAATTTTTTTATGTTGCCAATAAAAAATTGCTCATTATTTTGTACAGGGCAAGAATCTATCATGTTTCCCCATATTTTGACATGTGTCTTTTGCTACTGCTTCAACTTTGGAATATTATGACTTAGCATTTGTTACAAGGTGATGGGTGCATTTTGCAGAACACATTGCCTACCTCAATATTGAAATTGCTAGCAGCTCTATTTGATGGCACCAGCATACCAGCTTCTGGAGAATTTCTTGAGTAATTGTCACAGGTTTCTCTACTCACCCACCCACCTTAGCTCTGATTCATATAAACACAGACAGTTTGGGTTTATTGCCAAGACATAATGACATTTATGTGCAGCTTTTTCTGAACTTGAAAACAGTCAGCATCTCTCAAAATATCAAAGAAAAATACTTTCATAAATCCCTATCTCCATCTTATATGCAATTAGTCATCTCCAGCTTTATGGTACACCTGTCCTTACAAGCTACATGTTTTTTTTCAAGTGGCCAAATGGTTATATGAAAGGTTAAGCATGTGGATACGATACTATACCTATTTCACCAGTAAACTGAAATATCTCCTACACAGCCTCTTCCATTCATCTCTGTCTATCAGTATGTTAAAACCTGACAGAAAATAATAACTTATCAGATGCACCTGGGAAAAAAATACTCCGCTACCCACTCAGGCAGCTAGGAGTGGGAAGCGCCAACTTTGTGCCCTCACGTTCTACTTCAAGAATGTGTACTTAATGCCTGAAAAAATGTCTTTGCATTGCCTCCTCCATACTCATTACTAGCTAGACTGTCATTAATCAGAACATTCAAAGAAAGGCATGTAGTTTCCAAAGTTCTGTGGGAGACATTTTCAAAACAAAAATGATGCTTTAATCCCAACAGCCAAAGAGCATTACACAAGTGATTGTGACTGGTATTTTCCAAAGTTACCAGAGAGAGCTTTAGATAAGAAAACTACAAGTCATCATGCAGTGCTCATAAAAACCCTTCTTTCTGCCCCTGCTTCATCAATATAATTCCCAGTTGAGTAACTAGGTGAAAATTTGAAAGAACACAAAAAAATAACAAGTTCACTATTTTTGTAGTTAAAGTTCATTGCAAGTGTACTGGGTCCACACCCTGTATACGCTCTCTGGTCTTCTCCATGATGGCCAACAGTGTTACCAGGAGGAAGCACAACTATGACACAGCAGCTTTCCCATGTACACTTTTGGGTTGTGTGGCAATGCAGAGCTGGGAAAATGATATTGCATGAGGCTTGAAAGGAAAAACCAAACCACACTAAATGCTCTGCATTTGTTAAGAGGAGCCTGATTGAGACCGAGGCTGAGCTATGAGTGCAGGTCCAAAGAAGAGCACTGGCTTCATCCCAGGACCCTGGAACTCCTCAAAGGGCAATTTCAAGAAGTCTAAAGATACTAAGAGACATGAAAAGAACAGAGTGAGTCATGTGGCCACATATGGGCAATTTTGTGCCCATATGGGAGCTTCTGTCAGGCCTGATAGTAGCTCTGTCAGAAGTGCAGAATCCATGCCACCAGCATTTCAGGAATGGAAAATGACCCTTCAGGCTCTGTTCTGCTTTCATGCTGTTTCCTGACTTTTCACCTTTAGACTTTTTATCTGTTTCTGGGAATGCTGCCAGACTGAAGGCACTTTGCCTGCAAAGCTGTCTAGCCTTGCTGTCTGTATCTCTTCCCAGATAGCTTAGGTGAATGCCTGAATATCCATATAGAAGCCCGCTCCAGTAGCCTAGAAACTCTATACTGTGCAACATCCTTGACTCTTCCTCACATAGGACCATCCCCTCATCCTGGCTGTTCTCTTACATCCTTTCATTCTCTCCAAAACTACATAGCAACATCGGTAAAAAAAAAAAAAAATAGATGCTGAAACGCATTTTCGCAAAAGATCACTCATTGTTTATTCTGATGAGAATTGCATCAGTCGATTCAAGTGAAAGACAACTTGTATTGTCAACACCTCCTCTTCTTTTCTACCTTCCCACACTCCAAATAATTATCAATCAAATACATGCGTCAAGATTTATAAAATATAACTTTAGGCCGTGACAGCAAAATAATGTCCCTTCTCTCCCCACCTCCCTAAAAGTCCCAAGATAGCAAGATATCCTACTGATCTACCTGATTAACTCTTCCTGTCCAAGATCTTGCAATGGTTGCTAACACACTGAATAGTACATAAATGCCAGAGCAAGCTCTCTGGTACTGCTCTGCCCACTATCCAGATCAAGGGGGTTGGCCAGACCACCATGTAGCTTTCTGATACCTCTTTCAATACCCAGATGTGTAATGATAGAGTGGTGCCTCCCTGGGTGAGATGCTGTTACCACACACCCTGTGAACTCCAAAATGTTCTGGATCCCCTTGATCACAAATGTCTAAAATGTCCCTGGCAAGTATTGTGGATGTGGCATACAGCACCATTAAAATGAGTTTGACTGTGTTAGATTCATAGAATAATACAATGGTTTGGGTAGGAAGAGACCTATAGGATCAACTAGCTCCAACCCACCTGCCATGAGCAGGGAACCTTCCATTACAAAAGGTTGCTCAAAGCCTCAGCCTCATCCAACCTGGCCTTGAACACTGCCAGGGATGGGGCATCCAAACTTATCTGAGCAACCTGTTCAAGTGCCTCATCATGCTCATAGTAAAGAATTTCTTTTTAATATCTAATCTAAATCTACCCTTTTATCTTAAAGCCATTTCTCCTTGTCCTTTCATTGCACTCCTGGATTCATACCTCATTTGCAAGTATCAGAGCTGTTATCTTCTCACATATGACCTCACCCATCCCTCTCACATGTCATTCCTTATAACATAAAAGCACATAACCACAGCTTGCTGTGGTCACCCCCTACACAAAACTTTCATCTCCTTCCTTTCAGTTCTTTCCCTCACTAGACCATACCATACCTAAAGCCTACCACAGCCAGAGAAGTTACTAAAGGGGCCCTTACATGTTGATGAAGAAGCATTGCTTGCAAAACTGTCTGAAGGGAAAATCTATTCCTACCTGGTTTTGAGGAAATCTCAGAATCTGATAGTGAAATCAGGGACTGGAATCCATAGTTCTGAGTGCAGCCCAAGTGGTATCTGACCAGATTTGCATAAGCCATGGGAACTATGGGGAGACCTGGGATAGCGGAAGAGGATTTTTCAAAGTGAGTATATGTTACTTTAGGGTAGGTAAACATTTCATGTTCACTGTACAAAGTAGCATTGACAATCCCTGCTGACATCATCTCTGTCTTAACTAACTTCTAGCCTTGAAAAGGCAGAAAAAACTCATGAAGGTGCTGAAATGATAAGTAAGATACCAGTATCTTCTACCATTTCCTAAACACGTCAGACTCTTACACTCTGACACCAGTGTGCAGCACCTTTCAGTCCTTCAGAAATGTCTTTCTGTATGTTAAGTTTCAGAGGTTTGGGGTTTGCCTCTTTCAATATATTTTCCCAAAATAATTAGACAACATATTTAACATAACCTTTTCTGGGGCTTTGAGACATTGACAAGAAACCCAGTGAAAAAAATGGTATATGCCACAGACTTGCAATTTTAGAGGACAACACGTTGACAAGTTGAGCCCTGGCTTCCTGGCTTGACTTTGACTGGCACAGTAAGACAGGGATTTTGCATAAAGTACTTTATGATGTGACTTTACTGGTTGTCTCGGCAGAACAAAAAGGCTGTGAGAGTTGCAGCGGGTGAGTTCCTACTTCCAACATTATGCCAGCCATTTCTCCTTTTCTCTGCATGTGGTAAGGACACCAGCACCTTTGGGGAAGACAACTTCAAGATGACATTTGATCTGTACATCCAAAGCACCCACAAAGTAATCTGCTACAAAGGAGATTTACCTCTCAAACTTTCTTGATGGCTATAAACATTTTGATACAAAACTGACTAGAAGAAAGCTGCAGGGGCTGCAGTCTGTCAGCTTCCACCTTCACAGAATCACAGAATCATTTAGGTTGGAAAATACCTCCAAGATCATCAAGTCCAACCTTAAGAATATTGAGACCAACCTTATCATAACCCCAACCCTGTGCTTAGTAATATTTTCACATTAATTGAAGGAGCCACATCACAGAAGGAGCGAACCAGGGACATATCACAATGATCACATATCTCCCTGTCCCAAAGTTCTCTCTCCTCTAGCAATTTCCTTGTACTTGCAAATGCCAGCCTGGCATTTAGCGCAGCATTTTTTTTCAGATATCTGCAGAAAGATGTGCCTAGGCAGTCCACACATTAAAAATACCCACAAGTATCACAAGATTGGCATCCAATAGTGAACAGGAATGCATAAAAGCACTGCAATGTGCTTTTGCTAGTCAGGCAATGCCTGTAAATATTGCAGTCAGGTTCCCAAGCCCCAAGTCTAGTCTGTCATCTAATACAATGCTAAACTTATTCAAGTTTAGTAATTGCAACTCCAACTTCACTTATTTGGTTTGCAGCATCCTTAGAAGGCAGCTATACCTCTGCTTCATTCTTCCCTGAATATACGAGACTATCTAGGTGGTTAAACACCCAGCTAGAGATGATGCCTGGGTTCTTCAAGCAGTAGAGCACACTATGATTTAGATAAAGGTATTCTACTTATTTTTACGCTGCCTAACCCCCATCCCATCTGTGGATGCTGAATGCAATTTAACAAGATTAAAACTTTTTCTGCAGATACTAAATTTAAAAGAACTTCCCCCCCTACCCTCCCTTAATCTGGCATTCAGCTATCCATCAGGGTAAGCAACAAGTGACTTGGCATATAATTCAGGACATATGGCATTGAAGAATGGTAATTTGAAAGTACTTGGACAAGTCTCCTCGACTCATTCACATTAATTTGTGCTATTCTCTTTTACATGTGCTCTAGCAGCTGGTACAGCTAAAAAAGTATAGAAAATACAGTGACTACAATGTAAGTGACAAAATAAACTTTTCCTGAGTTGTATTAATGTATACTGCAAAGATCTCACTCATAAACTGAGTGACAGAAGGAGTTCAAAGACAATTCAAAGCTGTTAAACATACATGCCTCCTCTGCAGTCACCAGGTGGCACCAGATGTATCTATATATTGATAATCAGCTTAAAACTACTGTAAACCATGTGGTCTTCAAAATGCAAAGCAGGTCATGTATAGACATTAGGTAGAGCCATATTAGAGAGTTTAAATTTAACTTTAACAAGATCTGACTGTTCGTTTAAGTTTTCTTGTTTTGTTTTGTTTTATTTATTTTGTTGGGTTATTGTTAAGAGTGTTTTGGGTTTTTTGTTTGTTTGGGTTTGGCTCTTTTGAGCAGAAAGTGTTAGAGGGTAAGATTCAGTGGCATCTCCTAATCTGGAGATGTTGGTTGGAAAACTTCAAAAAATGCAAAAACGTTTTATTTTGACTATATGCATTGATTCCTTGTCAGAGTTAACATATTTTTACATTTTCCCTCTTTTCTTTTTCAACATTTACATATTTAAATAATTAAACTTTGGAGAAAAATCACTTATTTCAAAAGATACATTTCAGCTGTCCTGAAGAATTGTAGCTTTCTGTTGATACAAGAAAACACTTTTTTCCTAGCTTTCTGACATTTTCAGTGGGCTCTTGAATTATATAAGAAAACCTATGCTTAAAAATTATTTAATTTTATAAATATAGCTACATTATTGTATGAGCTGCAGCTGAAATTAGCTATGTATCATACACAGAATATTATGTCATCCATATGAAAAGACAGAGAGGGCTAATTCATTTACTTGTGAATCATACCAGGTTTTTTTCCAGCATTTGAATGTCCATAAATTTTATCACAAATTAAATATTTGAGAACCTAAACTATTTCTTGTGCTCTCCTCTGAGAATCACTTTTCTTGACGGGGAAAAAAAAGAAAAAAAAAACAGAAAAAACCAGCAAAAAAGTTGAAATCTTGACCTCACTGAATCGATTACTAAAATCCCACTGACTTCAAGGGACCAGGATTTTACCACACATGAGCAGATTTATACAAAGAAGGAAAACCAAACAGTCAAAGATATCATGTTATTAAAAGCACAGAGTCTGAAAATGAATCATCATCTAAACAATATGGCAAATGTTTACAAATAACAGTAATCAAAAAAGCCAAGTTATAGTTTGAAATAGTTTCAAAAGCAACTTGGTTCTCTAGGGGAAAACAAGTCTGTAATTCTCAGTATCCAGATTTTGTATCTTTAGCCCATTGCAATGATTTTTCAGCCAGCAAGTACCTTTGGTTACAGTAAATTTATTGAAGAATTAATGCAAAATGTCATTCACATTTACATTCTCTTCAGCATGCTATTTTCGTAAAAATCAGGCAACATGACTATCTACACACTTGACACCCACAGAAGCTTAATGGCTGTTAGGGTCCCCAGTGCATACAACAGCATACACACGTAAATAACCTCTTTGTTTAAAGACTATTTTTGCAAGCCCTGGCTTGCAGGAAGTACTGGCATTGGCAATGGGCAAGCCTAGCCTTGTACAGACACAAAAGAAGATGTCTCTGATCAGATGATTTGTGATTAATCTTCACGCTTTACAGTAGGATACACGGCAAGTGCAACCAGGGAAACCAAGAAAGAGCAGGAGGAGCAGCACTCTTCATAGCAGCCAGCAGCGGAGTCTGGCACTGAAACAACAAGCGTAGGCTTCAGTCCAGAGAGTTAACCTCTATATTGGAGCACAGCAGTTTGTGGCTAATTTAACACTGTAGTATGCACCCCAAAAATAAGCTAACCTTTTTGTCTGCTATACCATGAAGCTCAACTAAAACAAGTTTTACTATTTGTATTCAAACATTTTCATTAGCACAGCTATGGCACATATGAAAAGTAGCCCTGAAAGTCTGAAGAACAGTCTGAAATCTAGGCAGCTATTTTAAGGTGAATTGTTAGACTCTGTAGCAAAGGCTAAAAGTAGTTTATGCCGTCTTAAAACAAGTAATTGAGAAAGCCAGCATGAGGTACTCCTGAGGAATCTCCATTTTTCTCCATTGCTAAGGGGAGCCCAGAGAGCCAGATCAGAGATGAGACATACCTTTGGTTCGTTACCGTTAAGTGACATGAACTCTGCTCTGTAAATGGCAACTTCCACTTAGAGGCTGGAAAGTGGAGACACAGGTGTTTTAGCTGGTTTGGCATCGGGCTGTGCACTGACCCTTCTGGGATCTGGTACACCACACTGAGAAAATTCTATACACTGTATTCTCATCTGCACTACCAGTTCAGAAATAATGAAGTGAGACAAACATAAAGAGAATCTAGTTTTCTTCCCTTTCTCTGACATAAATCTGTTGTCATGTTAAAGGAGCTCTGCTTTTACTGTCTAGAAGAGAAGGCAGGTGCACACATTTGCACAAAGAGCTACTATATTTCTTCTTTTCCATAACAGAAAGCATAGAATTCATGTTATTTTATCTGCAAAAATTATACTTTTTACCTATTATCTGCAATTCTATCAATAGCTAGTACACTATACTGTAATTAAGGTATATTGTATGCATTATCTGTGAAAAGGCTGTAATCATTCAACATACTATTCATTGAAATACATTAATAGAGTACTTACAATACATAAAATTTGAAATTGATGAAAACATAATACAATATTATAATTACTTTTGAGATTTTTCCTCCTAGAAAAGTCAAATGAATATCAAAATTAATGGATCATGTTACCCTGTCTCCATTATTTGCTAAAAATGAGAAGGATATGCAAGAGGCTGGCTACTTCCTAGAGCTGTCTCAATGCAGTGCTGAGGGAAGCAGAGTAGGTATCACATCACGAATGAGACTATATGGAATGAGCTTTCCTTTAAGACAAGATGAAGAGAAAGGGAGAGGAGTTTGTACCTTCTTAGATGTACTTGATAGGCAGGGCTGAAGTTCTGATCAACTGGGTCATGTCTCCCAGTGCTTTTTTGCTGCGTTGGGAGATGGTGACCTTTACGTGTAGGGGTTGAAACATTCATTGACTTTTATGGGAGTTTCATAATTAATTCAAATAGACCACATATTACCACCACTATTTTGTTTGGAATTATTTGCTAAATGATTAAAGATTTCCCAGTAATATCTGCAGGAATAATGATATCATTATGCAGAGGAGGCTTATGGGAAAGACAAAGAGAGTTTTTAACCAAAACTTGTAATGACAGAGAAAGCGGCAACACCTTTAAACTGAAGTAGGGTATGTTTAGATTGAACAGAAGGAAGACATTTTTTATAATCAGGATAGTGAGACACTGGGTCAGGTTGCCCAGAGATGTCGTGGGTGTGCCATCACTGGAAGTGCTCAAGGTGAGGTTGGATGGGGTTTTGAGCAAGTCTAGGCAAAGACGTCCCTGACCAAGGCAAGGTGTTGGAACTAGACTATTTTTAAAGGTACTTCTGACCCAAACCAATTTGTGATTCTATGATGTCTAAACACAGATGAAAACAATGCGTACAGCATCAAAGTAAATAATTTTCTGATTTTAAATACCCAAGTGCAAGGATGAACACTGATTTAATTTTTCTTTTTGTTTACTCCCTTTGCCCAATTCTTCTCTTTACATTAGAGCAGACTACAAACCCAGAGAAAATCCTGCACATACCTGCTTCTCCCCACTGGGCTTCTTGTGGTTTAACAGCAGCTCCACAGCACCAACTACTTCCTTCCGTATGGCATGCAATAGAGCATCTCCCACATATACATTAAAACTTAAGAGCAGCTCAATGAGCTCAAGGTTCTCATTTTCAATTGCAATAAGAAGTGCAGTTCTTCCCAGGGGATCAATGCAGTTAATATTGATCTTGAAATAAATTTCTGCTTCCTCCAAAGCTTTCTTTACACTGGCATAATCTCCTTTCTCCACGGCATTCAGATAGGCTTTCTCTGAATGAGACAGTTCAGACTCTGCCCGTACAATGCGAAGAGGGATACGATCTCTGTAGGGAGCACTGACGCTTCTTTTGTAGTAGAACTGGGCCATATTTTATGCCATTCTAATACTTTTTCTCTGCAATATGAAAATAAAGATTAAATCAATAATTAACTTTGGAGATACAGCGCACCAAATTAATATTTGCAAAATGCAAGTATTTAAAACTCATACTAAAAAGTGATGTTGAAACACGTACAAATGGTGTCTATCAACAGAATTTCTAAGATCAGCAAAAGCACAAGCCAAAACATTGCTTGTTTGTAACTTACCAAGTCAAAGCATATTTGTCAGCATACCATTTGCTTGTATGCATTTCTTAAACCTGTGGCAAACATGAAAGCATACGATACAGTGTAGTTTGCACCAAAACTGTAGCTCCACTTTACTTTTAATTTATTAATTCAGTTCCACTACCTGATGCTTCCCACAGCTTGAGAGTATGCTCTGCACAGTTATCACTGCCCAGTAGATTAAAGGGC
The DNA here is from genome assembly GCA_013396695.1 of Sakesphorus luctuosus. Lineage (NCBI taxonomy): Eukaryota > Metazoa > Chordata > Aves > Passeriformes > Thamnophilidae > Sakesphorus > Sakesphorus luctuosus. Next base: position 14,212 of record VWZD01006348.1, read on the forward strand.
ACTCACATCTTTTAAGCTTGATTGTAGTGGCTATGTCACTTAGACATCCATTCAGTTGCCCATCTAAGGTACTGAGATGCACTAGTTATATCATCTACACTCCAGCATGTCTCAGGTCTTTCACAAGCTCTGTGCACATTTGGTTCCTCTGTGCAAATGTCTCTGACATCCTACACTACCCATGATTTGCTCAAGGTTGTGTGTGGACAACTAAATACAGCCTTTCTTATCTGTTTCTTTAGCTTGGGCAGAAAGAATATGTTAGAATTTGAATAGTTATTAGCATTTACATCTTCCTAAAGCTCAGCCTCCCTGCAAGACTTATCTTGCACAGTTCAGCAGTGAGCTTCCCTACAAAGATTTTGATTCAATCTCATATACTATTAGAAAAATATTCAGATAAAATGCTTTTCCAACCAGAAATTACTAATGTATAAATTAAAGTTCGGAACCCAAAAGGAAAAACAAAATCCACAGGAGATAAATTCCCAAGGACTGGTAGATAATAGTCACAGTTTTGATTCTGAACTACTAAGTTCTAAACTAGAATTAATACTCAAACATCGAAGCTATAAAACCACTAGAAAGTCTTACAAATAATAAAGCATTTAATGTCTGTGCTTTTATTCTGTATACTTTATGCAAGGAATTTGCAAAAATAATTCCTCCAAACACAGTAATTTTCTCCTGGGTCTATGTTCTACCTGGGTAAAAAAACCCAAAAAACCAAAAAAACAAAAAACAGCAAAATCAAAACAGGAAGAGAAAAAGTTGACCTCAAAGAACAAGGTACACAAAAAATATTTCTCTCTTCTGTTCAATAATGCAAGTTGCAGTAACCCACTATCTTTTCCTCCACTCCCTTCAGTCATTAAAATAAAATCTCAGTTGAGATCCTAGTTTGAAAAAGATAATACATATTTTTATTATTGTTAGGGTTTTATTAATTAAAAAAAATCGCTAAACACTGTGAGGAACATAGGAATTATGTGCTCCATTTTTTCTTATGCAATGCAATAAGAGGTAAGTACAAAAGTACAAAGGCTGTTACTGAGTTGTTTTCTTTGTTTTCCACAGCAGATCAGCAGGGCTTGAGGCAGGCAGGAGAAAGCAAAGGAGACACATGAGAAAAATTCTCCTCCAGATTCATATACAGGAGCTGAGGAATTGCAATCCTTTGCTAGAGGTTTCCCAGTTCTCCCTACAAAATTATATCAGTCTGCAGTCTGGGCTACTAAAGATTGCAGATTCTGTTCTGTTAATCTCACTCTAAGTAAAATACAGTGCAGATCCATTGCACAGATTTATACTCCTCAAACAGATACGACATTTTTATTCTTAATGCACTGTATTTTACCAGTTAGATTTTCACTCTTTCTTTTCAAAACTTCAAGAAAGAAAAAAGTGTATATTCAGATCCAAATGAACATATTTAAATGTAGGCGTTCACAAGTATTTATCCACAAGAAAGGTGGGCTGCCATAGTCCCATGACAGCCATAGAGATTTAGAGTTTCATTCCTCTGCTCACAAATTGTGATCTGGTGCCGGATGCTGAAGGACATCCTGCCTGACTCCAGCTGCCACTTAGGTCTGAAAAATGGCTCTACTTCATTGCTGTCAGGCAGATGTTAACCCACAACAATGTACACACCTTATTCCTCAAGACATGCAGAGAAAACTAAGAGACTGCAACTGGAAGGTCAATGCTAAAAGCTCCTCTCTTTTGAAAGCATAGATATGACTAAACAGATCATTGTCTCCCTGTTTATCATGAGTAAAACCAGGAATTAGCTTGTACCAATGAAACAGCATCACAGAGGTGCTTATGGTAGAAGAGTACAACAACCTACAGATGGGATCTATTATGATTTCAGTAGGGTGATTTGGGGGTTTCTTTTTTCTTTATTTTTATGGTAAGTCTGAGGCAGATCTGTTATTGCTTCACTGTATGCCATATGGAAAATACTTGTTGGAAGTGATTTTGCTTACTTTTCCATGCTTCTTGAAAATTAGATCTGAGCTTAGTTTCTCTCTTTCAGGAGAGACACATTAAGAACACATTGACATTCTTCCAAATAGCTGTCCTCTGCTAAGCTTTCTTTCTTCCCTGCACTGCGTCCTGAAAATAATAATTCATAGATAAAAGTCTTGTATTAACTAATATCTATGTTTACAAGCAATTAGAAAGCAGAGATTGATTGATGATACAAAACACTCTTGAAAGGTGATATAAACATCAAATACAGTGGTTCATGTGTGTTTGGAAAAATAAAAAACAAATAGAGTGTTGTATAAAAACTGCAACTGTGCTGTCACATGTAAATGCACCCATATGACAGATTTACACCATGAGGCACACCATGAGAGCTGTAAGAGCTAGGAGTAGCCAGCAGAGGTAAAAAGTCTCCAACAGCTTTGAGCTTCTCTTCAGGAATAAGAGACTAAAGTAACAGGAGGTCCAATACACTAGGACAGTGTGAGGGAAATGAAAGAAAAAAAAATGGTGCAGAACTTGGAAAAATTGTAACTATAATTTCTACAGAGTCTGTAGACCTGACACATAGTAAAAACTACACAGAAGAAATAAAGACAAAATAACTCTCTCTAAATAAATATATAGTGCTTCCTGTCATGTCAAAGAAATATCATCAGCACCTGAGCAGGAAAAGTATATAAAAAAAAGGAACTATAATACCTTGACAGAAAATAGATTCTTAGGAGAAAAGATTTCTTTCTTAACATGCAGGTTTATTTACACCTGCTACAGACAACTATTTCAAATTATATGGGACTGTTTTCCTCATGTTTTGTTTTTCAGGCTGGAATGGCAACGTTTTGCCTTCTTTGTAAACACTTAACATTTCCACTCTATTTATCATTATTTAATAATTTGATAATTCTTAAGAAAATCTGATGTTATTATTGTTAATGATGCTGAATAAATAATAGGAGATTTTCTTCTGTTGCTCCTATGTCACATGTGTGTATATATCTATATATGTATCTCCATCTTATAATCCCAGATACACTGAAGTTTCCCATCAAAGGTAAAGCTAAAAAAAAAAAAAAACCAAGACAAAACAAAACCAAAAAAACCCAGTCGGAATTCCTCGGCATTTTTCCAGCCTCTACATTTGCCATATTTGCTTCCTCTACACATATGATCATATCCTCCCTGTTTTTCCAGGAAACCCTGACTTGCATTTCCCTTGCATGCTGTCCCCTACTCCAAAACACTACCATAGCCATGTGCAGAATGAGTCTTGGAGTGACCCATCAACAGGCAACAAGGGCCTCTGTGACAAGTCATTTGTACTGCCAGTCACTGCAACTGTGCTTAAAGATTGCAATCCTTTCAGAGATAGGGTAAGACCAATGACAAAACATCTTCAGCAAATGACCAGCTGGAGGGACATGGATGTACTCCATAGTATTCATATGTGCAATTTCTGATATTCTCACTGATGCTACCCTTTTAAAGACACTTAATTCCAGCACTGACCACTGTTACTCTTACTATACCAGCATTATACTATACAGCTTCTTCTCTGTTGTCATCAAAAGCACATTTCTGATTTTGCTCATGAGTTTGTTCTTAAGACTGTTTTCATGGAAAAAAGAAAAAAAGGTGAAACTTCATTAGTAACTATGGTGTCACCCTGCTCAGCAAACCAGAACATTTATGACAAATGAATAACATTCTGATTTCTCTGTGATTTCTGAAACTATTTTATATGCAATTTTCATGGCAAAGAAAAGTTTCTGACATTTTTTATTTCATGAAAGTATGAAATTTTCTTTCTAAAATAGATGTGTGACATACAAACTTTAATCTGATACAGAACCCTATTTGATACACAGTAAAAATGATGTTCAAAGAGAATTTTGGAAAGCAAGGCACTAGCTCTGATAAATCCCAGTCCAAACGAAGCATAAAGTTCCTTTACTGTCAGTCACCAGAACAGACTGTTTCATTTCAACAAGAACAAAAGCAATGCAGATAAGCCTTTGATTTCTGAACCCAGCATCAGTCCAGATACTGGCATGTAACCAAACATCTAGACAAGTAACAAACATGCCTCTGGCACTGAAGTCAACTGGATAGGCTCTGCCTATACTGTTAAACATACTTCATCCCTGAATAGGGCAGCTGAATGAGAACTGTCTATTGGGAATAATTTGGGGTCCATGCTAACTCCTACACTTGGCCTGGGAATTGCATAGGAAGATGCTAATCGGATTGAGCCAACAATTGGATTGATTCCAGGGACTGCTCAAACAACTTCAGCTGTAGGTGATAGAGTTTCACTGCCCATGCATGCCTTTAGCACTGTTTATTTTACAATTGCTATAGCTGTCAATACAGTATCTGGAGTCCTTACCTGAAAGTAATTTATCATTGTTAGAATTACAATCAGCTTCAGACTTGAAAGCTAGCAATAGCAAAAGCAGTAATTTGGACTTTAATAGTAGGTCATACATGCAGGAGATAAACTGAATAGCTCAGTGTGGTATATATCCCCTCTGAGGCAGTTGATTAATTTGAAAAAGAGCTAAACCTCTTGTTTGTGCTCTGCTTTAAAGTACTCTATAATCCAAGTTGTAATAAAGGAACGAACATGACCCAGTATAGAGCTGTAGTGGATGATGGGAGGCAGGCTGTCGTGTTGTCTGCTTAAGTATGTTCTGGCTTCACAATCATCAAGGCAGGACATCAGCTAGAAACAACAACTTTCAGGGGCCAAGATACAATGGATATATGACAGATTAAACTCCAGCAGCATTTTATGTGAGCATCTTAAAAGATCAAGACACAGGAGAGTGCAAATGCTGACACAATGTGATAAACCTCTAATGCAGGGACACAGACTGCTGGCTTAGGATTTTTTGTTGTTGTTGCTGTTTTGTAAATTTTAAAACAGGATGGCATTTCCTAGCATTTGGGGGGGGTTAAAGCATGGTGCTTCATATGTAGCGTACAGATATTTTTTAAGTTCACTTGATGCTGAATGGGAGGAAACTTTCTTCTTCTGGGCCTGATGCCACATCAAATCTTTGTTGAGAATGACAGGTTCTTTTAACAGTGACCTCTAAGGTCAGGGCTGTTATTGGCCTGAGGCTTCAGAAATATCAAAATATTAAAAAAAAATCCTTTGAGAGATATTAGAAATTATTAACATATCACACAGGGGTAAGATGATTTGGGGTGAGGCATGCAGTGTTGCAAAGCTACATAATTTTAAAATTCTGAGATATTTAAGAACTTGATTATTCAAATACACCTAAAACTGAGGCAAATTTCATATACTTTATGGGCAAAAATATCAGACAGCTCCCCCATAAAATAACTCATGGACCACTAACCAATAACTCACAGAAGTATCGTTAGATGACCATATTACATTAGTTCATCTTCCCACTTCTATTTAAACTAGAAAAAGGCACTCTTTGGAGAAAAACAACATGCATAGTTTCCTCTTCCTGAGGGGTAACAGTACACAAATATCCTTGGGAATCTGTGGGAATGACCCTGAAGCCTGAGCTATTTGTTCTTGCTCAGAAGGGAATAGTGAAGCATTTAAATCTGCTACCACACAAAGGAAAGAGACTGCTTTCCAGTGACTGACAGGAACTTTTTCTTTGAACTGATGGAGGATAAATGATGTAAATCCAGTCTACAAGTGGTAGGCAGCCAGTTTGGGGTGGGAAGGACAGAGAAGGCAATAACACAGATAATGATCTTAATGAGTAACTGCACCATCCAGTTGAGTTGACCTTCCTGTCTCCTTGGCTGGTGTTCTTCCCCTGGGTAAATTAAAGGAGCTTTCCAAAATAGTTTCCAAGAGCAAGTACTTTAGTGTCATCTGGCTACACATAAGGCTGCCTTTCAGCATATCCAACAGTAGCACTGTCCTACTGCTCTGTGGATGTGATTCTGCAGCAGTCACACAGCATGGCAACATTTCTCAGGAGAGATGGGGAGTGGGCTCTCCCCTGTTCATGGAAAGAGTGGGTGGTCTTTCTTCAAAGGGAGAAAGCATGGGAGAAGAAAGAAGTGCACAATTCTGCTTGAGAAATCAAACTACGTTGAGTAGAAAGGGTCTGACTGTACAAGTTTGCTTGGGAACAAAAGGAGACAGGATGCAAGTTAGCTTGGGAAATTTGGGACAGGAGCATTACCTGTGGGAGTTACACTATAAGTGGCAGTGACTTTTCTATGTTTCAGGATATGTTCTCACACAGAACCACGTCTTCGCCAGCTTCACATGATGAAGTTCCAGGCAGCATGCTGTTTGGCCAGAAAAGGGAAGGTTTGGGCAGACTGCCCAAATATTTTTAGTTAAGACTTGTTAATAAAAACACTCCATTGTGGGTCCATTTTCAGATGTACAGGCCAAGTCATCCCGAGGATAAGTTAAAACACTTTCTAGTATCTAGGGCCAACAGAGAGCCAGCTGTGAAGAGATCTGTGTACAAACATATAGGCTCACATAAGCATTTCAGTACTAGCTGCTGCCCTCAGAGTGATGTGTGTATTTTGTGGGGAGCCTTGAAAGATGTTGAACTAAAATAAAACAAAAGCTGACAATAAATAAAATCTAGTTAGGGGAAACTTCAGGTTTGGGAATTAACTGGCCTTTTTCCACCCACATCCTTAATGGTTCTACCCTCTCACTGCGTAGAGACATTCGAGTCAGTGCATTTTAGTATATTTTACTAAAGGACTTCATAAACCTAAAATCAGGCAAACTTGTTATCTATGTTTATCTACCAATAACAACCCACTAACTCAAGTAAAAAGAATTCTCATGATCGATCAAATTAAAATCAAATTTATATTGAAGCAAACCATTTAGAGTCTACAGGAGACAAACAATCCAATTAGTTAGATAATACAAAATGTAGTTATACAAGTCTAGAAAAAGATGGTCACCCATTGATGATAATCTCCAACAAAAGAATTTGATTGCAATCAGTCATATATATAATTTTGTTAGTTAACTAGTCTAACACCAAAACCTAATTACTATCTGGACCAAAGCCTGACAAAAATAATGACAACATTTCCCTTAGAAAATTGCATAATTATGTAATGACTAAGCCCTTCCAGCCCTTGTATCAATAAGGAGATTTCAAAGAATAGAATAGAATAAAATAACAGAAGTCTGACAACTCCTATTTACCAGAAGTCATAAAATGATAGCTTCATGTAACTCAGGACCTTTAAATGTATAGAACAGAACATGCCCTAATAAATAGCTTGATAATGTATAATATAAGGCTTCTTAAATCCAGGGGAACAGTTCTTTCCAGAAACTTGCCTACATGGCCAAATTGTCATTTTATGCTTATGCCTAAATAACAATTCAGGATTAAAAGTCTCATGTTAAATTAGAACAGGAGTGAAAATTCTAAATAGTAACAATAAGAGAATTTTCATTGTTAAGGGGTGATGAAACCAGAAAGCTGTCATGGGGATTCCCTGGCTTACAAAGGCATGTCTATTACAGTGCTCTATAGATCTGTGAGCCATCAGCAATTATGTGAGATTTGTAATAACTCAAATACTTTGAGCACCCTTCAGGAAGTTTGTATTTTCTTTCTTGTGTGGGGAAAGGTCAGAAGAATACACCAGTATATCACAACATAAAAACTTTAAAAACCAGATCACCTAAAAATCTGAAGAACAAATCTAGATCAACATTCAGTTCTGAACTGCTTTCTGAAGTATTATATAAAGTCTTTTCTCACAAATAATGACTCTTCTCCCAAACATAAAATTAATTATTACAGCATGTTATTCACAGAAAAAAAAATATTTGACAGGTAGGAAAACACAAAATAATTGATACATAAAACTTTCACTGGGGAAAATGCATGTTGTGATGATTTCCAACAGGCAGAAGATAAATTCCACACTCTTTTAGCCCAGTTTTTCACTCATTTAGTTTAAAAAGTAATCATTCATATTTATCTCTGCAAATAGGTAGTAAGCAACTTCATTTTGAAGCAACTAAGTTATGCCTTCTGCACCTCAAGGTGGAGTGGACAAGTTCATCTAAATCTAGTCTAACTCAGATTCTCAGTGTAGGAATACCTCCTTGGCATGACAATCAAATAAAAATTGAAGAGAACCGGGATGACATAAATTTTAGGAAAATGAAACTTGGTTACCAAAACTCTTTGAAACAATATTTTAATTATCAAGAAGTCCAGATGTTATGAGAGATTGACAGACTTGAGGATTACCATAAATACCTCATCTGAACTATGACACAAGGCAGGACAAGAGAAGATCAGAATGGCTTCCTGGTCCTGAGAAGCCTGAACTGGAAAAGGCATCCTGAGCCACCAAACCCATCCTCTCACACAGGCAGCTCTCTTGAACAATCTGATTCTGAAAAGGTCAGACTCCCTGTAAGAAGTGGCTGGGATTCCCCCGCTTGATCCAACTTCACCTCCGCTGCTTCTGTGAGTGACAGAGCCTCATTCCTCTGGCATGACAATTTCCTCAGTCCTAAATTAGGTTCAGCTGTTGAGGACAACTCAAAGGATCATCCTTCCTAGAATATTTGGAGAAAAAGCTATCTTTTCTTCAGACTTCCTTTTTCCAGGCTGCACAAATCTGGCTCCTTTACAGCTCCAGCTCATTCCTTGCACACTGGTGCCACCTGAAACACCCCAAGATGCCCTATCTGTCCCCAGGGGTTGCCCTGAAAGGGCACAAGTCCCCTCTAGCTCTTATGTCACACCCCAAACCCATGGTACCCTCACACATTTAACTAGCAACAGATGTCTACAAGTGGTCAGCTGACTTGAACCTTCCATCTCCTGTTTGCACTATGCCTTTGCCATACCACCTTTTCTGGATGACTGAAGTGTACGTTACTCCAAGACACACTTCCTTGCATTCTCATACAATGATTTCAAAGTACTTCTCTATCTTATGCTTAGATATTTTACTTTATTAAGTTCTAGACCTAACATCACCTTGTTCAAGACTGTATCATAATCATCAGCCTTCAGTTTGCTAATAACCCATGTTCTTTTCCTCCTCAGCTATTTTCAGTCAATAAACTTCTGGTGAAAGATAAAGAAATAATTTTTCAAATTATTCTATAAATGCTTATGGTACATAATTCTGAAATGATGCATATAAGTAAGAACTTCTTTACTTCCAGCAATCTGCTTCCCCTCCAGTGCTTCAGTTTTAGTCGGTTTTCTCTTTTCTTCAATGTATCACACAGGTCCCTGCCTCTGTTAGTACTCAGTAAGTCTTTGACTCTATGACCTCTTGTAGTTATGAATGTCAAATGTTCCTTCCCTGTGAACAGCATGAACTTTATATTTGAAAATTTTGTTCTAAATATACCCGTCACCATTTTATTTTATTGACTAAGATAGGTGGAATATAAATACAAGTGAGGCAAAACAAAGGCAATCATAAAGAGGCTGAAAGTTACAGTGTTTACCTCTTTTTTCAAGTAAGTAAAATGACATCCACTTCATACCAGTGAATGTAAAAGGTAAATACTGTAGATATGATCCACATTCAGTTGTGCTGTATCTAGATGTAATATAGGTAAATTTAGACAGCTTGTTAAGATTTCTAAGTTGGAACTTATTTATCTTGGTCTCTTTCTAGAGTTAGCGGAAAAAGAGAAGGAAAGTCCTGGTGCAAACAATTCAGTCAAATCTTCATTTATTTCTTTTGACTGGACTAGGTGGTTATGAATCTAAGCCTGAATTTGAAGAAGTCTCTGAACCAAAGATGTTCATAAAGTTCATTTGGAAAAGGAAAAAATGGCAAATAAGAAGTTTCATTTGATCAAACCCAAAGGAATACAAATGTACAAAGAAAGATATGCCCTATCTTGATTAGGAGTACCAGGAATATCTCCTGATATGTGGGATATGCAGGTTCCTGTCACTATTGTAATCAATGATCCACCAGCAGTGTATGGGTCAATCTTATTTTGGAAAGATTTCCCTTTATTGGAAACTTTTTCTTACTCCAATCGCTTTCTAAGTATGAATACATACAACAGCACATAAGGGATTGCACCATGAGTTATGGCAAATGTTCCCTTTCAGATGCTGTGTTAAAACAAAAAATCAAACCATTGGTGGCCATAAAAAATCTCATTAACTATCTTGAAACGTTAAAGAAGGTCATGCATTTTCAAGGGATATGTATGTACAACTCATTATAGCTGGTAAAGGAAGTAATACTTTTCTCTGAAATCAGTTTTCCAAGAGGTGAAACCAACCCTACGCTACATAAAGAAGTTGGCCTTCAAATACATATATGCAAGCTATTAACATTTTGCTTCACTGTGCAGGTGAATCCTACATTCTCCATAGTCCCCTGTGTACTAATGTTGCACAATTAGTTACATACTGAGTGTACGAATTTTTTTTTCAAACTCAGTTGCTAGTGATGCAGTTTCCACTTTTTGTTTTTTCTTCTAGAGACAAGAGTATATATGTAGCCAACCACAATCTCTGTAACCCAAAGGTAAAACCAGCTGTTAGTAACAAGGCCATAAATTTCTACTAACTAATTTTCATGCTCTGTCTTGAAAGTAATCAGTTTCTTGACTCTATGTATCTACTACAGTATTATTGTAAAATACACTTTTTAAAATCCTGATTTTCAGTCTAAAATTACTCAAAGAAAATTAATACTCCTTTTTTTTTCCTATTTCTAGCATCTACTTATAGAATAACTATTTGAACTACCCAACATATACCTTCATGATGCATTTATAGAAAATAATAGTATCTTAGGCTCTTTGACTGGGTTTCTGAGTCACTCTGGGATTCATCTGAAATGAAGGATTAAGGTTATATATAATGGTAATAGACAGACTACCTGATTGGTGTTTCCCCTTTAAGAAGGGTTTCAGCTTTCTTTCTGACTACAGGGAACAGAAAAGAAATTGAAATAAAGCTGTTTTGATACTGATATTCTGGAATAAATTTATTTGTGTGAGCAAGGAATAAACTAATATTACTAATATGAATGAGAACAGTTTGGTGTAGCTACTAATGAAAAGTCTATAAACACAACATATGTTTAGATACTATCTAATAGCTGCAGCATTTTATATTTAATTTTCTCCCTTATTAAATTGCCATATTAATATGAGATCAGGCCAATGTTTTGAATAATAAGCAAATCATCCAAAGCATAACGTTTCTAAACTTTCATTTAAGAAACTTTTAATATGATTTTTAAAAATAACATCGGGTTCTATCCAAGTCAATGCAGGCTCTCAGAGGATTGTATTTTATAAAAAACAGAACACATTTGGAAGTATTTACACATAGATCATGGAACTTAAGAGATCAGCACAGGAGATCAACTGGTTTCATCTTTCAATTAAGTGCAACATAGAAGACAGAGACCCAAGCCAAGATGAATTGTAATTGCCAGGAAAATTTGCTAGAGTGAAAGTGAAAGGCAAACCAAGACAGAAGATTGTCTGCCAAGCATGTAGAAGTGAACATATCAGGATATGGACATATCAGGATGTGATGAAATAAAAAAAAAAGTATGAAAAATAGATATTTAGGAAGAAAAGTAGAGAACTGTAACAACAAACAAAAAAAGAACAAATGAATTTGCAAAGAAAATTATGAAAATCTAAGGACAACTCTGCTAGAAATTCCATGCACAAGAGATACATTAACTAAATAAGGAGCAGGTTATTCTAACCTGACAGTAACATCTTCCCTGAAAGCACAGCTACCACATTTTATTAAAGCAATGTGCCCTCCAGCCATTGCTTCCCTTCAACTCAAGCAGTGTCCTCAGCAGGGATCTCCATTGGTCCCTGCTGGGCTGTGCTGCTTCACAGGGCTCACACTACACATCAGGCCATCCACAGCCTGCTATGCTGGACACTGCTCACCGCTGGAGTGGGTCAGTGCCCTGATGTTCTGGGCACTAGAAACACCAGTGGTTTCTATTCAAGGAAATCTAAAATTACAACATTCTTTCCATTGAGAACTCCAGATATGCAGTAGCCCTTAACAAATAATCAGGAACTGTCAACATACTATCATCCATCATAAAAACAGTTGATATTGCTTTACCAGACCTCTGAGGAGAAAAAGAGGAAAAAAAATGAAAATAATCCCTTTTAAAATTTATGCTTGTGAATGGAAAGAAGACTTCTTTTAGGAATGATAAGAATCAAAATATGCAAAGTGGCTTTTTTTTTTTTTGGACAGCAGCAAAAATTTAAGACTATCAGATGTCATGGATAGCATGCTACTGAAGTGGACATCCCTCAGTTCTCTACACTCATTGCTTGGAACAAGGGGGAAAAATAAATTGCCAGTGGTATATACTATGCTTAAGTGCTTACTTAGCTCTGGTTTTGTAAGGAAATGCTGGAAAATGCTTTAATGTTATTCACAGTAACCATTCTCATGGTAAAAATGAGCAATTTTTTTTTCAGAAGTGGAACTGTTTCTACACTAATCACAGTCATTTGCTTAGACAGTGAGACAAATGGGACTAATTCAAGTGTAGTGTAATTTAGACATTGCCTTTACAGAGTAGTTCCAAAGCTCATTGCACAGTGGCATGTCAGGGAGAACTTAATCAAGCTAATTGTCTCAAAACATAAGGTCAACCTCAAGGTAGAAAAACCAGCTGCTAATAAAGCACTCCTCAGAAGAAATTACTCAGTTTGACTGAACGAGAGTACCTTGATCCTGCATTTTACAGAGATCAGTAAGAGTAAAAAATGTCCACCATTTTTAGCAGTGGCTTAGCAACTGACAGGACTGGAATAGAAAAGAAACTGTAACAACATAAGAACAACAAGAAATGGGCAGTGCATCATGCAACAGAATGTGTCTACTAGAATATGGTAAATAACACAGAATTGAGAATTATACCCAGTGGCAGGGGATCCTAAAAGTATTCTCATATTTATTTCTGAAAAGCAACTGACTGTTTGGATGAGAGCTGTGTCAAAGTGCTGCATATATTTGACAATCATTTACTGGCAAGTTTTTGGCATTTTGCTTCAGGCAATCCATGTCCTTAGACTTCTTTTTTGGTGGATAAAACTGTGGGTGGGATGCAGTTCAGGGTTAAGACACCTACGTTAAATGTCTAAATGTAGACATCGACATTTGAGTTAAGTCCCCAAACTCCTTCTGTTATCAGTGGATAAGCAGGATGGGATTAGATTTTCTAAAGAGAGAGTCTAATGACCTTTAAGATATTCTACATGCCTGAGACAACCCTGGGGAATGGCCAAATAGAGTATACCCTTTGTCCACAAGTAGTATCCAAGAAGGATGCCATCTAAGATGTCACTAGACATACACCTTTTAGCCAACTTTATCACAGCTTTATTCAGTGGAACTAGAAGCACTTGCAGAGCAATTCATCTCTCCTTAGGTATCCACATGCCAGTCAGTTTCAACACTTCATGGGCTACCTTCTCACCTAGTACCCCTATTATGGGCACCTGCATGTAGACCCCGTGTGGGTCTGGAGGCAAATCCTGCATGCTGAGCAGAATTCAGTTGCCTAAATATCAATGTGTAGGGCCACAAGATGATATATTAGGGTTTCAGAGATGAACTAGCCATGACAGGCAAGAAACTGGCTGCCTCTAGGGCAGGTATCCTCTGCCATGTTACTCACTAGGAAAAGCCAAGGAGCACACTGAGTTTAGATATCTGCTAAGAAAGAAAGAATACAGATTGTCTGCAGCAAGGCAGCTGCAGCACCAGGGGTGTTACTGCAAAAATGCTCCTTGGCTTTGTAGTCTATAAAAAAGTCACCCACTGGGGCATAGGGATGGAAAGGAGCATGTCTCTTCTCCCCGTGGTGTCAGTGGGTCAGCACAGACAGACCTCAAAGCTGCTGGCAGCATACTGCAGTGGATGGGAGATTCCTGTGTAGCTGCACCTCATTGCACGTGTAAAGTTTGCCATGCACTTGTTGCTACTAATAGTAAAAACAAGAATGTCTCCCATTAAATCAATACCTGATGTGAAAATGAAACTATAATACATTGGCAGCCATCATTTGGCACTTACGATGCTGTTGCAGGCACTGCTCCACTTTTGGGGCAATTAAAGTTTTGCCTTGACATAAAGTGCTAACAGGCAGCCAGGTGTTATCATCCCACAACTTGGTACCCTGTTACTCCACATTTGAGCAAACGTCAAAGCCCTTCTGGGCTGCCATCTGGTTATTTCTGATCTATGATATTTGTCTCACTACTTGCCCCACTAGAGATATACACTGCTAGGATTAAATCAGAGGTGCCAAGATTTCCCAATAATTTTCATAGATACATGATTATCATATCACATTAGAAAAGCAAAACAGCTCAGAATATAAATATGAACACATATGCATGTATTTCAACACTAGGAGAGAATGTTTCACAGTCCAACACACTTCACTATTCAAAACACTTTCCAGTTATTCCACCGATAGATTACTTTGTTAACTTTTATCCCATTACTTCCAACTGTACTCACACTGACCTACTTAAGTAAATTTTGAAAACAGCCTGCTTATTGACAACCACTCATCTAAGTTGTTTTCATCTATGACATCTGTTAACTAGAAAGATTTGGGGCATACTTGATATATGACTGCCTTTTGCTAGGAGACAATGGGCAAAGCTTTCTAGTGTATTCTCAGCTTTTGGCCATCAGATTTTCATTATGTGACAGTATAAGATGACTTCAGTATCATGTATCACCTCTGAAGCAAGAGTCTTTATCCCTACCTTTACCTTCACATTTCTTCAATTGACTTTTCATTTTATCAACACATCAACTCGAAAAGAAAAAAAAATTAACCCAAATCAGACTAAACCAAAAATAGAAAGTATACAGGAAATCAAGCCAGCATTCTTTTGAGAACACTTCTAGCAGCCTATCTGCAAAACTGAAGTTTGTGTCAGGTGAGAAGGTAGAAGTGACGAATTGAGTTGGCTGGTGACCAGCTCTACTTCTACAATTCCAGTATGATTTGATGAGAGCAGATGTATGACTGCTAAAATAGCTAATCTCTGCCACATTTTTTTAACTGTGCAAAGCAAGGCTGATCAAGAGCAACCACCAAAGAGGAAGCAGGAGCAGGTGTACCTGTGCCTGCCATGACAAAACTCTGCTGTCTCATATATTCAGAAAACCACCTGCTACCACACAGATCTCCATGTGACAGAACTAAGGCATAAGGAAGGCACCAGTTTGCTTACTAAGAATTTCTTTGTGCTGCTCAAATGCATGTGGAAATCTTCAATGGGTCATGACAGTGCACTGGAGCTTGAGCATTATGTTTTCATGATGTCATGCCTAGAAGAATAGACACTCTAAGACGGCATCTGCCTCAGCAAATATCACAGTGTAGTAGCAGCAGACCTCCTTGCTTAAAGCCCTGTATTTCAGGTGATTTATATCAGATGAGCTCTATCCTGGTCCTGCAAGCTGAGTGTTAGCTGGAGTGTGGTAGGAATGCTTCTGGAGTGAATGATCAGGCTTTGGATCCTGTGGAGGAATCTAGTCCATATACTACAGTGCCAAACAAAATGTGGTAGGAGAAGGAAAAGCAGGAGGGAAAATCACTTGAAAGGGCACTTGGCTGTTATGATACTAGACTAATGTAGATGCAGCTACAATAATTCAATCTCTTGTTTTCAGTTTTGAAACTCTAGTGCTGACATAAATTGCTCTGATC
Source organism: Sakesphorus luctuosus (assembly GCA_013396695.1). NCBI lineage: Eukaryota > Metazoa > Chordata > Aves > Passeriformes > Thamnophilidae > Sakesphorus > Sakesphorus luctuosus. Next base: position 29,944 of record VWZD01006348.1, read on the forward strand.
ATTAAATACCTATGAAAGTTACTCTTAGTTCATTGGTACTTGACAGTATTGCAGTTATTTTCATGGGTTCTGGGTGGGTGGTACATGAAGTTGCTTAATTTTTTAAGAAGCACTTGGCTTAATTAAGGGAAGGGTTCAGTTATCTATATGGCAACATGATTTTTAGTACATGAGTAAATTCTGATCCTCTTTGTTGAGTCCCTTCCAACCCAAACTGTTCTATGATTCTATGATTTAAATCCCACTTCTTTGTTAAAAGACAGTTCCTCCCCAACCCATTGCCTCTCCTTCTCCACAGATGTAGAGGAGATTGTTCTAGTAAAACACTCAGTCTTTTTCTTGAAAGTAAGGCATTATAATACGATTTTCAGGAAAATAACCTTGGATTACTCCTTTCAAATCAGAAGGACATGTTATTCTTGATGTTCACAAAGTAGTTCAATGTTCAGAATACAGGGTCAAATCTTGCACAAAGCATTCTGAGATAGTCTATATGCATATATGCTAATTGCAGTGTTGTTCTGAAGCATCATATTTCTCAAAATTCCTTCTAAATTTTTCCATTGAAAAAGAAATTAAAAATTCACTACAGTAGGGAAAAGGTTAAAGAGTCTGATGCTAAAGACTAGTGCTTATAGCACTTGCCTGAAAGAGCCAGTGTTCAGTTCTGCATTCAGGACTGCCTAAGAAACTAATATAGAAACCTTCAGGTAGGCATTTTACCAAACACAATGTTAGAATTATAACAGGACTGGAATCAGAATATGTTCAAATTTATTACATGGTCTAGAAATTTGGACTATAAACTCAAAATTGAAAGATAATTTTTTCCCTATAAACTTTTTGTATGTAATTTGCCATACTGAAAATTTGCTCTGCCAGTGTGTAATGTTAATTTTGACATGCATTGAAAAGTATTTGGACTTATGCTTTCTATGCATTTTGTAGTGTAAGTCAAGTAAGCAGCATATTTAATTTAAAATTGAAAAAATAAAAGTAATTCTATTTTTGATAGCACTACAGATTTTAAAAATTACAGTTCTTAGACTTTATCCTTGATTTGTATTGACCTCAACAACAAGTCAAGAGTGATTTGTCTCTAGCTACCTCTAATTTATTTTTTTCCTTCTTGATTGAAAACAAATCTCTGCAGCTGTTTTTCTAATTTTGTCACTGCTATATATAATGGAACAACAAGGGTAGAATACTATGAAAGATTCATTGGCCTTTTCACTATTGTTCAGAAATACTTCAAGTCAGCCTTGGTTGTGAAATTTTGCTTCAGATGCTAGGATAAGACAAAACTATTTTATGCTTAAAAATATATCCTGAAAAGGCTTCTATAATTGAAGGATTTCCAAATGCTTATGTTCATTTGGAAGTTCAAACCACCTCTGTCATCTAGAAAATTGTGAGAGTTTCTGAATTAATTACCATGTGGCCTTTTTAAAGCAGATCTGCTTAACTGTTAGCACTATGCTGAGTGAGAATAAAATGCTTTGTGTATTCTTTTACTTAAGATCATGTTCTCCACACACCACCTACGAATGCCTAAAGAGAGCTACATTGTATTGTGATACTATTTTTGATTATTATTAAAAGAAATCTAAAAAAAAAGCTCCTCCCATGAGAGAGAGTTTTGTTCTTCTTAAATATTTGCTTCAGTAGACATGGCAGTATTCCAAATTACAGAGATCATTCAGATCAAATACATCTTTATCATGGATGCTTCCTCTGAAAACACACTCATATGACTTGAATCTTCTACTTGTGTATTTTGCAAAATGCAGGTGGAGACAGAGATGTCAAGCCATCTGGTAGCTTGTCAGGTGAAGGGAATCTGAGATATTTTCTGTTGCTTAAACAATCTTTGAAGTGGATCCAGTTATGACTGGTTCTTAATAGCTGGACTTCGGCAGAATAATGAAACTCAAAGGACTATTTCATCAAACTTGCAGTATAGAGTTTATGGGGAAAGGCTGTCATCTTGCATCAGGTTGATGCACTACAAATAATTCCCACTCCTATAACACCATCACTCTCCATTTCAAACAGATAGGCTGCCAAGCGCAACATTCTAAGCTTTTGTCAGCCAACTGGTAAATACTTCTAACTCCTTCATCCCAAGCTTGTAAATCAAGAAAAAATGTAGCTAAAATAAGATATGGTGAATTACATCTTCCACTGTGGTCTAGCCAACAAATAAAACATACCTCATACTTATATAATTTATTTTACTAGAATACCTAGAAGGTAACATCTGAAACACAAAGCAACCATGGTGGTTATTGTACAAGTTTCTTTGGAATGTAATGGAAGATGTACGAAAAAAAGGAAATAGAACTACAAATGCCCTGTATCGCATGCTATGCCAGAAACATATTTGATAAAAGGAACTGAATTTTTTTCTGTACTTTTTGTGCTCCCTGGCCATTAATTCACATTGAGTGTACCCGGGGCTGCCCATTTAAGAGCATAGCAAACTATTTCAAACTGATTGAGAGGACACAGGCAAAGAAAATAATCTAATCCTAAGAAGATGACAATGCAATAACATCAGTCAGTTTTAAAGTGAACGGCATGAGGAACATACTGGAGTGACTAATGCCTGTCTCCAGTAGCTTTTCAAGACAGACACAGAACGGGGCAATTGTTAAAGCTTTCCCATGTCTTGATACTGTCTTTACTCTCACCAAGACAAACACCAGTTTCATATTTGCCCACGACAGTGAGATCATAATTTCTAACTGGCATGTAAACTGTTGTGGAGGAATTCCTCCCACCTGTTTAGTTGTCTAAATTTAGTTGCCTACAGTAGTCTTAGTTAAATTTAGTTGATTAACTAAGGAAACTCCTCCTTTACAGTCTGTGTAGTGAAACAGACTGCTACAGATTCCTCATACATATCTTAGGTACTTTCTTTAGGATGAGATTAGCTCCTCCTGGAGATTTTGTGGGCTACAAGGGAGGCTGACACTGATTTGTTTAGATTTAGACATGCCTAAATGAAGTAGAAAGACTTTCACTATGTCATCCAGAAAAGGGATTTAGCCTACAAATTCTTTCCATGTGGAACACATGAGTTATGAAAGGCAGCAGGAGAAGGTTTAATCATATATTAAACTGTGTTTGGATAGACAGTAATTTAGATCTCCAGTATACATATTTATAGATTCAGAGTTGTTTTGTATAGTGGAATTACTATTAACCTTTGTAACAACTTCAACAATTATATTTGTAAAATAAAAATTGTGAAATGCCTGGTTTTAACACTTGATCAATTATTTGTAACTTAAACCTTAATTTAAAAAGGTGTTACTTTAATTAATCTTTCAAAGTAGTTACTGTGAAGCCTGACACATTTTGTCAGTTTTTTGAGACTAATATAGTATCTTTAAGAAAATTTTATTTTTGTTTTCATCTGTTATAAAATTATTTTATATTAACATTTTTGACTGAAAACCCTGTAGCCATTTATACACTTGCTATACAAAAGGAATTATGACCTTCTGAAAAACATATTTTTCCCTTTCTTTCTGGGTGAACACAATGTCCCTAGTACAACATGTAACTTAAATTACAGCATCCCCATATGACAATGCCAGGCACATTGGAGAACTTGGATCTAAAATGGCACGATTCTCAGATTTTAAATCTTTCATTCATGCCACTGTGTGAAGGTCAGATGTTGATGTTTTGAGTTGGTTAAGGACCATGGAATGTTTTGCTTCTCAGCTTAGAATATTCTTCCCAAGCAGCTGCAGGGCTTGTTCCTGGGCCTAAATCAAGACTCAAAACATTCCACGACCCTTTGCCTTGTAAACTGAAACATCAGTGTCCGCCCCATATACCACCCATCCAGAAAGAGGGCACATGGGATGAAACATCATCACAAATATTCTTACACGTTATTCAGGAAAGAGCCACCTTCAAGACATGACAGGGGTTGTGAATAATTAATTAAATTTAAAACCTCCATACATTTATTAATAGGGTTTTCAGCTCATGAAGCTTTGAAAGAGAAGATTCCAGGAGACATCAGGTTTGCAAATTTTGATTTTATTTTTGCAAATAATTAGACCCTAAGAGTAGCCAGAAAACACGATTCTCCAGAGTTTCTGCTGCAATGGAATGTGCACTACACCTTTTAAAACCTGGTGGTGGAACTTTAATTTACTACCTTCAATTTCACATTCTTTCACAGAGTTTCTTCAAGACACTTATCTTACTGGAGACAGAACAAATATGTTGTTACTAGAAACGAATATTTCAGTAGTATTTCTACCACCGTTTCCTATTTTTAACGATTATGTTTATCACTAGGCTTTGTACTTCAGATCATTGCTTATGTTCAGAACTATTTCTTTTCTATTTTTGGATCTGATCCTTCAGAACTAAACATTTCATTCCCACACAACAGCCTTAAAGAGACAGTAAGACCACATAGGAAACTACAAAACTAAATGTTTAGAAACAACTAACCTTGCAGCATGTACACAAAGCATAGCTGCCATGTAACAGAACCTCAACACCTCTAATATATCACAGTTTCTTCCTTGTGGTTCCAAAAAAAGATCATGGTCAACCAGATGACATGTGCACCCTGACAATAAGCTGTGAAAATAGTTACTTATTACTTAATCCACTGCGTATTTCCTGTTTGGTTCTAAGCATAGAAGGCTTTTTCACAGCTGTCCTTCAGACAGCCACTTAGTTGTGAGAAGCATCTACCCCTACTAAATCAGGAGGCAACAACACTATTGATTTTATAATGAAATTCTACTGAACAGCTAGTTTAAATTACAGTATATTCAGTAATGGATTGAGATCATTGATCAGGATGAGTCCAAACTGAGACAAAGGACATCTCTTCATGTGGAAAGCTCTAACTAATTTAAGTCTGCAAGGGATCAGTGTGATCTAGGAGACCTGCAGAGAGCGGAATCATGTGATCCAGTGCAATGGCTTGGGAAATGCAGATGCCAGAACCCAGGAAAACCAGCTGCAGAAAGCTGGCATAAAAAAGGGTGCAGACTGGAGAAAGTGTGGAGAAAGAAAACCTTCACTATCAGAAAGGAAGAAGACAAGGGTTTAGGAGAACACCGGAGCTATCACCAATTTCCCTCAGAAGACTGCACCCTGGATACAAATATGCTTCATGAAGACTGGGATGTGGGATAAGTTTCGCATTTCAGAGGACTCTTCATCCAAAGTAATTTCAGTACTTCCCCAATGATATAATCTATGCCAACAAAAACACTTGTCCGTTGCCATAGCATTTTTACAAGTATATTGTGTTTTCTGTGAGTATGGCCTTTCCCATCCAGCTAAATTACATGAGATGAAAATATTTGAAAAGACATCTCTCCAAAGTTAAGCAAGAAATCCGTGGAATGACTGAAGGCTTCTAATTAATGAAATATTTTCTTTCCTCTCTCTGGATCATGTCAAAATTCTTAACTTCCCATCTTTATTAGAGATTATACTTAGGAAACTGCTTTGATACTTTTGTGGGGCTTTTTGAATGAATCAGGGACATTTATGCACTGAGTGGATATAGTATGTTATCTCCAAATGAACATTACTGAAGACAGTCCTTAAATTAAGACCTTAAACCAAAAACAGCTACTGACTTTTACTTAATTACTAAATGTGATAGGACACAAGGCTGAAATGATTACTAAATTAATTACTAAGTGATAAATTGTTTTGTAAATAGTCAATATATATTAACACAGAACACCAAATGCAATACAATTACATACAGTTCCAATAGCTGGTCTTTGATGCAATTCTTACTTTTAAAATAAAATAAGATGAATTGCTGGTTTAAATTCATAATCATAAACTTTTGTCTTAAAAGGTGGGAATTAAATGATGTTTTTTCTTTACTGAATTATCTTTTAAATACAGTATGAAAGTCGTTGATTCAAGAAGTGCCCTGCAAGGAGAACACAATTGAGTTGGAAACAAACACCTTTCTTTCCATCTTTATTTTTTTCTCTCAGGTCAGACCTGAGAAAAAAAAAAATCTTTTCTTAAGTCCCATCAGCATTTTCCAAAGTAAATAATACACATAGCTGAGATTATTTTAGTAAATTGTACAACCATCTCTTATGGTATTTCTTTCTAGAGAAAAATGAGAATCGATTTTTTTATTTCCTGGTTTGTTTTGCTTTATTATTTCTATTTAAGCCTATGTGTTAGCAAATGTAGAAGAGATGATATCGCTCACAAATTTTCTCAAATCAAGTATTTTTTAACATGACCTTTTGAGGTGTTTTTATTTATCTGATTTTATCAAATTCAGGTTTGAGAACAGATAGATTTACTGATAGTCAGGTGAATTATTGCATCATCTTCCACTGCCTAGAGCATGCAAATATTTCTGCTTCAGAAACAGCTTATTACAAGAAGTTTTTGAGAAAGAAATTATTTTCTCCTTCTATGAAGTTTAATTTATATAATTTTAATTCTAAACAAATCATCCAAATTTCATTTTTTTTCCCATAGAACTAAGAGTATAAACTAGTAGTAGCAGCTACTACTAGTTTAGATGAGAATTTATTTTGTTAAAGAACTGCTGTAATTCTTACATAGTACCTCTACTTCAACAGAAGAGCAAGAGAGGCTGGGAAAGGTACTGGGGAAACAATAACTTGAAAGCTAGAGGGTGTGAAAATATCTAATTAAAGTTGGAGTAATAATCTCTGCTTTGCTGATTTCCTTTGTATGAAAGAAGAGAAACCCAGCAATTATAATCTAAAATAAATTACATGGCATGTAGCCTTTCTGAATGAAAACAGCGTGTGCTGTGCTGATACACGAAAACATAACCTACCCCTGTTCTTTGGAGGTGCTCAGATGGTGTGTGGTACAAGCCGTGCTGGTAGGTTTAGGGTGGATTCAGTCCTTCATGAATACCGGGAAGCAACTCTTGCCCCTCTGTTTTGTGATGTAATTGCTGGTATGTGGCTGGACAGCTCTCTCCCATGGATTGCACCAGACTGTACGTAGTATACGTATAGGGCTTATGAACCATGTATGGACACACATCTTCTCTCTTCTGTATTTTGGTCAGAGCTGTGTTTGCAGCTGGATTTATTTGCTCTCATTGAGTTAGACATGAGCTGCAGCCCATGGTGTGGATATGTAGCTCCTTATAGCGTGGTGCAGGAACCAGCTTAACTTGAAGAGAAATGGTGGAAATAAAGTCTGGTTATCAACACAATTCTAGCTTGTGGAGACCATAGCTGAAATATCGTGCTGTCAAATATGCCAATAAAAATAAACTTCTTTCTTGGTATTTTTTAGCTCCTTCTCCTCCTTGGGCTATGAAGACAGTGAAGGGCCTTGAAGGGAAGCCATATGAGGGGCAGCTGAGGTCACGTCTGTTCAGCCTGGACAAGAGGAGACTGAGAGGAGACCTCATAGCAGTATACAAATTCCTTATGAGGGGAAGCAGAAGGGCAGGCACTGATCTATTCTCGCTGAACCTGAGGGAGTGGCATAGGGCTGTGCCAGGTGAGGTTTAGGTTAGAAACTAGGAAAAGTCTCCTCACCTGGAGGGTAGTTGGCCACTGGAACAGGCTTCCCAGGGAAGTGGTCGCAGCACCAAACCTGCTAGAATTCAGGAAGTATTTGGACAATGCTCTCAGGCACACGGTGTGATTCTTGGGGCTGTCCTGTGCAAGGCTGGGAGTTGAACTTTGATGACCCTTGTAGGTCCCTCCCAACTCAGAATATTCTATGATTCTGTGAGTCTTCATATAAATTCAAAACAATTTTATTATATAATTTGTTCTTACATTTCCCAGTGTAGCTATTTGTTCCACCTTGGTGTAGCTCCAAGCAGGGAATATTGCTGCAGACAGAGCTCCAGGAACCATTTAATTTAACCTCTCTCAGAAAAGAGAGAGGGAATAACAGTTAAATTGTACTAGCTAATAATCTCTATCTTCCCCATCACAGAAACAACCCAAGGAAATGTTCAGGAAAATAAAGCTAATGTGAATAGACTGCTGCCTGTGTACTTACTTTCTCTCTTCCTCTCCTCTCACGGTATAAAAACCTTCAGCTTGGAGGCACAGAGCCCTGAGCATTCCATTTTTTGGAAACTTATGCAAATTTAGAGCAGTCTGAATTCAGTTTGTCCCTCGCTACTCTGTTCATCTTTTCTATTACTTATTGCAAAGTAATTTTGCAGGAAAATTTAATAACATGGAAAGACTGTGCCAGAGGTGGTAGCTTTGCCCCAGATGCCCAGAAAGCCAGCTGGAAATGCACAATACTTCTAATAGCTGGTCAGTCTGAGTGCAATATTTGGGTCTTCTCTTCTCTTAGTTTTACTGACTTCGCTTTACAGTGAATGACAATTCATGAAGCTCAGTAGCAGAATGGATTATGTTCATTACTTTCTACTTCAGATTTCACATGCAGTGACGTAAACTTTTTTAACTCTTAGTTTTTTAGGTACATGATACCAAATCTGTGGATACAGAAAAAACCACAATATGAATTATCTGAAAAAGTATTATTACTGAAGGTGGTCCTACCATTTCTACTGGAATATTTATATTTTCCTATTTATATTTGAATACTTATATTTTTATATGTGCTATGAAAAATGATGGCATTTCTGTTATGGATAACATATTTAAAGTCCAAAATCGATTGTAATTATGTTATAAAAGACTGAAATAGAGACACCAAACAGATATTTGGATCAAAATGTAAGGTTACAAACATAGCATATATAACATTTAATGTAATTTCATTAAAAGCCCTCACATAATATTTAAGTCTTATAGATATCGAATCATGTTAGAAGAAATTTCTATCCCTCGTATATTTCCCCACTAGTTCTTGCAAGGAAGAACTTCATATTTCTTTGATGAAGTCAGAGAAATGCCACATAGAAATTCAGGGTTCTATATATAAAATATGCAAATAGCAGCTATAAAAGATTCAGGTGATCTGCATAAAGCACCCTCAGGCGAAGTTCATTACACCTTAATGGAACTAAGAATCTAAAAAAAAGTCCCATGTGCCCATGTTTAACTGCCTGAAATAAACCAAGAGCCGAACTATGTAATGCTGATTCATTTCCTCAGTAGCTGTTTTGCCTATGTAAAGACCCTCACACAGAAGATAGATCAGCAAGAACCCAGAACACACTGCAAAAAGTACCACAGCACCATCACTAAAGGATCTCCATACCACAAGAAATGTTGGTTCAAGTCTGCCACCATTCTTGCTGTCTGAAGTTCTGCCAACCACCCTGTGTTGCTTACTGCAAAATGCTTTCACAGGTGACATTCAAACCTGTTACGGGAATTAAGAGCTTCTGACCCATTCAGGCTAGAGGGGTGGACGCCTTCATGCTTTGAGAGCATTTATCGTCTCTAGAACCATCTTGCTCACACATGCTGAGAGGTTTAAATGAAACCATTTGCAGCCTTCTTCTGAGTCCTGGGCTACAGGCACAGAGGCAATGACAGAGCTAAGGATTCTATTGTCCACCTTTGGCCAGACACAGCTTGTGTCACACTGCATTTCTGCTGGCCCAGCAGATCTATGCTGAGGAATTGTATGGTCTGTTCAGCCCAGAAAAGAGGAGACTGGGGGTAAAAAAAGGTTCTTCCTCCAGAGGGTAGTTGGGCACTGGAACAGGCTCCCCAGGAAGTGGTCACAGCACCAAGCCAGACAGTTCAGGAAGTATCTGGACGATACTGTCAGACACGTGGTATGACTCTGGGGGATGGTTCTGTGCAGGAATAAGAGTTGGACTGGATGATCCTTGTGGATCCCTTCCTACTCAGCATATTCTGTGATTCTGTGACTTGTCCTCCCTGGATATCTTGACCTCTTCAATAAGAATGAGGCCCAGATCTTACTTAGTGTTCTGTTTCTTGTCTACAGAGGTGGGTAAAACAATATGCCTCAGCTGTATTCAGCCTTGTACAGAAGTAAGACAGCCATAAAATGTATAGAGTTTTTTATTTTCTCTATACTTCCTTTTGGGCAAATAAATGCAACCAGCCTGACTGGGATAGGTCTTTAGAATAGAATAGAATAGAATAGAATAGAATAGAATAGAATAGAATAGAATAGAATATTTCAGTGGGAAGGATCTGCAACAATCATCTACTCCAACTGTCTGACCACTCCAGGGCTGACCAAAAGTTAAAGCATGTTAGTAAAGGCATTGTTCAAACACCTCTAAACACTTCCCACAGGTAGCAAGGCACACACTGCTGCTCCACAGTGACTTTTTCTCCCCAGGAGAGGAAGTGTTCAGGTGCCACTTGACCAATATTAAATTACAAATAAGTTTTCATATCCATAAATTGCCAAACAGCTTGAGCTGAGGATAGTGTTTTCACAGTTTTTGCTGACAGTCTGGGTGTAAAGATTACTTTTGTTTGGTTATGTGGTAAAGATTTACCTCATTTGCTTTTCATTGCCTGAAGGATACATGAGGCTGCATGATGAAGCAAATTACAGATCAGCTACATGGAAGCAGGAATAATAAACGGTCTCAGCAAATTCAAAAGTCCTTTCACAGGGAACATTTCAGCAAAAGATGTAAGTTTCCTCACAGTAATTTTGAAGATTGTAATAGTTAAAGAATACTGAACTGTAAAAATTAATTAGAATGATGCAGCTTTATATTACATATAGAGGATTGATCATAAAGAAATGCAAATCAAGAAATACTGAATAAAAACTGCTACATTTTCCTTAGTTTACTCTAACATTGCAGCTGAAATAAGGTAAGATTGTAATATTTTGAAAATCATAAACTTACTGGAACAGTTAGCTTTAATTGATGATACCAGAAGAGGCACAAGCTAGATGCTTGAAAGGTAAAGCCTGTAGCTTTCATTTGAACTTCATTCCTATTCTATTGATTATTCTTACTTTCCTGTTTGTGATACATTGCACTAACACTTGAATACAGCACAGTGAAGTAACATGACAGTGATCACTTCAAAGTACAGTCCTTACAAGACATACATTTGGGGAGGTTCTACAGTCTACTGCTATTATTCAAGAATACATGACAAAGAGGGAATTATAATATGTTATTTTCTAGTTGGTACACTTCTGGACTTCACAGTCCCTGTGAGAAGTCTTACTTCAAAACCAGTTGTAAACTGAAAAGAGTAAATATGTTTATTTTCAGGTCTGTCTTCAAGTGTATGGCACCCTGTTTCTGCTAAAGCAGTGCCAGTGGGACATCACCTCCCCACTCCCGAGTGGCACGGTGCTGACAGCTCACTGTTTTATTCTGATGTCCATAAACCAGCAAACCTCAGCTGAAATTGTTTCCTGAAGGAGGGATTATCTCTCTTTTATAAAGTCTGAGATTGAATTTAAATGTTTTGATTTGCACAGCAGCACCAAGGCAGCCGATGGCTCAGGGAGGTGAAGTCCTGTCTCTAATGTCAGTCCAAGTGTGAGAGGAGACTAGCTTTTATTTGACTGAAAGTGTTGGCTGCCATTCTGATGAAGACTAACTTACGGATTTGCTATGGGAAGAAGGAGAGGGCAAGGAGAGATGTCAAAATCATGTAGCCGCCCATCAGCAGCACCCTATGAGCTTCACGCTTCCTGTTGTGCTATGAAAGAGGCCCTGTCCTCTTCCTCCCTCACCCATCTGGAATCTCACAAATCACATCTCTTTCAGCCCCAAAGCCTACAAGATATTAATGAGCCTATTTTGCTGTATTTTGCATTTAAGATCTATAGACACCTTTGGGCATGCAGTGACAGGGAAAACAATCTAGTAGTAGCAGCAACAAGGAAAGAAAATAGCTCTTACCTGAGAACATCTGCTTCTCCAGTTGTAAAGAAGACCAAATTATGTTTTATTACAAGACTGCACAAGTCACACTAGATGAAATTTGCCAAATACATCATCACCTTAAAACAGGCAACAACTTGACTGCTATCATTAAATAAGGCGATGCAGTCCAGATAGTGTTAATGCAGCTTCAGAAAGAAGAATGTAAAAGCAGAATTCTCCAGATCTACCAGTTTATGGAAGAATTTAAAATCGCATATTTAATACTTGTACTTAGAATGAAAGTCTACCCCTCTGGTATTTTAGATGGAATATGATTTTATGAATTTTCATTTTATCTGTGTTGATCTGTCAGAACGAACTTGGCAACCATCCCAGTATGGGAGCCCCAGCCTGGCTCTAAGGGGACACATGATGGATAGGGGAAACCATTCTTATGCCTGTACATGCTGCAGAGAGGATTATATGCTTGGGAGATAATGTTAAAGTGGGACACCAATCATGATGGATGTATTTTTTTTCCTGGCAAAGGAACATGGATGATTACCAACTCAGATGGTAAAAGCTTTTACTCACCATACTCAGTCAGGCTACCCTCTCCTCAGGTTCTCATGATCGCAATGTCCATAACAATTTAGAAAACACTCACAGCACTGCCCAGAAACAGACCCTGCTAATGACCTGTCATGAAGGACCTGGGTTTCAAACAGCTGGATCATGATGCAGAGAATGAGTGAAAGACTGAATAAGGCAAGAAAAGCTCTTCAACCATGAACTTCTCTAAGACTCCTCAAAAATAACTTTGCAGCTATGCCAACACCATTTCATCCTATCCTAAGTAGAATTCTATCCATAAATGCCAAATGGCACTCAAGGAGATGGTCCTATCAATTATGACTTGCTCAGATGCTGAGAACACTGGCTCGAGAAAGCAACAAAAGGATATGCCCTCTCAGCAAGGAGATATTCCTTCCTCTGCCTCTCCCAAAAGGGAAAAAAACCCCAGGTCCTTTTTATTGTCAATGAGACTAATGGTTGCCTGAGTGTTTCTATGTTTCCTATTTTATCTAAACTATGTCTATCAAAGTGGAGGACAGGTTTTGAATGGGAGCATGGCACAAAGAGCAAGAGCCTTCTACTGCCTGTATCTAAAGTATGAGTCACACATCTCCATTGCCTTTCTGAGATTTACACACAAGCAAGAGATCTTTGGCCTGAGTGAGTGACCTCTGTGAGATCTTGTGGGGCAGTGTATTAGCACTGACACCTTGAGGAGAAGAGCCAAGGCACAGTGGAGCTGAAGCATTGCTAGGGATGCTCTGCAGAAAACACACACACTGTTCTCTACCATTTCTTAATTTGCTCACACATGGCTGCTATGAGTAGGGCCAATGTTTTTTGGGTTGGTTTTTTTTTTTTTCCTAAAATGGCACCTTTGATGAACTAAATCTAGAGGTGAGACAGGAATATGACTATAAATAGTAAATGTATTTTCACAGAAACAGTCCTACAAACAGAACTAGAAGAAGACTAACCTTGATTTGAAAGCACTTACTTAAATCTCAGTGGAGTTTTATGGTACTTTGAAGGTTTTGCTGTACACAGCCATTACATGTGATGTTGTGAATGTACAGGGCATATGAAAGATTGAATGTCTTCAGCTTATGAAAGCTTTCTCATCTTTCCTTGAGTTGTACCACTTTACATGAAGCAAACCTCTAAGGAGACCATTATTTCAGGTCATTTTGTTGGCTACATTTACTTACAAGCTTTCTGTTTTACATCACTCCCTGTCCACCATATCCTGAAAAGCAAAAATTCAAGACAGAAACTACACAAAGATCTGGGTCAGACTGAGTAATACATTTAAGAATTTAGCTACAAAATTATGTATAGGATCTCAAGAAATGTGTCACATTTTCAGATCCTTGAATGCCAAATTCTATGAAGTATTCAGAAGAGAATTTCTTCCTACTCATGTGGAGATTTCTTATTTTTGTAGAGCTACCATATAAAAGTAACTTTTAATATAAATGAACAGCTATTTTCATTTGAAATGCAAGTAGTGAGGGCAATTAAAGGAAATAAAGGTGTAGTGACTGAAACTAACTTTTTGTGGAATTGTTGAACTTACAGATCACACTGCAACATTAATTTTTTTCACCTCCTTAAGACATTGATCCTGAACAATTAAAAGTAAAGGAGCCTCTGAGTTCACTGTGTGTGAGTACAAATTTAGGAATGACAAATATGTTTCATTTCCGGAAGAATGCATCATATCCCCCTCACTTCCATTAAAAGAGCCAAAAAGCCATAGATATTGCAAAACTGAGCAAGAGAACTCACGCTGGCAGCTCCATATTGCAGCTCATATATAGTCACAGTTGTTCCTTGTGTCAAGAAGTCTGATCATGCTTATATAATATGCTTAGGAGAGACTATTAGGAAGAGGAACAAAAGATTTCGGAATAGCTGTACTTCTGTTCAGTTACCTGGTGAGAAAAGCACTGGGCTGGAATTCAAGATACCGTCGGGTGAGATTGAGTGAGTCACGTTGCCCAGTGACTCACAGAATTAGGATTGTAGAACTGACTTTACCTGGGACAAGAGCTGCACACAGAAGAGATGTTACTCTCAGTCCTGTTGGGGGGAAAATGCCCGATACCATCCTAAGCTGAACTTAATGAAGAAACTGTCCTGATTCAAAACTCAAAAGGAAGTCAATAACCCCAAGTTAGAATGCATTTAGGGTGATGCCATTGGACCTATTTGTACATGCATCCAAACTGCACAGAGACATACTGGCCTGGATCAAAAATACTGGTGCTTCCTACATATATATTAAAAAAAAAATTCAAACCACAAAGCTAAGAGCTCTACAAATAATATCTACTACTAGTTATCAAAGTTGGAAGCTTCTGTTCAATTATAAACATTTGTGCTTATATGAGTCCACCCACTGTGACTGACAAAAAATAAGAGGGGTGGCCACTTTATAAGACCGAATTCTGTTCTTAAGTGACTAAACTGTTTAGACACTGCAAACATTATGTGTATTATGTGGTATTTGTACTTGCCTTACTATTTTGGGATAATCCGGGGCTATATGAAAAGTGGCACAACCAGCAGGACAAGTGAGGTGATTCTGCCCCTCTGCTTTGCTCTCACAAGACCCTGCCAGGAGTGCTGCATCCAGCTCTGGGTTCCTCAGCACAGGAAACACATGGACCTGCTAGAGCAGGTCCAGAGGAGGGACACCAAGATGATCAGAGAGATGGAGCACTTCTCCTATGAAGACAGGCTCAGAGATCTAGGGTTGTTCAGCCTGGAGAAGAGGAGGCTTCTGGGAGACCCTAATGCAAGGTTCCAGTATTAGAATGGAGCTTATATAAAAGAAGGAGAGCAACTGTTTACATGGGCAGATAGTGACAGGACAAGAGATAATGGCTTTAAACTGAAAGAGGATAGATTTAGATTTAGAGTACATATTAGGAAGAAATTCTTCATTTTGAGGGTGGTGAGGCACTGGGACAGGTTGCCCAGAAAAGTTGTGGATGCCCCATCTCTAGAAATGTTCAAGGCCAGGCTGAAAGTAGCTTTTAGCAACCTGGTGCAGTGGAAGGTGTTCCTGCACATGGCAGCAGGGTTGGAACCAGATGATCTCTAATGTCCTTTCCAACCCCAACCATTCTATTATTCTATCATTATATAATTAAGCAAACAAAAAACAGTTTTAAAAATTTATGTGGTTGCTTCATTTTTGCTTTGCCCAGTACACAGAGGTTTTCAAAATTACAGAATAGATGCTCATCCTATGAAATTTTAGAAAAAATTTTGAATATTAAGTTAAAATGTTCAGAAATAAACAGTGATTGAATGGTATCTCTATGTAAGAAAAATGATCATTTTCTATAATAATTGTTAATGAAAGGAAGTTGTACATAAAATAAACCTCTTCTCCCAAACTACTTGGATGGTATCATTTTCACAAGCTATCACTTTCCTTAGGCAGTTATTTAGGAAAAAAACCCCAATAAATAAAATTTCAGGGATTTTTAGGAAGAATTTGGAAGTGTTTTCAGGTACTTAGTATGACTTGTGTGAACAATATAGATGTGATTATTTTCAAATAAGGCTGTATATATTTTTAAACTTTTTCTCATTGCAAGCAATTTTTTCTGCATATTTAAATATGACTGGGGCTGAAAGATCTAGAAATTTTGTCCCTAAGAAGCAATTATTTGTTGTTATATTCTTTAGCTATAAACCCCCCCAGCAATACAGTACCATTTCTAAAAGGTGGCTTCTTGGTTATACTATGGCAACTATTTTGCAAGTATTCTTTCTTAAGGAAATGTGAAATAGTATTTATTGCATATAAATGGCAGAAGTAGCACCACCCACATACTAAAATGTTTATTATACAGTTCCGTGCTGTGTCTGGTACAGTCTCTGTTTTGGAAGTAACTGTTGGCAATTTTTTTAATATATATTGTCTTTCAGTTCTTAACCTTTCCTACCACATCCTAAAAGTACTATGAAAAATCCAAATTGTAGACTCATAGAATCATTCAGGATGGAAAAGACCTCTAAGATCATTGAGTTCAACCATTAACTCATCATGAGCTATGACTTCTTCCTTTCGGTATTTTTTCTTATTACAGTCAGCTAAGTGAAAAGTACAGTCCAACCATACTCATCTGCAATTTTTATGTCCCTTCATAAAATATGAACTTTTTTCCTAGGTAGTAGTTATTATCTAGACCTTGCAAATACACAGTCGGATTATGACAACAAGATACAGCTTCACGTCCTGTAAAACACAAGCAGTCCTTTTCAGGAAGGATGACTTATTCCATATTCTGCTACTGCTATGGCTCCTGCTGTTTTCTCCTGCCCTCCTCCTCCCTGTTCTCTTCTAGTCATAGCACTAACATTTATGATGAGTATAAACAGACCATACTTGGCAATTGCAAGATCTAGATGGCTTGGTTGGGAATATATCTCCATTGTCTGCCTTTGTGGTTTGTTCCTTCATTAGATACGCTTCTAGCAGTGCTGATGGAGCTGAGAGGTCTATCTTGTCTAGCTGATAGGAATTCTCTCTTCCCCTGTTTTTCTATGACTCACTCTTGATTCTCATAAGCAAGATAATAATTTCTGTTGATAATTATTTCCAAAATGTGTGTTTAAATACTTTTTTACCCCAAGCAGCCTTAAAATGAAAAGATACTTACTTTTAATTTGACACCAATGAATAATTAAAATTTTGGATGTCTATCTCTTTGTTCATATTTGTTAAACTAGGTAAGATGTGACCAATCACTGACTGATTCCTTTGTTATAATGTCATTTTGTTAACAGTAACTGTGCCATGAGAAAATGTGATTGTTCAAGGTTAGCAATATCTGCTTTGGACCATTGCAAGTAACTAAATGACATCAAAAAGGAAAGGAAGACACTGCTTAATCAGATGTGAGACCTCTTAATTGTAGAGACATTAGGGTGTAATGTGAGGAGGGTTGTTTTTGAACTAGCATAATGAATTTAGGGGAGCTAAATCTTGGGCTATATTTGGTTTGCACGACAAGGTTTCCATGGGGGTGGGGGTGGACTCCAGGGGTGAATTCTGTGAGAAGATGCCAGAAGCTTGCCCCATGGCCAATACAGTCAATGCCAGCCAGTCCCGAGATGGACCCACTGTTGGCCAAGGCCCAGCCCACAGGAACAGTGGTAGTGCCTCCATAAGAATGTACTTAAGAAGAGGAAGAACTGCTGCACCACAGTTGGACCAGCAGCTGGACAGGGGAAGTCAGAAAATGTGAGAGAAACAGCCCTGCAGACAACTCCATTGAAGAAGGAGGTGGGGAGTGCTCCAGGTGCCAGAGCAGAGATTCCTCTGCAGTCTGCGGTGAAGACCCTGGTTGAAGCAGGTGGTCCCCCTGCAGCCCATGGTGGTCAATGAGGGTGCAAAGACCCGTAGCCTGTGGAGGACCCATACTAGAGCAGGTGGATGTGCTCTAAGGAGGCTGTGCTCCACACTGGAGCAGGCTCCTGGCAGGATTTGTGACCCTGTGGGGGACCCACACTGGAGTAGTCTGTTCCATGAAGGACTGCACCCCATAGAAGGGACTCACATTAAAACAGAGCATAAAGGACTGTACCCTGTGGTGCGGATCCAAACAAACCAATGCAGGCTGAGCCTTTTTCTTTCTGAAAGAGTAATGCAAATGTGTGATGTACCAAGGTTTTGCATAGAGAAATGTTGTCAGAGAGTGTGATTTCTGTCAATAAGATAAACATGACTCTGGCAAAAATCAGAATTGTCCTAGCCCGTGGCTGGTTTACATTTCTGTCAGTACCAACTGAGGGGAACTTGACTATGAATGGGTGTCAACAGTACTATAATATAAATTCTATATTTTTCAGGTAGATGTGAGAGAAAAGGAAATTGAATGATGACTCCTTTTCCCAACAGGAAAACTGTGAAAAAAAATTGAACTGCTAACTTTTTGTTAAAGGATCTCTGATTTATTTTCTTTGTCTGTCTTGAAAAGAAATACATACACTTACATTTTACACCTCAAGTCTGAAGGAAAAGTGGGATTGTAACTTTGTGATACATGTAATTAGAGTGAAAAAGAAAGAAAAGAATAGTGGATTCTTCATGGCTCAGTGAGTAGTCTCCCTACTCTTATTTTCAGTATTATATGACTCAGTAAATTCCTATTCTCTTAAATGCTACAGTACCACAGCCTGAGATACATTTTTAACAAACTCAGAATGACAAGTTCAGCTGGGCATAGAGTCATTAGGGTGCAAAACCAGTGAAAGTTCAAGTGAATAGTGAAAGTTGTTCTACAAGTTGCATTAAATCCATATGCTACAGTGAGTATATGGGAACTAAAAGGACTGATTTGTAGCATTAGCAAGCCTTTCTACAAGGTAATGATTCATGTTTTTCAGGGCTGTTTGATTTTATTTCATTATTTCTGTCTAATTAGAAGAATAGAAGATATGTTCCCAACATTGAAATACATTGTCATAAACAAAATATGAGATATTTTACAAATCTTGTTTTCTTGTCTCTGCCTAAATGAGTCAGGACCAGTTATATTCTCACATGTCTTACCTATCTCTGCCAAGTTGGCTTGAGAGGGAAAAAAAGTACTCTGTAACTCTCCTTTGTTAGAAAGGGACAAGGTAAACAATTTGGTCTTGTGATTCCCAAAAGATAAGATGAATTTTCTCTAATTACTATGCCTATTTCCTGTCAAACAAAATTTGCTTCACTCATACTAATGTAAATGTATATATGTGTGTAGTTTAAGAGTGGAACAAAAGATTGAACATACATTTCTAGGCTCCTTATTAAAAAAAAAATAAAAAGAGAGACCAGCACCAAAAACACTCAAACAAGGGCAGCAGAATGATTAAACTTATAGAAAGCCTCTCAGAAGTGGAATGACTAAGATACAAATCTTCAGTCTGTAAAAGAATTACAGATGGATGGTGCAACATGCGTCTGTGTAATTATGGCTGTCATGTAAAGGACAGACATAAGTTAATTGTTCACTGGCTTTTCAGATATAAGATCCAGAAGTAAAAAAAAAAAAAAAGGCAGTAAGAGTCAGGTTCAAGGAAAAAAAAAAAAGCTGATGAGTTTTCAGGCAATTACTTGAGGAATTCATTGTTGAAGAATTGTGAAGATGCTAAAACTCCCTATGGGTCATATAGAAGATTGGATGAGTTTATGAAACAAAAATCCAGAGAGTATGCCAAAACACAGAGAAACTGCATCTGGCAAAGTAAGACTGTACACTAAAATTGGAGTCTGGTAGAGTACTGCAAAAAATGATGGTATATGATGGCATTCTCTTACTGTACTTCTGTTGATAAATAGACTTTTTGACACTGTTAAACACCTGCTATTAGGCTTAAAAAAACTAGATGCTGGCAGTAAGGCTGTGACTGTATTCGAATCAGCTGAAAATGTTCAATAACGTCAAAATAGCTTATTTTTCTTCATTTAAGTTATCATCTTCCAGGTTGTAATCTACCATGGTTTACAAGTTCATTGTGTTACTTTGCACAGGTAATGAGATTTACATACCCTATATCAGGAAATCAGAACAATTTTTACAGTACTTTGAAAGACACAAATTATTACAATCAGCTGACACTTCGAATGGTAGTCTTTCACTTTGATTGTTTTTATTTGGAAAAAAAAAGGATTGTTTTCATTGTTCAGCTTCATCTATCTGTTTAAGTAGAGTATATTAATTTTCAGAGCTCTGTTTCAACTCTTTCTTGGTTTGAGCCTCTCCTACTTGACTGCCAGGACATCATCTACCTCTTGGTCTGTGTTGCTCCTTATTTGACAGCTAGACAATACTAAATACGATTAAGAATTTTATCCCACCCAAATACATGATTCATTTGATTCTCAAAAACTGCCAGGACTGTTAGAGTTCAGCAATTACAACCATGACACTACATAGTTGACTTTTGGTGTCACTCAGATAATGTTTTTAAGGCTCCAGTGGTATTATTGTATTTTGTTTTCTTTGTGCTTTCCTAGGAAATTTTAAGCACATTCTCAAGTATCCTTTGATTTCTTCCATGTGAAGTCTCCAACATGGTAGGTATATTGGTAAAATGCTCCATCCTCTACTGGCAACACTCCAGTAAGCCAGTTTGTCCTGTTTACAGCGTCTCTCAACCTTGACTGCCACTAAAATATCAAAGGCATTACAACTACTCAGTAGCTGAAGTAATATCACAGCTGAAGTCAGTGGCAAAGTGAACTCTAACTTATCTAGGGAGGCTGAGGTTAAGGAAATGATAAAGTCATTATTACAGAATTTCTGTTTATATGTGCCAGATACTATAGATCAGAAAGCAATAAAGAACTAACATACATATATCTACAAATACATTGCAAATGCAACTCAATAGCTCTAGCTATTAAATAGCCTAGAAACTACTGCTTATCAAATTACTGCTGTCCCTTTCAGCCATCAGCACTAGAAAATGACAGACCAACTGATTTTGACTCACTGTGATCTAGCTATGCTGTACGATTCAATCTTTTAATCTTCTACTTCCAGTTATCTCTTTCCCCTTCAACAAACTGTAGTTTTATCTACTCCTAAAACTCCTTTGAAATCTCTTCAGCATTTGTCTGTTCTCTGGTGTGTTTCCTTCTAGTTTGTGTGTTTTACTTGAACAGTTTTTTAATCTTTTGGCATTGAACAGCTGTTAAACCTTCTTTCAAACTGATGTTAATTACTATTGCTCTCTGTTCTCAACTCTAATCCTGTTTACACCTCTAATCCTGTAGCAACTTCTTCCCTTTTTTAATTTGGTTTGGTTTTGGGGTGTTCTTTTGTGTTTTTTTGTTTTGTTTTTTTTTTAAATAAAACTTGAAATAGACATTTTGGAAATGTCCTCTCCTTGTTTTCATCATTATAGGAAACTTCAGTCATGTTTCCAATCACTACTAAAACCCCAAAAGGCATCACAGAAAAATGAGCAAGATGAAGCTTACAGTTACCCTTTTTGCAACTTCAGCCCTCTGATTAGAAACAGATTAATTGTCAGCAATCCAGAGATATTAAGCTATGATTACTTAGGATCTCTCATTCAATAAAGGACTTTCAGAGGTTGTCACAGTCTCTCGTATACCTGAAGACAATAATTGCCCCTGAAAAGAACTATTTAGTTTTTCCACATTGGCATTCAAGGCTTAGACAGCTGGAGGAGCAATCCCAGTACCCTCAGGTTTGGCTGTGTTCCAGCACTTGGACAGACCTGGTGTAGTTTGAGGTTTTTGTATGACATGGTAAAATAATTACAATTCTTAAAAATAGAATATATGATTATAAAACAACAAGGAGATAAAAGTAGGCTGTTAAAGGAAAAAACTGTGAAAACCTATGAAAATCTATCACCCAATCCATGAAGAAAAGCGCCTGCTTTATGGATCTCACAAAAAATGGACTTTATCAGTTCTTCAGAACAGCTGCTGCTGACTTTGCTTGAGCTGGCAAATCTATTTTGTATGCAGCTTTTGGCTATCATCTTCATTTCTGACCTGACAATCCAAGTCAAATCCTTGCATTTTATTATTTTTTTTTCTTGGAAGCACTTAGCACTTACTCTTATTTGATCTTGGAAGTTACCAGTTCCTCTACATAAGTTACCAGACTGCAGCAGATAAATTATCTGCAGATGATAGATATTGATGATTAAAGACTTAGAAGTGATTTAACCTTTTTTTCATGTGAAAATTCTGAAAGCTTTAAAATATGTTTTTAAGCATATGAGATCAAAAACATAAACTCAGCCACCCTGTGCAGCTACGTCACAGGTTCAGGCAAAACAAAGTGGGAGTTTGTTCAGTGTTTTGTTGACAGGCAAGTGCAGAGATGATCAAGGGGTTTAAAGCAAGAAGATGGAGTCTTGGTTAAGTGTTTCCTGTTTATATCAAGAAAGGTGATTTATCATGGATTTCAAGTAACTACTTTTCTGAACCAATCAGCAAGGAACTTATGCAGGTGCATGTCACAGGGTGACTGAAACTGTCAGGCTAGGCTGATGTTTTCTATATTGCCTTTGATCGTATACAACACTTATGCTAAGGGCCCCCTTTGCATTGTCTGTATCTTCCCTCTCTATTTTTACAACAGTTCTTACATTCAAGTGCTGGACATTACAAAAGACAACCAGCTCCAAGGCTTCTGCCACTGCATTGACTCTTTGTAAAACATCCAGCAGGATCCTGAAGGATCATATCACAGAATCCTAGAAGGGTTTGGGTTGGAAGAGGCATTAAGATCATCTAGTTCCAATCTCTTGGCCATGGGCAGGGATGTCACCCACTAGATCAGGCTGCTCAGAACCCCATCCATCCTGGCCTTGAACACTCCTAGGGATGGGGCAGCCACGACTTCTTCGGACTATCTTTTCAATTTATATTACACATACTTTGGTCTCTACATTCAACAGTTGATTTCTGAGGAAGTTTTGAAACAGTGTAACACAAGAGTATCCTGCCTCTTTTCAGAAGGTTTCCGTGACAGCCACCGAGTGCAGTTCATCCAAGGATCAAACAGTTAAAAAAATGTTTTTGTTAGACTTACATGAATCTGAACATTGCTGTGTTTTTAACTGGATGAGTTATTATTTCTGCATAAAAGTCTACCAAAACTTTCCTTCTGGATGATAAACAAAGTGAAAGATAATGGATCAGTCTTAGTCAAGCTGTATTTGCTACTAGACTTAAGAAAAAATTCCTTTGTAGGAGCTGTGTCTGTTTGCACAGTGTCAGGGCTGTCAGCTCCATGGCCAGAAGTTGCTGGCCTTTAAGAACCCTACATCTTCCATGAGTCTCTAAACTCACGAGGAAAGGAACTCTCTACAAATTTTCTGTCCTGGTAGGTTGCCATTAAGCTAAATTCACAGCTCTTCTCTGTTTGGGGTGGCAAAGAAGCATTACTTGGCCAAGAACTGGATGCAATTACATAGTGTTTAAATCACATAAGCAAATGTGGAGAGAGGTAAATATTCCCAGAGAACAAGATACAGATATAACTCTGTGTATACACACACAATATAGACACTTTGATGGGCTGTACTCCGGACCTCTGCGTAGCTCTTCTCTCACTCACCAGAGCAAGCATTAACCTTTCATGTGTTTCACTCACCTAAATATCTCTCTATATATGTGAATATACACATGTTCTTCTGTTTTGCATGTATATAAAGACATGTGTGCTATATATATATGTGCACAAAACTGTAAGTATCGATAAGCATATTTTTGCACAGAATACAATTGGAGCACCCATAAATCTGGAAATCATTCATATTATGGATGTAGACACTATCATTAACTTCAAAATTATCAAAATATAAACAGGATTATCTGCTTTTCCCTATTAAACGTGGTAGTGGAATATCCACATTGGAAATTAACTCCACTGCAGTGTTTTGAGCTATTACTCAGAAGAGATGTTGAAATGTCACAAGACATTAAGCAAAGCTGAGGAAACTGAACAAAAATTTTGATCATTCCTTAGTAGCAAAACATCTGGTTTCATTGGTGACATAAGCAGATGAAATGATGAAACTATTTTACCTTAGGTTCAATGAAGTTTATGTGGTCCACTAGGAGTATTAATAGTAGCCAATATATTGAATATGTAACAGTGCACTAGAGTTTTGCTTATAATAGAGATTTCTAAGACTGATTTTTTTCTTCATTTGATGTGCTATAAACTTGAAATGGCAATCAGTTTTCTGGCAATTCTATAAAAACCTGTTCAGAATGGCTTCTAAATGTTTTACAAACTATTAAAAAGGAAGCTTGATTTTAAAATTGCACACATGATCCCCTACTTGATTTTCACTCTTAAAGCAAATTCCCCAGCAACAGAAAGAAGCAGGAATTCTTATAATGAAATGCAGTGAGATGTTAGTTCTTGTCAACTATAACAGTATACTTAAAAGCAAGCTTCACTGCTTCCCTCCACAAAGATTTAATATATGACTCTGTAAACTGCAACAGAAAAAAGTATTTAGACAGAGAATGAAGAAAATTGTATATTACACAGGACAGACGCAGCTTGCAACCATAGCAACGACGGCAAATGTTTTAGGACTACATATTTTTTCTAAAATACTTAAGAGCAGCAAGATTTTGGATTAGATTCTCCACAACTGGTAATTGCATTGACTGCATCAGAGTGGAGAAATAGACACAATATATTTTTCATAAACTGTTAAATTATTGAGAAGAAACAAGAAGCTGCCAGAGTATTATAATTCTCCTGGAACCAAGAGGACAAATTTTCAAAATTACATCTTCCATCTGAACCAACACATGTGTGATTGATGAGAAGGCACAGTTGTTTCAGTTTGTATTTTGTAAAATTTCACATAAAGGTGTTAGAATTTCAACTTACTTTGACCATTACCATAATTTTAAATTCATCTGTGATCTTCATATTTCTCTAACACAAAACAACACACAGAGGTGCCATCTACAACAAATATGCCAATATTGAGGAAAATGTCTTATACTAAGAAGAGGAACAAAGCCAGTGCTTAACAGAAAGCATCCTCTGAAGTACTGCTTTCAGTAGAACACCAAAGTTTCTTTACACTTGAATACTCTCTTGAATTAAATTAGAAAACATGGAGAACATTTTATTTCTTAAAATGAATTCCGTCATGTGCTGACCATAAAGCTTTGCTGTTATGAGTTGTTAATTGGTTTAGGTAATTTTTATTGTAGACTTTGTTTTCCAGCAATAGATTTAAGTAAAGTGTTAAAATAACAGTAAATAGGCAATTAGGCAAGAAAACACTAATATTGTAATATAACTAAAATGCCATTTTGCCCCAGTATACTTGTCTACCAAACCACTATGTTTACAGAAGGAAATCAAGCCTTTAAAGATGTCTATTACTTAACTGTCAATGGGAGCATGATCTGACCTATTTAAATGCACTAGTGTCTCTCAGCAATCATGGTCTTCATTGTCCTTTATTTACATGACTGTTTTGAAATGAAAACACCTACTGTTTTGTCCATTCTATCCTCCTAGAAGTCCCACTCATACCCTTGCTACCTTGCCCAAAGTCAGCAAACCTTGGTTTTAAGAGAAGCCTGGTTGGATATTATTATTGAAAAGAATTATTAATTAGCAATGGCTCTTCCTGAAAATAAGGACCCTGACATGTGGGATTTGGGCAGCACAAGATACTCGGGATGAGTGATAAATCCTTCTTTGATCCTAACCACCCCTATAAATCCACCTTGTGCAGTCAGTTAGTTCAGTCGGTCAGTGCAGCTCAGAGTCTAGAGTCGTGCCCAACCAATGAAATGCAACCCAGTTCACTAAGCATCTCCTGTTTCCCTCCCCTGTGGCCAAAATCACACTCAAAAAATGGAGTTTCAAATCCCTGCTCAGTCTGCTTAAATATTGTGAAAAAACCCCAAATTTTAAATTAAAAAAAAAAAAAGTAATGTGGAAGTTTAGTCTCTCTAAAGACATTACAGCAAAATAAATGTAATCATCTCAAACTACATCAGTATTTGGTACCACTGGCATCAGTGCATAAACAAATATGCTCAATGTTAATATCACTAAGTTAAACAATCATTAATAAAATATTTTTATGTAAGTGGGCAGACAAAAATATTATTTTTCAATTGCTCTGCACTGTGCTTGGTGCCTTTTACATGAAAATACAAGAGTAGTTACAGCCCAGGAATTAGTGCAAATACCTACCTATGCCATCAATTTGCAATTCGTGATCTTTGTGCCGTAGGTACCAGGTTCCTTAATAGTTTTGACAGATTACTACAGCACATTCCTTGTATTAGACTTAGGAAGCTTTATTAATCATTATTTGACACAATAAAGTACTTCAATTTAAAGCATTTGAAAAATAAAGGTGAGACACATATTTGCTAAGAGAGGAATCCAAAACACTGACACCCAAGGCTGGTTTGTCATCGCAATTTTTGCTTTATTACAAATAGGAAAAAATGCGCCCCCTGCAGAGAGCAATTATTTTCCTTCAAGATAGGTCATATGAATCACCTTATGAAATTACTAAATTCTTCCTGAAGGCTATACAGACTCACAGGTCTAACCTTACAGTATCTAGATGAATTCAAAGACAAGCAGTTAATTACTGCCTTTTGAGTGACAGTTTTGTAGCTAAGAGGCTAAAGGCAAATTAGACATTGTTCTGTAGGCAACTTGGTTGTGGTTTTATTCGAGGCCAAAATTCCTTCTGTAGGGAGTCTGCTACTAGTTAAAGCCCCTATAGGGAAAGCATATGTTTTTGAAACTGATGGTGTTGGAGGTATAAATGTACTATATAACACATTAAATCTGAAAAACAAACTCATTATGCCAGCACAAACAAGTCCAAGGTATTGACTGCAGCTCTCATCACTTTCAGTGATTACCATCAAAAATGAATGGCCAGTATCTCTCCCAATCTAAAAAAAAGTGCCGTCAGTATAAGCAAAATACAAACAGAATATTTCACTTATTTTCCAGTGGAAGACAGGCAGAATCCACACAGCAGTAAGTGCTGTTTTGAAGTGTTTAATAATAATGAACATTTGCACATGAAAGCAGTTAAAACAACTATGTCATCACGAGAGATAATTTCTTTTGCAATGATGTGTTCAGTAGACCAAGGTACACTGTAAGACTGGCAATGCTGAGAGCATTTGAAGAGAATCTGTGCTTGCTTTCCCTTGCTCCACAGATGCAATGTGTTCTCTCCCGGAAAAAGGACACCTTGCACTCGCAGGAGGCAGGATGTGAGCACCCAGAACTGTATGTTCTTCTTTTGCAAGAGTCCAGCTGACACTCCCATTTCACTTGGCACAGCTAGAAGCTGTATTTCAGCTACCCAATTCAACCACAAACTCCTAAAAATTTTGAGAACAGACAACAGGATATCTAAATTATATTGCAGCAATCTGCTACTGTTAGGTCTATATCAATATCATAAAAGTCAATAGGACCTTCCCTTGGAAGAAAACATGTCTATTTATTGTCTCCCCTGGTAATGTTTGGGGTTTTTGGGGGGGGGTTTGTTTTTTTTTTCTTTTTGACACCACTAGGGTAAGGTTCCTCTCACCTTCAGCTGTATCAAATCGAACAACAATCAGCAACAATAAATACCTGCTTCTTTCAACTCTATATCAGGTATAAATTAAATGGATTGGTTTGTTCACTGGCAGTTTCTGTCTCTCTCCAGTGACTATACAAGGAATGTAGGTGATTGATGTTTACAGCTACAATCAAATTTGTAGGAACTAGGTTAAAAAAAAAAAAAGGTAACAGACTTTTGCGGCAAAACCCCTTGTGAAGGTATTTCAAAATTTGAGTTTTTTTTTTTTAATTTAAATGATGATATACAAATGTACTGGGGGTAATTTTAAATCAGA
The DNA here is from genome assembly GCA_013396695.1 of Sakesphorus luctuosus. Taxonomy (NCBI): domain Eukaryota; kingdom Metazoa; phylum Chordata; class Aves; order Passeriformes; family Thamnophilidae; genus Sakesphorus; species Sakesphorus luctuosus. Next base: position 57,738 of record VWZD01006348.1, read on the forward strand.
TACAATATGATCATCTATCTTCCACTAGAGTCCCATTGATCATTTCTTTACTTAAAAAATAAATTGGCCTGTTTTACTTTTTATAATGGGAGTAACTGTAGCAAATCAACACATGGAATACAATATTAATTGGTAAGACAAACTACATTTAAATTATATCAATTTTTAGGAAAAATATAGAAGGCAATATAATTTTCATTGGAAGTAAACTTGGTGCTCTGTCTTCTTAGTTCAGTACTCTCAGGTCTGACACCAAACTGCTAATCTGCTAAAAAAATCTGTATGCTAGGAAATACTACAGATTTTATCTCCAAATTAATAGCTTTTAGTATTCTTCCTCTGGTTTAGAGCACCACAGAAGGAACACAGGCAAAAGTTTGTCCATTAATTTAATGCAGACAGGACAATATAGATTTTCCTAGGACTGCTAACCTCTCCCGATGTGAGTGGGTACTTTGATTAAATGATGGTTCAAGGGAGAAAAGGGAGAAATTTGAATTCTCAGTTAATCTCACATGCAGTCTACTCCAGTAAGGTCCTCACCAGCAGAATGCCTACATCTCTTCATAAGGAATAAGCAAAGCTCTCAGGCCAGGCAAATTTCTCACCATACAGACCTGTATTAATGCTCCTCTCATGCTTTATGACCTCGGCTAATAATCATACTCACTACTTGGCCATCACTGAAAAATTTGCTGGGCTGTTTGGCAGCTGCTGCCTCTCTCTCACAGAAATGAGAAACAGACATCTGAGCCGAAAAGTTACATAAGTTTTAAGTAGTTATTGACAGTTTGCATAAGACTCTATGTTCTGAAGAAGTCTGTGTAAGGAAAGTGGATTGCTGAGGTGGTAGCTGGCAAAATTCCAGAAGTGGAAGTCCAATAGTCAGTTCTAGGTTCATGCTATTTACAGATTGTTCCAAAGTTAGCAGAGCAGCTTGGAGCATGTACATGTGTATGAATGTTTTGGTTTGTTTGGGATTTTTTTTTTGAATATACATTTTAGCCTAAATGTAGCCACCATTTGTCCTGGATCTACTGACCTTTGTGCTTATTCAACCTTTATGATGTACTACCACAGCCTGTCCTGCACAGCTGGCATTCAGCTAATCTCTCTCAAGAAGGAAGGTTCCTTGTCTTGACTCTTGCTGCATAGTTAATAAAGACAGACATCTTTAGAGGATGCTTGTTCAGCTATAAAGAGGATGAGAAAATACAGAAGATGGTTTACTCTCTGCTTCTGCCTTTCTCTTTCCAAGAAAGGAAGAGAGATACTACAGGTTCATTTCAATAACTGACAAATTGGTATCTCCTGTCAGTTCAGGGTTATCAGATGTAGCCACAAAAGGTTAGCCTGTATGTTACAAGATCTGCAGGAGACTGGTGTCCTCCTGGGGTGCCATCTCTAAGTCAAATGAACTGCACTTTGCATGACTAGCTGGCACAATGACACGAGGAGCCTAGTACCTGCTTTTCCAGTGTGGTCTCAGGATATGAACTAAGGTAGCATAAGTTTTATTATTCTCTGAGCCAAGGAAGGATATACTTGTAGCCCTTAAACCAGGTATCAGAAGAGATCTCTGTAAAAAACAAAATGAAACAGAAAGATTTTGGGTATCCTGGAAACCAGTGTGTATTGAGCTAGGACTGGAAGAGCTTAGGAATACTGCCATGGGGCTTGGCTGCTCAGTGACTGTCTGTACACCAGAGGTGGGATAGGGGTGTTTGCCTCCCGGGCAAAGGTTGCTTGCTCCTCAGAAGTTTTCAATGATATGTAGGAAGTATATCCAGAACAATCCCATAACCTCTGTCTCAGAAAAGCCCTGTGAAAAATCTTTCTCCATCTATTGTTCCCCTTTCTACCTATTGAATAATATACCAGATAATATTGTTATAACATTCAAATGGTTCATCTGACAGGTACAAGTATGGCAGAAGCTTTTGAGATGAGTGTATTGAGCGTAGACTCTGTGACCAAGCAATTGCAGAAGCTGTGACAGACTTCATAGATTAGATTTCACTGGTTCATAATCTTAAACATATGTAAAATTCACTGAAATTCAAGGAAGTTTTCCTGTCCCACTTCAGCCCACATTTGCTGAAAAATAGCTTAGCTGTAAAAAAAAAGTAATTTTTACCCAATGTTCTCTTCAGTTTTTGTCTCACACCAGTCACTCTAAATCAGAAATAGGAGATTGTAAGAGAGTGGAAGAAGTACTTTGAGAATTTAAACCAAAAGAGAAGCTTTAAGGGAAAAAAAAAACCAAACAAACCAAAATCACCAAAACCCCAAAATAAACCAAACCAGCCCACAACTCCAAGAAGAACATGACATAATAGATAACTCATTTATTTGTTATTTTTGTCTTTATGGCACACTGAAGTTTTTAATTTCTTCACTGTGCAAAGAAATTATGTCTTATTTTCAATTGTTGTTCTTGATAGTCTCAAATTCTATTTGAATGCAAAAGCACCTGTGAACGTTTCTGAAAGAGTATCTCTTACAGAAAGATCTAATTTAGTCAGCCTTTCTCTCTGTTGACTACACAAAACTATATTCACTAATATAGTTTTAATCAGGGTTTTTTGGTTGGTTGGTTTGGTTGGTTTTGTTGGTTTGTTTTGTTGGGTTTTGTTTGTTGTTTTTTTGTTTGGTTTTTTTTTGCTTTAACAAATCACAGACATGAAGACCTAGCAACATTCTTGCTGGTATTATACTAAAATGCTACACTACTTAATTTAGTGTTGGTGTAGTAAACTAAGGGCAAGGTTGGCCATCTTCCTCAATGGGTTCAGAACTTAAAACAGATGGTTTCTGGAATCTTGTTTGTTTGTTGTCACAAAACATGGTGATGCAAGATTGATTTATGCCAAGTTATACCTTCAACCTTCTTTCAATAATTAAAAATGTAATTGAGAAAGTAACCAGAATATAGCCCAAACAAATTAAAACTGAACAAAAAAAGTAATGATAAAATTGATACTCATAAAACCATTAAGTGTCGGAACAGAACAATGCTTCATCTGTTCTTGTCTGCTCTTTCTTGAAACAGGTTATAACAGAGTCTTTTCTTCCTGCTTCTATGTTGCCTTTCCATAAGAAAAGTTTTGGTGACTTAGTCATATTTTTCAAAATAAATTCAGTTCCTTTTAGCACTAATTACCAGCATCACCAGAGGCAGGCAGAGATGCCACACAGGATTTTTCACTGTTGATTTTGCCACCTCACTCCAGTGAATCAAATCCCAGAAAAAGCTGACAGAATAAACAGTGTACTGGAATGGCGACAGGTCTTAGGAATTGGGAAGAGCAGTCATGTTCATTTTTCCTTGCCATTTAAGTCAGGCAATACACACACACACACACACACACACACACACACACAAACACATACACACAATTGAGAACTAGTCCCTTAACGGTTTTCTCTATGTGCATCTTTCAATATATACTTGGTGGGCTCTCCAAACTGCAGTAATGCAAATGTACTGTCACCAAGAGCAGAGCCACATTCCTCAGGACCCAACATTTTCAGCAGATAAGGAAAGATATCTCAAAAAGATACTGAAAATCATACCAGATCTGTAGTGACCTCAATTGACTTAAATTTCAGTTAGCAGTATTTGGCTCTGAATAACATGAGATAAGAAGAAATGGAATTTTTTCCTGAAGCTATTTTAAGGGCAATGACTACTATACATAGAGTCAGAGTAAGTGGCTGAAGTTAAATTTAAAAGACAGACATATTTTTGTTTTGCTGTTTCCAAACAGAGTCTCATCTGTTCCTAAGTCTGAACAACTGACAAAAAAAGAGGAAAAACAATAGTAAAGAACCTCATCCCTCTGCAAACAAAAACAAGGTTTTTCAGTGGAGAATGCAACATCAAAGGACAACCAAACTGTTTGATTTCATCTATTTTGACAATAAAGGACAAAGCTTATTTCTGAGTCTTGCCCAGAAAAGGGATGTAAATTCAGGTCTTTCATAAATCCAGAATTTCTGCTATTCTAAGACAGGTCTAAAGCAGTCTCACTCTGGTGCCTGGCTTCTCTGACTGTGCATGAAAATCTTGCTTATGTGAATGAAGTTAAATATGGAAAACTCAGTGTGCTTGCACAGGTAACCTTACTAAGCTATGCAGGTCTGGGCTTTGGAGCAAGTAACTAAACACTGAAACCTTCTATGTGACTGCAGTACAATTAAATTTGAAATTTCAAGCAGACTGGACTTAAAGGTGCTGGAACATTGGTATTTAGTTTAGTATGTAGAAGTTGAAATAAATTATTCCCCATTCAGTCTATGTTGCAGTCTATAGGAAATCTCTATGTGCATTGTTTCATTGTTTCTTATAAAAAGAATATTTCTCTCTCAGATGAAACTGAGATGCAATCTGTTACTTTTTTTTCTTTTTTTGAGGAGTATCCATTCTCTGTAACAAAAATACAGACCAGAAAGTGGTTTTATTTACTTCCACCTAAAAGGTGTTGTAGCATTGCAAGAGCCGTCTTCAAGTCATGCTTAGAGAAATACAAAATTCAGTTGCCATGCTAACAGGAAATCATTCAACTGAGTCCAGTAAAACAAAAGTGCAGAAATGACATTTCCTGGTAAAAATAGGAAAATACTACATTAACAAGGCTGCAGATTTTGCCAACTGCAGGCAATTTCATAGTTATGTTCCTTTGTAGAGTGCTGAATTTCTGTAGGCATTTAAATCTCTAGAGCATCAGCTGCTTCTTCCCAACAGGACCATGGCTTCTGTCCCATCACCTCAAGAATCAAGACCTTGCTGCTGTAAACCCCACATGGGCATGAACCCCATCAGCCCCTTTCTGTGCTCCCTGAGCCATCCCACGGCCCACTTCATGCTGTTCTATTCCTGCCACCTGCATCCCACCGTCCTCCAGGTCCCTCCTAGGGGGCTTCCTGACTGGACCCCAACCTCCCCTGCAGGGTCCCTGTGCACTGCACTGGGGGGGGGGAGAGAGGTCTCCTCGGGGGGCACCCCTGCGGGAACACCCCAGCTGCGACCCGGGAGGAGCAGCAGCAGCCCCAGTTGCACCCCGTCTCCACGCCGGCACGGCGTGGCGTGGTAGGGGTGTCGCGGCGCGGCTCCCGCACCCCACCCGTGTGCGTGTTATGTGAACTCTCGCTGTGGCGCTGCCGGGGACCGCGGTGCCCTCAGTGCCGTCCGGGCCGGCAGGACCCGCGGGGGCGAGGGCAAGCCAGCGGAGCTCCCACCTGCGGCAGCCCTCGCCCGTGCCGGGCGCGGGTGGCACATGAGGAGCCTCCTCCGCCCCCGCAGAACGGCCTCCGCCCGCTCAATCCCGGCCCCCCGGGCGTTCCGCTATCCTGCAGGTGTCACCCAGAGACCAAAGGATGCTGCTTCCCACCGCACTGGAGGAAAACACGTTTATTACATACAAGAGAAAGGAAGAGATGCTAATGCTTCTCTGGACTGTCACCAAGGGCGTGCACGATGTTGCTTCATGTTGCTTGCGCTGGCGCAAAAAGTTACCTCAGACAGTTCTAAGGACTTTTTTTTTTTTGAGGAACAAAAGAGTAATCAAAAGCTCAAAAAGAGAATAGATCAAAGGATCAAACTTGACGCGAACTTACTTGGTTTAGGTGCTTGCGTTGACAGCCGGCATCTTCCTTTAGCAGTTTTAACAGGTCACATTTTCCCATGGAAGTTGTACCCTTTTCAATCCCGTTTGCAAATTAAATCCCTTTAGAAGGTGTGTGTTTTATTTCACTGGCTGTAGTCCACGTCGGCCACTACCCCCGTTTATTACTTTATTTTCTCCATGTTTGCCACCTATGCAGGCACCCTCGGACGCACGCCCAGGACTCAGCGGGTGCCCATCACCTCCGGCCGAGGGGACCGCGCCTGCCGCCGGGCTCCGCTGCAACAGATGAGAGGCAGGTTCTTCCCCAGCTGCTTAGTGCGGCGTCTCCTTCTTCCCTCGGGGAGCCTCATGCCGGCTGTGAAAAGTAGCAGCTCCTCCCGATGCGGCGGTCCCCTCCGGAGCGCAGGCTGCGCGGCGAGGGGAGGGAAGACACTGAAACACCGGCAGAAGGAGCGCAGAGGGGCACACGCCGGGGTTCTCCGACCTCTCCTGCTCTCTCTCCTTGGCCGGCGGCAAGCTCTGCCTCAGCGGGCACCCTCCCTGCGCCCTCCTGCGGGCGCGCCGCGCAGCGCGCCCGGCTCCGCAGGGCCCCGCGCAGAGGCCGCCCCGGGGCGCTCCGCCGTGCGGGTCTTAGCGGCCGCTCCCAGCCGAAAGGGAGGAGCGAGAAGACACCCACCGGGCGCTGGAGGGCGGCTCGTCGGAAAGCCAAGAGCACGCACCGCTCGAGACCGCTCAGAGGCAGACCTAGCAAGGAACAGCCTCGACTCCGGAGAAAGTTCGATGCTACGTGACTGCGCATCTGGGAGAGCCCTGACCCGCTCCATGCAACCGCGGTGTGGCTCTGTGAGTCCGCCTCCGCGGGGGCTTCGCACGGCGCCCTTTGAGCACGCAGTCGACATTTGGTCCCGGGAACTAGCCCGATGGTGCTTACCCGAGACGCGGCAAAGGCTCTGCCCAAGGTGCGCCCCTGGGCCCGGCCTCCTGCCGGGTGGTTCCTGCCCTTGTGCTGCCCCAGCCTCGCCCGGTGCGGCCGGGTCAGCTCGGCCCAGCCGTTAATGTGACCGAGCTGCAAGCGAGGGTTTGTAGTAGAGGAGCGGAGGGAATGAGGCTGCCAGACACCAACTCCTCACTTTTCTTTTCCCCCAAAAAATTATGACATAACTTAAATGCAGGAACTTAGAAAATGCAAAAAAATATGCAATGTGCAGAGACAAAGATACAGGACAGAACATCCAGGCTTGGGTTTGGTTTTTTGTTGTTGTTGTTTGTTGTTTTTGTTTGGTTGGTTGTTTTGGAGTTTGTTTGGGTTTTGTTTGGGGTTTTTTTTTGTTTGTTTGTTTTTTTTGAGAACCCTTTGGTTTCGGTCCCGTGTTGGGATCTGGACACGGTGCAGGCAGGGGGGCACCTGCCACAGTACAGAGAGCGTGCCGTGCCCGGACGAGCATCCCTCCACTCCCACCCATCCCTGCCTCACCTCCGCTCCCGGAGGCTGCCCTCCGCGAGGCACTGCCGGGCAGCACGCCAGCGCTTTCTGACTTTGCCCGTCTCATGGGGTAAATAGCTTTCACCTTGGCATTCTGGGGAAGGAGGGGGATGAAATAAGCCCAGGGAGCAGCGGGAAGGGCCGGGTCCCAGCAGAGTGCGCACAGACAGCCCAGCCGCCAGCAGCCCCCTTGCTGCCTGCCCGGCCGGGGCAAGGCCACGCCGGACGGCGGGGTGTAGGGTGCAAAGAATGCGAAGAGCAAGAGTATCCATAGTGCCGGGTTTCACCTGCATCCCTAGAAGAGATTTCAGCGCACTGAACGATGAGCGCTTGCTGAAGCAGGCGAACCTGAAAATGCCATTACACATTCTAATGTAAAGTAATCGCCAGGCACACCACGCTCGAAGGCACCAGACCTCCACTGGCAGCAGAGGTGATGCAATTAATCTCCATTAAGCTGACCAGTGAAAATGCCAGATGGATTCTGCTCTGGGACTTCCACAGTTGCAGCATCGAGCCTCTGCATCAGGCTGCTGTGGGAACCACTGGTATACGTATTTTAGACATGCCCCAAATTAGATACCATTGAGGTGTCAGCAGAAACATACTGCCTTTGGGGACCTGCTCAGAAAACAGCCTCATGCCACGGAGCAGTGCACAGTACAGGCAGGCTATAACAGATCTCTACATGCCTGGTCCTAGGAGATGTTAATTGAACATGAGATAACTCATTAGTTCAAATACAGATCAAATGCGAAAAGCAGCTGCTTTGGGATGCTGAGCCAGTCACTTGAGTAAACACACATGTATGCATATGTATGTGTATACACACATAGACCCATACATGCATATCCACACAAAGGCAAGGAAGGAGAGTTGAGTAAGTAGAGGCACCCTAGACAGCCAGAGAGCCTGCAATGAAGGCTGTGGCATTGCATTGATATTGGTAGTGCGAGCGCATCTACCTGTTACTGAAGTATTTGTACCCCTTGCGCAGGCTACCAACACTAATGATATTGTAGTGTTGCTACAGGTTGGAAATGTAGCCATGACTTACTTTCAGAGTTCTTTCCCAGAGCAGAGAGTACTTTTTTTACCCCACACATTTCCTTATTAGATCTTGAGAAGCCAAGTTCTGGTTTTAGTGTATTATTTAGTTTTTCACAAGCAAATACTTCTATAATTAGTGGTATTTGCATTGTCTTTTTATGCAAGTGTGAAAAGAAATGTGACATTTCTTCTTTGCAGGGGTGAATGCAACATGGCACTATCAGTGTGCTTTATGTGTTCTGGCATTTTATATATAATAACCCATTAGCAGTCTCCTGTGGGTCTTGCCAATCTTATAATTCCCTATTAAATGAATGTTCAGATAAAATCTCTGTGTTATTACTCAGATGAAAATTAAGTAAACAGAATTTTTTTCTCTGATTCAGGACAGTGGGGTCTGGATCTTGGCAACATTCTGAGTGTATGCTAGTATGTTTTATTCCTAACACGTAGCTAGCTGCCAAATGTTTCTCAGCAGTAAGTACTGTGGTAAGAAGAGCAAGCTAGAGGGGAAAAATTAAACATTCTGTGAAACCCGTATCACATATTGAGGTTTTAGGGGTGGTATGGTAATAGCATGACTCGACCGTCCTTTAATCTGCTCATAGTGTCGCACCAAATTGGGTTCCCTTTGGGATCTTCTCCATTTCTACCTCCGATGTTGCACCATCCTTCTGAAAACACCTACTAATACATGCCCAGGTGCTGACTCTTTGTAATTCAGTCAATTCTTATATATTCAAAATACCAAGCAGAGAGTGTTTCCCCCTTCTCTCTGCAGTTTCTGCAAACATTACTACAATGTATTTCATGGTTTTATTTCATGAACTATCACAAACAGAAAAATACAAAATTAAAGGCAGCTTGAAAAATGAGATAAATTTGGGGCATTTAGAACATACTAATTGATTTCATCTTCTAATATTAATGGATACAGGTAAGAACAGCTGCAGCAGTTGTGATTCAGTATTAATTTACCCAAATCAGTGAAGAGGAATTGTCTTACCTGGGGAGATGGCTGTTTATCTTTAAAGAAGAAAGGAAAAAACAATGCAAAAATTTTAACCATATTTTCTCAGTCAGTATCAGGTAAAAGGTGCCATAATATTTCTGTGTCTCAGCTTCCTTTCTTTATGTGTTAATCACAGCTTTTCGTACTAGTAGCATGAATGTTTAAGGGATTATGAAATTTTCTCCAAAGATGGATATTTATATGAATAAGAAAGAAATTTAGACTATTTAAAATACACTTAGTCAATTAATTAAAACATAAATTAAATTAATTTTTATTAGTTTTGGATAATGGGGAAAGATTTCCTCAGATTTATATTACTTTCATGTAATTTTAAATATGCCTCTACTGATCTACTGCTCATTAGCAATAATGTAAAATATGAAATCACACAGTACAATAATATCTCTTGTTGCAGTTTAGATTTTTTTTTCTGTGTTTGTTTTGGAGACTACACTAGTACACAGAATAAGGATTATAATTTTTTTCTGTATTAATCTAATTTATGAAATCCGTAACAAGTTGATTCCATTAGTTCTATTGTTACAGACCATGCATTTCTCTCAGACAGAAATTTTTGCAAGCAGTAAATAGTTCTTGCCAACCCACACCAAGCATTCCATACTATTAAGTCTTTCCTTCCACATAACTCGGTGTATTGCCATTTATGTACTTAAATACCATTAGACAAAACTCAACTTTCAAGACTTGAGAAAAAGAGATTCCTTTTATTGAATGAGTGAAGAATATGAGGAATCTGTGAAAGAAGGCGGGGGGAACCTCAGCAGAAATCTTTCTCTTTTTATGGAATGTTTATTAGCAGAGATACAGGTCATGTCAAGGTCTAGTGGGGCAAAAGGGTTGTGAGTGGAGAGACAGGAACATGCAAGGGAAATACATGGATCCAGGGATGTGCATAAATAGTTAACACTTTCCTTGAAACAGGCAAATACTGATTTCAGCTGTGGGTCTCTCAGGCAGTTTTTCTATGCTAGATAGACTAGAATCATGAACTATATTTTTTTGTTTCTTTGTTTTAGTTTGTTTTCATTAAAATAGAGTGGGTCAAACATAAATGAACTACCAGAAAAAATTTCCAATGCCAGATTTTGGTATTTGCTCAACTTTAATTTCAGGTGATGACAAGCAGGTTTTTTTCTGACTTTTCTCAAGACTTCCAAGTTATTCAGACGAGAAGATATTTGGGGTTTTATTTTAATAGAGGGAAGCAAGTCCTGTAGTTTATTGACAATTAAATTGTTATTTAGTTTTATTTTTGCAGTTTGCATTAGAAGCATGCAGAATTCTATGTAAACATCACATTTTATTACTACTTAAATTGTAACAATTCATATTTTTGATGGACAGCAATGAAACTTCTTTCCCTATATTTATCACTTCTACAAAATTCGCATCTGTTATTTTTACTGACATGCTACAAGCTCTTTCAACTCTCTTCTCCTAACCAGAGTTTTTGAATGATTTAAGCTTATTTTTCTTGACATCAGAGGGTGGAAGTTGGTGCACTAAGGTTCACTGCTTTCTTTTGCAATATTTTAATGAATAGCAGAATAGTATCATTGAAGTTTTTGGTGTTTTTCAAAGCCCCTTAACTTCTGTCCTCCATGATTATTTTAAGATGTCTGTGCTTCACATTTAGCACTTACATTCTGAGAGAATACCCAGCTGTTACATTTTTGAGGTTTTTCTGTCACAGTCTTTCTGCAGGAGCTTTAGAAAGGTACAGGTCTAATGGTTCAAACCCAGCGCTACAGTAGGGTCCAGCTCCAGACCAGAGACATCTAAATTTATGTGCACACATTTGAACTGGTAAGTGTCTTAAGCTCTCTCAAGAGAGAGCCAGTGGAAATCTGTTCAATACAGTTATGGGAGCTTAGAGAAAAGTTCAGCTTTGAGTGTGGGTTTTGACTTCTGGATGAGTTTAATAGTGTCTAAGCGCTCTACTGAAGGGGGAAAAACCAAAGCAGAGGTGCCTTGTGCTGCTTGAGGTTCCCAAGGCTATCCAAGATGCCTGCAGAAGGTGAACAGATAGTTTTTGACCTTCCTCGCCTTGCCGAGGACATTGTCTTATAGGTGACCTGTACCTTTCTTGAGGTTAGACCAAATATTCTCTGAAATTATATAGGCTTTGGACACCTATGCACAGATACTTGAATCCACATTATGTCCCTTTTGACTCTAATAGGCGTTTGAATCTCACATGTAAATACCAGCATTATAGATACACAGAACTGAATGTTTGAATCATCACCCTTAGAATTACATGACAAAAGCCTTAAGACTGTAGTGGCAAAGCAAAGTTTGATGAAGAGTAGAAAGTAAACCTAAGCAATGATCCCGTTCTAATTTTCGGAAAGAGCTGAAATCTTTACCTGTGTTTATAAGGCTGGTAACCTTGTAAAAGACCTAAAATCCTGAAAAGAAATTGTATATTTCAGTTGGGAGATAAAAGAAAACAAGAGGCAGGATTCCAGGGCTAATAGCCAGAACATTTTAGGTATCTCTAAGTATGTGGAATAAACAGAAAGAACGAGCTGTCTTGTTACACAAACAAAGCTATAACTTAATCGGCAAGACAGAGTTTGTAGGATAAATCACAGGGTTGGAGTGTTGGTAGAGAAGAGTACAGGCTGTTCAGGAAAGAAAGACTGGGAAAAGGAGAAGGCAACATTGTGTTACCAAACATGTTTATGATCTGCTAAAAGAGAAGGCAGGCATCAAAAGTTTTTGTGGGGACTAAAAACAGGGTTTGAAAAGATTGATCAACCTTAAATCAATGTGGGAGAAGAGGTGCTTGAGTATCTTAAATACACACCTTAAAGGAGACTTTTCTTGGCACTGTGGAGCTGTATTTTCACATGGTGCTACTAATGCCAGCATCACAAGGTTGATTCCCTTCCAACTCAGAATGCTCTGTGATTCTCTGTGTGATCCTTAACAGGTAGAGTATATACCTAGATTTTATTGTCTCTTAATGGAGTGAAACAGCTGAAAGATGTGAAGACTGAGGCCTCTCAGATCTAATAAAAGTGAGTTTGAAATAATAGGATTGAGAACAGCAGAGAATAACACTTCAAAAAAAAAAAAGAAGGTGATGACATACTTAGATGGCTGGTAGAAAAAGTTTGAAGATTTTAATGGAACATACGTTCAGACAGCCAGCCATGACGAGTTGTTGCAAAAAAAAAAAATTGGCAAGAAAGCAGTAGATATTCAAAATGTACTACCAGGATTGTAACACATGAGAAACTGTTGTTTTGCTCTAGCTACGCAGAAGTTTACATCAGCTTCAGACATCATGTTTGACAGCAGTGTAAAAAAAGAACCTTCTGGGAGCCTATCTTGGATAATAAGGTAATGTGATCTCTCAGGAATATTTCAACTGGGCTTGTTCTGCCTATGAAAAGATACCTTTGAGTTATGTCATATAGTTTATAGTTCTGTAAAAGACAGTAGTAAAGTGACAGGTAACATATTCACCAGAAGTAGAAGTAGTAATCAATTTTTCATCTTAATAAAGAAGACCTAAACCATATATAAGTAGGATGTTCCTAACTATAAAAAGAGTTAAATACTGGGAGATTTCACATGAAAAAGTTGTGGAATCCGTATCTTTGAAACATGTGAGCCTTTTTCTGAGAGTTTTTTTTCATACTTTAGGATTCTCTAAGTGTCTGTAATGAGCCATTTTTTCTCCAAAACTTAATGTACCCCTTTTTATAGATGATATTTTGGGAAACTGAGTTTTCATGCTTTTAAGAAAGACATGCAGCCAATCTGTTTGCACTCTCAGATGCCATTTGAACAGCATGATTCAACTTTGGAAGCATATGTAGCTTAAGAGACCAAATAGCATTTCTGTCTTGGCCTTTACATTGGAAATGGGGAATTTTTCCCTTTGGACAGAGTCCCATAAAAGCTAGGAGTGTACCAGTGCTTTCAAACACGGGGCTTTGGATTGTGTTCATTGCAGTTTAAGGCAGTAGGATTTTAAATGAGGAATTCAACCTCCTAACCATATGCACCCTTTTAGATTCCTTAGAGTACCCCAAAGGGTCATGTAGGGCCTGCAGGTGTACCCCAGTCTGACAGCAGGTCCAAACACATCCAAAGGGGCAGGTGGGATATTCCACTGTCCAGAAGCTCTAAAGTAAACAAAGTTTTGCAGAGACAAAGGACTTCACAACACAAAACCCATAGGATTTAAGTGAAGACATTTTATTCTACACAGCACACAGGTTATATAGGGTTACAGATACATCTTATTGGCTAAAAAGGTCTTACTGTCACACATTAGAACTTCTAATTGGTTACAAGCTTAATATCTCACAAGTCCAGTGTTTACATTATCTCATCCTAATGTTTTGAGGTTTGTGTCCGGAGTAGAGCCAGGCCTGGGAGTACTCCCCAGGCTGTACTTGTTAGGGAGTAACCAAGGCCTAACAGACGAATAGCAGGTGTGTGACCTTGTTTGTTTGCCATATCAGCAGGATCCTCTTTTGCTGGGATATCAGCAGAATTCTCATGGCCAGAGCAGTTGAATTCCCATGGTCAGAGCAGTTTGGATTGCTCAGAAATTCACTTTCTGCAACAAATCTCTCAACAAAGCTCCACAGAGCCTAAAATGATACTACACAACTGAATCCTGTCCTAAAGGTGCTTTTTGGCAGTCTTATTACTTCTGTATTTTTTGTACTAACATTTTGATAAAGCATACGTACTTTTTCATTAACCTCTATTTGGAAGTTTGTTTTAAATTCAAATCACACAATAATAACCTGAGCTTTTTAAAAAATGTAATTCTTCTCCTTCTCTCTCCACCAGACAAATACATCAGTAATTCTTTTAATGGGAGAAAAAGAAAGATGTTTCTAAAAATGTATGGCTGCTACAGTATATTAGTGAACTGGTTCCTAAAACTGCAGATGGTAACAGTTCAGCTTGGTGGTGGGTTTTGTTGAAAGTGTGTAGAACCTGAGAGCATGTACAATTCACTCATTTTGCACACAGGTATTAGAACAGGTAGGATATGGAAGATATTCACGCTTGAGTCATCAGTTCCCTTCCTTCCTTGTAAATACCTCTTTTGTGCTGTTTCTGAGACTCAGTTTTCTTACTTACGGTAAGTCAATCCCCTTTATTTCTTCATTATGACTGTGTGCTCAGTATCTAGGAAGAAATCATAAATGCCTGTAAAGCCATTAAATCCCTGTAAGTAGGAGCAACAGTTACAATAAGAGATTTGCCTAGAATGGATGCTGCACTGATTCTGCATTTTGGATAAAAATAGTTAATCTTTTTTTTTTTTTTAAATAGTTTCCGTGAATGTAAAGTACTGGAAGAGGATTATTTCTATATTTAAAGGCTTGCTTGCAACAAGACTTGCTCCTGAGACTCATTAATAATATATTTGTTATGGCAGGTCATATTGAGGACATTCAGAAAACCAGAGGGTATCAAGAAGATATCAAAGGATATTTCAAGATTGAAGTTACTTTCCTTCAACAGTTGAAAACAATTTCTTTTGCCATACATTTTATGATTTTCTATAACTAGGCAGAAATAAAGGGAATTAACTCACATGTTTTCATTATTATCATTATAGCGTGCTCTGGTAGATTTCTGGGAGTTTTGTTGGTTTTTTTTTTCTTTTGTCTGTGTGACAAAACAGTATGAAATCGGCTTTCTGGATTTCAAAGTGCTTAATGCAGTCTTTAGCTACATTTTTTGGTATTACATTCTCCAAGTGATGTCAAACTCTGACAGAAATTTAATTCAAGTATGATTATGTGTAACAGAAATACAAGATAATTCGTTGCATAGATTTCCAGAACATTGCTTAATGATTAATTCTGAGAGATTAAGTTTCTATTTATCCTAAAATAAATAGATACCACTGTATTCCCGAGTTACTCCACTGTGTTGTGTCCATAATTATTGGTTGAAGAGAAATGGCAAAAGCTGTAAAGGGCAGAGGGAAGAACAAGCATGCTAAGAATATGGCTATGTTGCTGTACACTTGAGTTCTGAGCTGTGTGGTTTCTAGCTCCAGGTTTTCTACAGCGTGTTTTAGAGACAAGGAAAGGCCGCTGGATGGTGCTGTGGAGACAATTTGCAGTCATCGCACAGACCTGCAAGTAGCACGGCCTTTCACTCATCTGCGTGAGGCATGAAAGAGGTTCAGACAAAGAATTAATATTACCCTTCTCTTTCTTTTATTTCTATTCTCACAAACTTAATAGAATTTCATGCTAAATTCTAAATCAAAGAATAAGAGTCAGGTGCAATCTTACTGAAAAATATGCATCCTGTGTTTGTGTATATATGTACTTTTAATTGAAGGAAACTGGACCAGATTTTATGTTGATTCAGTATCTTTTCTTGCACTGTACTCACAATAATATAGTGCAGTTTTACAAAGAGCTTTTTGTTTGATTTATTTGGTGAAAGTCTAGTACAGCATGTCATGTCTCTGGGCATTTTGTGCAGATATGTGTGCAGAGAGCTTTAGCCTCTTATCACTTGATTACTGACTCCATGGGAGTGAGGGAAAACAGCTCTGTTCTGTTTGTCCCCTGCCTCTGGTCACTGCTGCCCTTACTGTGAGCAGGGTGATCGATTTGCACAAGTGTTTCTTTTCCATCAGTGCTGTGGTTGAACCACTATGTGGGGGATCAAGAAACTAGAGATGTGTTATAGTCAGACTGTCATCTCCTGGAGACCCCCAAAGCCTCCATGTCTCAGGATGTATATGTAGGTATGTATGTATGGCTAGGCTTTGCAAACAAAGATTTGGGAAGGGCTCTCCCCACGTGGATGTGTTATTTGAGCCTAAGCAGTGGATTTTTTAGGTGGGGCACAGTGTGCACAGAACTGGCACCACCCTTTAATTCCTCAGGTTCATCTGCCAGGGCCGAGCGAGCTTGGATGGTGACAGTGAAGTCCTCAGGACTAGAACCTACAGCCCCCGGTATTCCCAGGAGGTCTCCCATCCAAGTACTAACTGGTGCTGATCCTGCTTGGCTTCCGAGATCTGATGGGATTGGGCATTAGGGTAGCATTTAACTGCCGTGTATGTCTCAAGATAGTTCAGCACTTAATATAGTGCTTAGATCCTGCATCCATGGGTTCCTAGTTTCTGTGCAGGTCTTAAGATGTCCAATGAGATCCATGTCACCAGATGTTAAACTGCTATAGTACACGTGTCTGTGTGAGATACTTTCTTACATATGAGCCACACCACAGTTGTGTAGACAAAATGCTTAGGCAAAATATTTTCATAGATGGGATGCATCTCACTATAGGAATGCCATTTTCTCCTCAATCACTACAAAGACAGAACATGGCACTTAGCCTTGTAAATATCTGCCGTGAATGTCACTCTCATAGCCCACAGAAACAGAACTGAGCACTGCCTTCTGCGACAGGACATGTAAGCAGTATTGCAACCTGGAGGGAGAATTTCATGAACCTCATGTCCATAAGTGTATGAAGCAAACTGAATTATATGATGTCAGCTGCATCCTTTATGTCAATATCCCATTTGCTCAATAAGCTGATTGCTGTAATTTTCTAAAGGTCACAAGCACTATTAATCATATACCAGAGGCAGAACTGGAAAAAAAATTTGAAAGAGCTATTTCATCTCTTTGAAATAGTTGTTTGTTCAAAATCAGTTCCTTAATGTTTCTCTACAGTATCTCGAGTTCATTCCAGATCAGTGTCGAATATTTAGATCTTGAAAATATTCTGTTGCATTCTCTTAAATTCACTAATTTTTTGAAAAATTATGGCTATGAGTACAATAGCTAGAATGATCATGCAGATAAGCACAAAAAAAGGAGAAGATGCAGTTAATGTAAATATATTTTCAATATCAGAATGAGAGATAACGAGGATGTATTTATAATAATGAACTATTCATGATGCATCTCCAGGGGACAGAATATTTGAAATAACTTGTCAGCTAATATGTAGTAGAGCTTAAAGACTATTTGCAATGGTACTGAATTAATACATGTTGCTGTAGAATAATGGTAATAAATAAGTGTATTTAGTGATATTAGGATATTTAGTGCAATAGAGTAGTCTCTTTGTGTAAATCAGCACAACACTGACAATAATAGTGATTTATAAAAGCTAATGCTGGTTTTGTCCAGTAGGACTTAATAGAAAAGAACTTAAGAAAATGACAAAAAAGACTTGAATATGAAAATTCAAAAGCTTTATCAATAACAGCATTCTGGAGTTTGGTTAACTATTCATTGTAAAATATAATCTGATGCTGACATTTTGACTGAGATTATACCACTTACTTTTACCACTGCTGCCCAAAGGCTTTGCCCAAATACATAGTGTAATATTTAATGGCATGCTAGAAATCTTTTTTCTTACCCACTTTCTCAGATAATTTTGTGGGTGGAAATACTTCTCTGTGTAATTGTATCATTTATGCAAGTGACTGTCAAGATTTTCCAGAATTTTTAGGTTTATTGTGCATGTTAAAATTTATGAATAGTTTCCAAAAACTAATGAGGTTGCTTGGAAAAAAATATTTCTAATCATTGAGATCCTGTGAATGTTACATGATTTTCTTCCTTAGAGTGACTTATGTAACAATTTTATGTCTATAGAGACCTTTCCTTCTGCTAAAATATGTGTATTTGTCATCATTTAATTTTAATGTTAAATCACTTCATAATTTAAGAACCATTTCATCTGTCATTTCCATGTTTTCATACTTCTCACGTACATTTCTCATGCTTTGTCTCCTAAACAGTGATTGCCAAAACAGTTAGTATCAACAATCTAAAATGTTAAATGTAAAAGTGATTTAAAAAAATAATTATAACAACTCTTTAATGTCTTTCTTTTATCTGGGAAAACTGACAAGGTCTGATGGCTCATGAAATTAATATATTTAAGTTAGAGGAAATAAATCTTTTAAAAGTAACTTTCTGCATTATTAGTCTTAATACTGTTAGTGAAAAGAAATAAGCTGTGTAGAGCAAAATGGAGGACCTAACACTATTATCTTTTCATACGGATTTTGTGAAGAATGTAGAATGTATGGTTAGATTATTCTGGCCTTTTGGAGAAATCTTGTGAAGGGGAACAGGGGAGAAATCCTTTTCATGTAGCACAGCCTTATGTTTCCCAGTTCTTTGGTGTTCCACTGTCCCTGGCCCATGAGAAGATAGCAGTGGTGCCAGATGGTGCTGGTTTGATCTGTGATATTAGACAAGATACAAGACCATAGTTATTTTCCTGAGTGGGAGACATCACTCCCTTCATCACTGTTTTTCAGCCAAGAGTGAAGGCTGCTGGAACCAGGAGGTATGCAACAACCCGAGGAGGCACAGAAATGCTGGAGGAGCTGAGAGTTGCACTCATATTTGTTTTCAACTTCACGAGGCAGGTTATTAGCATGAAAAAAGGAAAGCTATTGAACAACTACACGAATAGAGGAAAACACTGTAAAAAAGGCAGGATACTCAGTCTCAGACTCTGTATAAGGACTTAATTGGCCTGTTAATAAAATTACTTTTCTAGAAGTCATGACCCTAAGGAGAACGAAAGGAAGAAGAGCTCATGTGAGTGACAGAAAGCCTAGGGAGAGATTAGGAATGACAGCAGGTAAGGGCTAAAAGGGATTCAGTATCATGATGTGTCATCTTACCTGAAAATAAAAATTTACTGCTCTTATTTAGGTGAATGGGCCACCTTACTTAAACTTGAAAGGAATATACAGTTTATACTTGTTCAATAAATAAACCACTTCATCCAGGTCCTGTGGAAAGAACTTACTCAATTCATTTTTGCAGCCCACATGTACATACTTAAAGATTGCTTTCATATTTCTTCTCACTTTCATTTTCTCTAAAATGCCCAGGACAAATACTTTGAATCAGTTATGTGTATTACTGACCACTTCTATACAAATAAATATTCTTCATTGCTATCTGGCTGAGTTATACACTTCTATTAATACAGGCCAGTTAAAGTATGGACTTGTATCTTCTGGAGGTTTTTTTGGGGTTTAATCTATATTTCTTGTATGGATATGCAGGCAGTCTGAGATAGTCAAGAGATTTCTCCTTTGTCTTTTTTTATCTCATGTTCAGACTGACTCTGGACTGGCTTAGTGGCACAGATAGTAGTAATTCTACTGCCTTAAACCTTGCTAAAACTTTGCCAGTCATCCTCCAAGCACCAGGAAGTGATAGTCAAACACCTGGATGGATCATTTTCCAAACCCCTTTCCGAACCCCTTTGGATTCCTCTAAGACCACACATACCCACAGATGCCATGCCAGCTCAGCACAGTAGGCTTCTCCATCCACATCCACCTGTGGCAATGGATCTGCAGTATCTGGAATGGAAAAACTCTTGTCAGAAATGGGCTTGTGAAGAAGATGAAGAAGCTAGCTCAAATGCCTTAAAACCAGAAGCCTTTACTGTTGTATAAATGCATGTTACCAAATGGATTATTTTGTTCTTTTTCCCTTAGTCATTGTCCCCTTCCCAAAATCCCCTAAGATAACCGTTATCTCACTACTCAGGAATGCATGTAGTATCCTTAAAGAAGCTTCAAGAAGTTTTCTTATTGGCCCTTATGTTCTCTTTTCTATTGGTTGTTTCCCCTGGATTCTTATTGATAATAGTTCAAATCTCCCATGGTTCCTTATTGGTAGTAGTTTGGATCTCCCAAAACCTTTATATACCCCTACCCATGATCAGTAAACGCTCTCATTCCTCTCCTGTGGTCTCTGTGTGGCTCTTTTTGGGCTCCTCAGGGACCACGTGATGGGGGACAACGGGGGAGCACATCCCCTCCAGGTAACGGGCTAACTCCTGGGACCTGGAGCCCCACTCAACCATCACAGCCACCAGCCTAGCTGGCAGCAGGCACCTGTCCTTTTGGGGACCCTGAGGGCAGAGACAGGCACAGGGACCTGCAGGTTGGGTTGCTCCTTCCCTCCCTTCCCTTCATCCCCAGCCAGCTCGCAGCTCCCTGCTCAGCATGAGGCTCCCATACAGAACAACACCCAAGCTACGCCCTCCTATAAACTGTATCAGAGAAAATGTGTTTTATGTATTAAATTAATCCAAATTTCCTTATTTTTCTCTCTTCTAACTCTAAAAAAAATGCCTGATACAATGTGGGCAGTGTATGCTATACTATAGTGGTTTCTCTATATAAATAAGATAAAACCTCCCTATTTTAGAAGCCAAAAATGTTGTATCAATAACCCTGTTAGGAGCACTAAATCATATGCACATGCCTGAACTTCTCTGGCTTTTTAATTCTGAATTCAAACATTATATGGAGAACTACTTTCTTTTGATGAATTAGATACTTTTCTTTGCAGTCATATCCACAGTCACAATTTATATGGCTTGTACTAAAAGATTAAAAGCTGTTTAAATGAGGAAATTTTTCACCAGGAGTAGAGCCAGTGATTCTGAAAGTCAAACTCAGCTGACCTTCCTAGGTATGCTCCAAAAATACTCTTTAATTTTGCTCCTTTGTTTGACATGTTGCTTTGAAGTATTCTTTTCAGATGTGTTTTCAGGAATGACTTTCAAAACTACTGAAGCTCACATGAAGGTTTGGAGGAAGTCAGCTTAATCCAGAATTGCCTTGCATGGAAAGTTAACCCTATATTGTGCATAGATTTTAATTTTTTGTATTTCTTGGCGACAAGTGGTCTAAGCCACCATCTGTTGGACCTTGCCAGTTTCATCTGAGAAATAAATCTTCTGTAATAGCAGTATATGATTGGCAATTTTCTGTCTATTGCCTGTAAATTAATGTGTCTAATAAAATATAAATCCATCTTAGAAAATGACAGAAGATGAAGAAAAAATATATAGTCTTCCTTCCTGTGATTAATGACCCTTTTAATAATAAAGAGATAGTATTTAAATTGTAGCTTTTTCTCCAATGTCTTGGTGTCTCACATTGAATATTCTAGATGAAGCTATAAATTAATATGCTTGTTGTTTTTATACTTTCTTTCTTTTTGTCATTAATCTTCATTTTGGAACCTCCAACACATGATTTAGAAAGCCCCAGACATGAAAAAATGTGTTTCCTGGACTGGTATCCAATCTCCTTGAAGATGTGGGTGACCTTAAACTATAACTGTCTTGTTCATTAATGGTTTAATGTCACATTAGAGTTTGATAAGGTTTCATCTTATATCCTTAATGACACACAAAGTGCACTGTATCTTTAAACAAAGGACACAATCACAGAATCTGTGCATATATGGACAAACCTAAAGTGTGGTAATTGGATTTTACTTGCTTGAGGTTTAGTCCAGGTCTGAGGTTTTGGAGAACATTTTTTTCTTTTTTTTCCTTTCTTCTTGTGTCTCAATCTCCTATTCAAAACATGCAAAATATTATGAAGACTGTGCTACAGCACTATTTTTTAAGACAAGAAACAGAGGTGTAAAATGAATGCAAGGGGGTATGACGTTAAGTCATGGGTGGGTCTTTGGAGATTCATGTTGGGATTGTTTTGTTAAGAGGTGAGGGAGCCAGGGCAGATGCTTCCACTCCTGCTCTGCCATGCTGAGTTTTGTTGTGAAAGGAACATGCAAAACAGCAACTGCAACATAAAATAATGCTATATGTAAAATATATGGACAGAGGCCCAGAAGTGCAATGAAGAGCTGAGTTTTTTCACAGTGCAAAAATAGCCCGAGCTTCACAGGTAAAAAGTGACTATGTATTTTCCTTCTGTTTTTTAAACTATATAAACATGGGAAAAAATACACTAAATAAAGTCAGGGAATGAGCTTGAACACTGGACTTAAACTACCCCCACAGTTTAGGATTTTTTTCCAAACTCTCTAGTCAGCCATAAACCAAACAACAATAACAACAGCAACAACAACAACAACAACAAAATCCAATCAAAAAAACCACAAACAAAAAAAAAATAAACAAACTAAAAAAACCAGAAACAAAACACTCAACAATGGTTATCCACTCTGTCACGTACACATTTAATTTTGTATTCTTCTCAGGGAAGTGCCTATTGTGAGGAGACCATATGTATATTGCTCTATTACATCAATATGAGATGAATAAATGAACTTACTGGGCATGAATGAGCATAGCTTGGTTATAATAACAATGTTTATGTGCTCTACAGTGTATATTTACTGATACTCATTTTCTCAGACTCATTTGCTCTGTTCTATTTTGGACTTGATTATTGTTGAAATTCCTTAAAATAGAGTGTATCAGAGAAATTATACTGGTTGTTTTTTTCTTAATAGATTTTTTTGTTTCCATGGGGATAATTCTTCTATTCACTTGGCAAATGTGCTCAAAAGTAGTCATAGAAATGCCCCACTTTCCTTAAAATAAATGTTATAACACTTTAAAGACCCAGCAATAAACTTTATTTATTTCCTATTAGATACACCAATATCCACTGGAAGATATTTCTATAGATCTGTTTTTGCCTAAGTACTCTGTATCCACATGAAAGTATTTACAAAAAATTTAAAGCACATTTTTATCTACAATTAACTGTGGGTTTGTATCCTACTTTGTGTAGCTTAATGTTCAAATGTTATACATTTTAAATATTTGCTTTATTTTTTTGATTTTTTAACATTTAAATAATTCAGGTAAGACTTCATGTGTCATGTTCATATATTATTAAATGGATGGTTGCATGTATTTACACAGAATTTTGTTAAATTATTATTTATAAAGCTATAACAGTCATTTTACCTTTGTAAAAGAGGAAAATATTTATTTTTCTATTTCTTTTCCATTGTTACATACATTCTTTTCACTCTTTCCTTATTATTGCTGTGTCCCTTAGATACCTGGTTTGAGCAAAAATACACACACAGCAAAACAGACACACAAATATGAATTGTCAGCCTTCATGTTCTTTTATTTAAATAGATAAGTCGTCAATATCCCCACTAAAATAAGAGAATTTGGCTCTGTCCCTCATTGAAAAAATAAGCCACTTTTTTTTTCCTTAAATTGAGGATGACATTGTTGACTAAGTGTATGAGTAGGAGAGTTGTGCACATGTGTGGAGGCAGGCAAGTGTCAGAATGAACTGAGACTTATCAGTGTGCTGTGGCGCGTGTACTTTCTGTTAGAAAATTGCATCACAATATTGCTGGTTTCAAGGGGTGATGGAGAGCTGTTGTTTTTACATAGGGGTACCAATCATCACACCTGTCTT
Source organism: Sakesphorus luctuosus (assembly GCA_013396695.1). Taxonomy (NCBI): domain Eukaryota; kingdom Metazoa; phylum Chordata; class Aves; order Passeriformes; family Thamnophilidae; genus Sakesphorus; species Sakesphorus luctuosus. The sequence goes on from VWZD01006348.1 coordinate 81,164, forward strand.
TCATGAAGAGGTGTCTCTATTTGTCGGAGAATACTTAGCCCTCTAACCATGAAAACTAAGGGCTTCTTATATCTCTGGCAGTCACTGTCTGGCTGTCACAGCTAGGGCGCAGAACTATCTTTGGTGGCATTGGCAAGCAGAGTGGCCAGGCAGCAGGGATCAGCCTGGTGCTCTGCCACAAGCACGCAGCCTCCCCGGGGTTGCAACAGAAGTCCTGTGCTCCCCTGCAGACCCTCTGGCTTCATCATCTGTGAATTTAGGAAGTAATGGCAGTTTATAAATAGCGATGAAAGACAGGAGGATAAAATAAACTAGAAAGACAGTGCAGCAGTCAGCAGGTCAGTGATTGGCTGAAATAATAGCCTTGCTGAAGACAATGAGAAAGTTGATGCAAGATTTCCTAATTACAAATCTATGCTATTTGCTCTACATTGAGGTAAGTGAGGCCTTTTGCTCATATGTTGTAGAGAGTATAACCCAGTGTCTCTTAATAATTTATTTAGTTCAGCACAATCAGAGAACAAACATTATGACAGAAACTTGGAAAGAATAAGTGATCATTGTCTAGCCCCAGGCAAGTTGTATGAAACAAAACAGGGCAGTCTGGCAGACAATATCAGTCCTGAGGCTGTTTCAAGGAAACAGTATAAACTAAAGCAAATAACATATTGAGACAGAGAAAAATGAAAAAAATACCCAGTGACAGTGTATTACAATGAGAATGTATAAAAACTTTACATGCTTTCACATGTTAATGGAATCCATGCTTCTGGGCAAGAATTCACTGAGAAAAAAACATTTCTTACCAACAAAATACAATGGTAGTATCAAAAATAGGAGACAGAAGTAGTCATTAAACAGAACATAACAGTTATATGTAACTGAGTAAGGCAAGAAAAATCTCACATTCAACTAACCTCAGAAATACATGTGACAAGCAAAATGCAATTATCCAACACAATTTCACACCAAGAATCAGGTCTATCTTTCCATTGGTAAGAACAATTCCACTGGTGTGAGTTTTTGTAACAACACATCCTCCATCTGTGGTTTTTTTGAATAAGTATTTTCTTGCCACAAAACAGAAGGAACAAACCTTCATGTTAGTCAGTTACAACTGTGAGGGTCCTTTCCGTATCTCTGATACTCCAAAGCAGTCAATGAGCTGTGCAGGGGCCTGTTACAAGATTAAATAAATCTCATGGCCATATTAAAACCCCCTAAATTTGTACTTCTGAAGGCAATTATGAGTCATCCAGAAAAAAATTGCAGTGACCCAGGAAACACTGATGGTGCTCCCCAGCCAATATAGCTAGTTCTTAGCTAGTGAAAGAAAACACAGAAACGTGTGGCAATAAAAATCTCAGTCTCAAAATTTTCTCATCTGAGTTTCTGAAGAAGTAAGACCATGTCCATATATGATAACTGGAATTCCACCATCCTCTTTTCAGCACTACTGAAACCAATGGAAAGTACATATCAACTGACAAAAATTGGTTCTGGCACAAAGTTTTAAAAACTTCAGTAGTCATTAACAGAGTTGTGTGACAATCATCAAGTCACTTGATAAACATCATGTAAGATTTTTCTTTTGTTCCTCAGGCTCACTGGGGGCTCTGACTTCATAAAACTCTTAATGCTCAGAAGAAAACATAGGGTAATGTCTTATGTTCCCATGTAAAACTACAGAGCTTTGTATGGTTTCCAATGGAAACCACTATGCCTCTGCAGCATATCCTCCCCTGGCATCAGCAGGTGTCATGCTTTGTGAATTATTTAAATCACATTGGAAGGTTATAGTTAGGACCCAGCATGAGTACAGAGAAAAGGAACAAAAGGATTGCAGTAACCTATACACAGAAAAGTTAAAAAACCCCACCTGAAGTCTCTCAGTAACTACTGGCAACTCAATGAACTTAATACAGACCAACAAAGCACACCTTGTTATATGATGTTACCTACTAACAGGAAAGTTCTTCCTATGCTAGTAATAATTATTATGACTTCATCTTACTGACTGAGTGGATAACATTAAATAATCTGTTCCTAGCTTTACAGCCAAATGATAGAAACATATATTTGAACTGGTAATAAAAGTATATCTCAATATCATAGATAATGACTTAGAAATCTAATGCTTTTCTGAATGTCACTATTTTTTTAAAAAAAATTAATTCATGATTTTTATATTGAGAAGTGTTGAAGTTATCAGTTGGAAATACAGACTGAAAAGCATTGCTCTCTAAGAGTGAGAAAATATTTGATAAAGACTCTAGAAAAGACAAGGGCATACTACTCCATTCAGAGAAACCTTGTGCCATATGAAAATAGCATGGTAGCCCACAAAAATGGGATCTGCAGCCTCCAGTAACTGCTGGAAAGGAGGAGACAGTTACCTGTAATATTTAGGAAATATTTAGGAAACAATTTGTCAGAACTCAAGAAGTCAATCACCCAGCTGGCACATTGTGTCTAAGAAGTATTAGGTAGGAAAGTCCTGAATCTGATAATGGTGATAGTCATGAGACACCCTATAAGAGATTAAGGAAAAAGGAATGTGATTCTAAAAATTGTAATATTTTAATGTATTTGCTGCGTTTAGAAGAGCATCTCAGGAGGTCCTATTTCTCAAAGGTGCCTGAAACCCTTATTTGATTATGTGATTATGACATGATTATGTGACATTTAGAGCCTGGGCTGGCTCAGGGTGCAAAAAGACACATTTAAAAAAAACTAACAAAAACCCCAATAAACTAATGAAACAAACAAACAAAAAAAACCCAAACCCAAACTACAATTAAAAAAAACCCCCAACAAAATTCTAAACAAACAAAATCCAACCGAAAACAAAAACAAAAGCAAGTTATTCAGTCTTGATTTTGTTTGGTCTGTGAAAGGCCTGAAGGTGGAAGAAAGGTGTGTGTCAAATTCTTCACTGCTCCTCTGTTCCCCTATGCCATTGACAAAACAGCAGAGGATGAAAAGGCAAACAAAAGAATAAATCCTAAATCACTTCAATGGTTATTTTATTTTTTATTATGAAAGTGGGTGCGATCCTCTTTTCATTCTGAGTAGTGTGAATCAGGAATACAAATGTCCTTCAGATCTCCAAGAAGATGAATGTTTACCTTCTAGGAGACAGAATAAATAATCATAGTACTGAGAAGAGTGTATCTTTTGCATTTAATTAGTATCAACCCCAAGTCAAAATTATGTTCTGTTTCCTGCTCATGCTATGCCTTATCAGGAGCAACAGCAGTTGCCTAGCTGATTACATTAGCATGAATCAACATAAGTAATTTGACATTCAGGTCATTATTTTGTAACTTGTGAAAAGAGTTTGATGTTGAAACACTCTCTCTCTATACATATAGTAATAAAAATGTAGGACTAGGGAGAGCTGCAAGAGGCACTACAATTTATCCTATATTTTAAGACAGAATTAAGCATAGACTTCATATGATGCCCTTCAAAATATTTTCTTAATTAGTTCTTGAAAATTCTGTTTTATTGGAATTTGCTGACCTTCTGATGCAGTTTGCTTAAATGTTTTAACTAGCCTCAAGTTAGAAAGATTTTTTTACTGATTTTATTAATATTTCTTCTAAATCAGATTTTCTGCAAAATAAGTTGATACAGCTCATCTTGACCATAAGGAACACACAGATGGAATAATCCATCAGCATTTTCTTTTCAGAGACGTGTTCATGTCTTCTGGTTGTTTTTTTCAAGTCACACAAAATTACAACCCATTCATGCTTTGTTTTATCTATTATACTTTTCTATTTCTGACTCCTACCTTTCCTGCAGTTTTTAAGGTGTGGATTCCAACACCAGACATATGTGCTCTCATGAAAGCATAACTAGTTATGAGGAATTCTCATGTCTTACATGTAACATGCTTGCTAGTTCTCAATAACTACATTACACAAATGACTCACATTCCATCTGTGATCCAGTCCAAGCTAAGATACATTTTGTGGTAGTTATATTTACAAAATTTTCCCCATTTTGTAATCTTGCCTTTCAGTTTTCTTGCACCTTGATTTCTGTGAAAACAGTATCAGGCAATATCTGAGGGAAGAGGTGGCTCACAATGTGCTCAAGCCAACTCTTTTCATGGCAACTTGGGGGACCAAAATTCTGGACTTCAGGACCACATTTCCGTGGTGTGCTCTCCAGAGGGTAGACTATGAGATGCCAGTGACAGAATCCTGCAGTTCAACTGAAGTCTATGGGTTGTCTTTGAATATTATTTTTTTTATTAACATCTACCTTACAAAATCACTGCATCCAGGTTACAGTTCTCTTTGTTGCTTAAAATATGGGACACAATAAGGTCTTACTCAAAGCAACATCGATGGGGTGATCTACTTGTATCCTATCAAGTGGTCTAAAAGTCAGGCTAAAGAAGCAAAACATATGCAATTGGCATAATAATTTGTTGGCTAGCGTTCTCACTTTATCAACAAGAATATTTCAATAGTTACAAACTTAATATTGCATGATTTTTTGCTGAATCCTTTCGGTACTAAAGCTAGTCAGCCTGGTCTTTTAATACCTAGATCACTCATTTTATACTCTTTAAATATAGCTATTGTGTGTGCCCATTAAGGATCTTTGAGGTTTTGTGTTTCATCCAGGGATTCCTAAAGATATCTGCTAAAGAGTCAGGGTGCTCTGCCAAGGACTGTTGGAATCCTGCAGTATGCATCTTGTCTTTTTGACAACTCTAAATATTAAGTAACATTTTTTCTGATTTGATCTGTTTCTTTTGTTAATTGTAACTATGCTTTGTATGGCTATCGTTAAACTTTTTACAAAACTCCATAATATGTTAGATAATATAAAAAAGAAAAAAAGACAAATTCATTCTTTTCCATGTCAACAATGTATTGTCTTCCTTACAAAGAGACCTATACTGCTCTACCATTTTAATATATTTCTGTGAGCCTTTTAATTTTATAGGATTCTTTGCATATTCCATTATGTACTTGATTTTTCTTTGATTCTCTCACAACAAGCTTTTCTATGCAACCTTAGGACTATGACAAAACCGGAAGGGGGAAGTAGAAAGCATTGAAACAGAATATCTGTTGCAGGCCTTTTAAAAAAAGTTCAGTTTTTTGTTGGTTTATTTTTTTTTTCATTAATTCCTATTCCTTGAAAGCTATGACCATAAAAAAAATGCAAGGTTCTATCTCTCTCAGAATAGTGAAGGAGCTAAAGAAGGCATTTCATGCCCTTTAGGATTTGTGGAACCAGAGGTGAGGGTGTCAAATGTATTGGAAACAAGTTGCCATGGAAAGGGGATTGAGGTGAAAAAGAGTGGTTTATGCTTGTTCTACCTCTGTATAAGTACTTTGTATATTCACAGCTTTCAAAGCAGTTCTGCTGTGTTTTCTGCTTGAATGTTACATCTACACTTTGTAGTCAAAAAACAAAACAATCGCACCCCACACTTTCCTAGTGGAAACTGAGTTTTAATTAAATGTGGTTTTCTTAAAAAGAGACACGTTTCCATGAAAAGTGTTAATTAAAAAATTGGAGAACTACACACAGGAATCTCATGTAAACTAATATTTCCATTTTGGAATGCTTCTACCATAGAAGTTATAGTGTGATTTCCTGCTATCCCTACATTCTCCTTCTGGTTGTGTTCCCCAGTCAGATTCAGCCTTCAATGATTCACTAAAGATAGAAGTCCCAGGAGCGGGATGTAAGAGTGCATTACAGAAACATGTATTCTAGCCAGAAAGTCTGTCATATGGAGGATGGCAATAACAGAAAGCATGTGAACTGCTTTTACTATCAGTCTGGGGTAAAAGCTGTCACAGTCTTTCTGTATAAAAATATCTATTTTCAAATTTTTATGTATTTTCATCACTTGATTTTTCCATGAAATATAAACAGTTGTTTGATGGGGAACAAAAGCTGTCATTGATATCTATTGAAACAAAATATCTAAATTTTGTTGTTTCATCCATAAAAGAATGAATGAAGCCCAAATATATGGCAGCTGTTTTAACCCAGGTCTAATGATACTTTTTAGAAAGCATGAGAATTATTTTTAGATAGCATGTCATTGTCATCCAAGTTGGAATCTAGATATTACAAAGTAGAGTGTAGAAACAGACATTTCTCCAGGTAACTGAGCTGATTTTTCTATTTTAATTGATTCTTCATATTGATAACCATGAGATTTAGAAGTTGGGAGCAGAAGTGTAATGTTTAACTTGCCAAACTGTACAACAGCTCCCATAAACAAAATTACTGCCAAAGGGTCAATGGAAAGACCTTCTGAAAGACCCTATGGAGCCTATATGTGTGCTGGTATATAACACTGTGGAATATATGCCTAATTTTGTGTCTGATTAAATTGGGTTGAAAACATGGTAAAACTCCATTACAGTTAGAGAGGGTCTGTGAAGCGTACTCTAACTGAGGAGATGTCTCTAAGCATGATTTTGCAAACTTTATAAAAACAGGCCATAGCAATATTATTGGTGGGAAAGGATAGCCCAGGTAAAAAGGCTCTCTTGGACTTAGAAGGTGAAATAGGAGTGTCATGATCTAGTTTTTCCCTACTTTGATGGGGAATACTCACAGCTTCTACTACATTAAGTATCACTTCAGCACTTCAGTTATAAACCAAATATCTGTTTTATTTGTCAACTTCCACAAAAGAAGATAATGATGAACTGCTCTCAGGAAAAGAAGAGCCTTATAATGTAAAATTGGTGGCACAGG
>VWZD01006348.1:87948-152212 GCA_013396695.1 Sakesphorus luctuosus
TTAACTATATGTCTCCACATTTTAAGCAGCAAGAAGGTAGAAAAAGGACAGGTATATCTGTATCTGCTTTGCTTTTCTATATGTCTGCAAACTGTGTAACTTGCATATTATCAAGGCTATTTTTAGAATAGCAGATAAACAAATAACATAATTTATTTCCAATATTGCTTAAATAGATGCTCTCTAGAAACTTACCCATCAGAGTCAATTCCAGGGCTTTCTGAAACATCTGACAGGAGACTATAATAAAATGAAAAGTAGTACTGATCATTTCCACCCAGCCTGATACTACTACCCTGGTGCCCTTGGAGTGGATTTACATTATTACCTTTCTTGATTCCTTATTAGGTTGTGGTTTTGAGATTTTAAACATCTTCACGTGCTTTCTTAGTAGCAGCACTACATTAGTAGTAGTACTGTGATTCCTATAGGTCAAAGCTAAATTCTCCTCTAGTGTCTAAGGAATCGATTATGTCTGTCTTGAAAACTCAGAGATTTTATTCACTTTTTTGTTTTTATGGAGCAAAACATAAATTTCATTTTGTCATAACAATGTCTGACTAAATACAACTAGCACACAATAATGATGTTCACTATTGATTTCCACACACACTAGCAATCTAGGCATGTATCTAGAATCCTTGCTATGCTCCTAGAAATTTCACTGAAGCCTGTGCCATCATGCCTGTTTTAAAGTTAACTGGAGTGTGGCTTCCTGAACCCAGGTAGAGAAATCAAGTGAGTATGGAGAATACATGAATAAATATTAACTCATCAGCATGATGAAAGTGACCATAGAAAACCTGTTAACTAGATTTTCCAATTTTGGCAGACATATTGGCAAAGAGTACTTCAGGGAGGGACCTAGGAAGGATTATAAAGCAATATGATTGCATGCAGCTGGATTTGTTATTCAGACAGTCTTTTTTTGGACTGTGACACTGTAGGAACCCTGTATACAACAATATGTAAAAAACAACCATTAGAGAAAAGCTGAAATAATGGAGCATGGAATTACTGTTTTTAATGGTGACATTTCAGACTATATTTAAAGCAAAATGCATTTTTTCTTCCTGTTATTGATATAAGGAGGCAGTCCTCTCAGCATGATACTCACTTTTGTTTGGGGAACAACAGGAAAACATACGCAATTCTTTGAAGTCTTATTCTGGGCATACAATAGAACTAAATGTACATTTTGTTGCCACAAGAGAAATGTAATGATTCACTGACCCTCATCATTTCTGAGAAGTACAGATATAAGTCTGATGTCATCAGCTATGTTTCTGAATCAAACATGTTTCTATAGCCTCTTGATTTTTTTCTTCTCTGTATTCAGTTTCTTCTGAACCAAATTTATGCTGTTTACTTCTACAGTTTAACCAGGCTGTGTATAAATTATTAGTCAAAATGCTTACACATTTAGTCTGTCCCTTAGCAGTAATCCATTGAAAGAGAATTACTCTTTCCATATCATGATATTGTGTTCTCCTAATACTGTTGTTTACATATGTTTTTCCAGAGAAACTGTCGAGCAGCCCACTGGAGATTTATCAAATTTCCCATATGCACTGAAAAATAAATTTGGAGCATGAAGTTGGGTCTCTCTTTTATTCGTAGCAGGTGTTGGCTCACTAGCACTTTTAAATTTAGTCTCTCCTGACTCTGTGAACAAAATGTTTCAAATTGGCCTGGTTCTGACTTTAAAAGCACTGTTTACATCTGAGATGGGAGATAAAACCAAGGGGTTTTATGACTTTAAAATGGAATGAATGGCCTTAAAATGTTTCAGGATTATGTCTTGTAAAACAATGTTCATATGTCAATGGCCCAGTGATGAGCAAATTAGGGAGGACAGACAGTTGTATTTCTCATTCCATTAAAACTTTCAAGACTTCAAAAAACATTTGCATTTCTTATCCAGTTAAAAAAAAAAAGGACTTTATCTCCAAGTTTTCCACAAAGGAGTAGGTACAAACTGAGTCCCAAGTGGTCAAACCTCTATGGTTCTAGAATTCTGCATCCCACATAGTTTCTTTTATCATTACATTAGTTGGTGTTCAGGGCTTGGTTTTCCTTCTCTCTATTCCTCCCTTGCAGATTTAAACTTTTCCACTGTAAGCTCCCTTTACCCCAAACCTGATGGATACAGTTTTTGTTCACTCACTGTTTTATCACCACAAAACCTAGAACAGAAAACAGAGAGAAATTCTTGATTGCATGTACATTATAAAGCAAGCAGCACTGGAGTGTGAGTTTGCACATTGGTGGTAGGTCACCTTAGTGGGGCAGGAGTCAGCCTGCTCCATGCTTTGACTGCATCCCATTCCATTTGGCACTGTCTCAGTCTCACATATTTTTCCTGGCAACCCTGGACAACAATGATTTAGTAAGGGCAGTCTCTTGGTGGTGGGGTTGACATAGGACTTAGCCAATCAGTAAAGCCAATCAGTAAAGCTAGAAGTCTTAGCAAAACAGGTTGGGAGGAAATATTGTAAGGAAATGTCCTGTAAAAGTGCTCCACATGGATGCACTTCAACATCTATAGAGATTAATTTAGGTCACACAGCTTGTCTTAATTTTTTCACAGCCAAAGGGCTTATTTTTTTCAGTGTCAATTGAGTTAAAAGATAACCAACCATGTTGCACTAAGTTTAGTAGAGCTTCTTTGTTGCCTGCCTATCTGTTAACAGCCTCTATTTTGGGGAAGAAAGATTTAGTGATACATTTACCTGGCGTATGTTTATCAATATCTACCTGTTTGAAGGGCAGGATAATAAGAGAAACTCCTCTCAGAGGAAGGGGGTGAGAGCTGAGAGTATGGTTGTAAAGTGATGTTTCATCTCAGCCTCTGGTTGGCAAAACTCCTAAGAAAGTTGACTTAATGAGGAAAATCTGCTTAAGAGGCACTTGGAGGATGAAATGGGAACAGTACCAGCTGTAAGTACCACTAAGAGTTTTCAGGAATGGATGGAGTCTGGGGCTTTCTCTTCCTGCCGCTTCATATCCCCACTTCTTATTTCTGCCACTAGCTTGTAAAGAAGGACAGTCACTCTTCTACAAATGAGGAGAAATGTTTTAATTAGATCCCAGAAGGACAGAAGCTCAACAGCTGGTCTGTAGGATGGAATGGTGCCTGTAAGAGACAAGCTGTGATGTGGGCAAAGCACTTCTAGTCTTTTCTTTATGATTTGGAATTTTTTTTCAGAAGTTTAAAGAACTTTATAGTCTTGTTTAGGTCCATTCTCCAAACTGTGTAGTGTATTATCATACTGCAATATAATAATGCTATGATACTGTTTTATACTATGAACTATAGTATCTAGAATGATAACTCTGAATTAAGTGTATTCGGTAGTCTTAATTTTAAATTTCACTGATTCATATGCCTTCTGATCTATGGGAAGGTAATGTCATCTAGATTCAATGCTGAATTTTTCTTGAAAGCTGGTTTCATGTTAGAATATTAGGTTCTGCCACAAGGAACCTGAGTAGCTCCTACTCGTCATATAGATTGCTCTTATACTTACTGACTAATGCATATCGTAATGTACCCTGGAATCATGGTTCCTGACTACAGTAAATAATATGATGGCTCCACCTCGGAGAGTGGGATGGGAGATGTTATGAGAGCATGCACATCAACACAGAAACTAGGAAAGGCTCTCACTTCTGTAACACAGCCATGATTTAAAACCCTCAGTATGTGCAAGCTCTCACATAGCTTGAACATAGCTTCTACCTGCATTTAGCTGTATTTCCATTTGCACTTAATTTACTTTGTAAATAGCTGTAATATGGTCATTTTAAATGTTAATATAAGGTATTAAAATGAAGACTAAAAATATAATTTCAGGTGCGGAATGTCAAAACCAAATAAATGGATAGAAAAATGTATTGTTTTCATATTAAACAGCAATATAGATACATACAAAATTAGGCAACAATGCTCTGCAAAATTCAGACTACTTCTTTCATCCAAACTGAAAGGTTTAGGCTTGGAAGAGTCCCTTATAATAAATAGATTAACACAAAGAAAGTTAGCAGAATGAAGCCCATAATCAGATTAGACAACACTAGACATAACAATGTTTTAAAAGGCTTATGAACACATGCATTTTTTTCTCCTTTATGGACATTGCAAGAGAGTCAGTATTTTAACACTATAATTATGGTATGTAACTACTTTGTTTCCAAATATAATTACTAAACCCCCAAATGCATATTCATGCATCTTTAACTTAATACAATCTGATTTTAGAAGTTGAACAATTTTTGTACCACACTTGCATTTAAGTCTAGTTAAAACATGATGACTTCTTGAATTTTACAATATAGTAACTTTAGAAAAACTTTTCTCTCTCAAAATGAGTCTTTTTGATAACTTTTTAATGCTGTTTTTAATGGCAAAATCCTATATACTGGAATAGAAATGATCCATGCTTCTATAAGGAATACAAACCTGGCTTCCTTTGAATTGTGCAAAAAAATTTATTTTCTTAAGTTTTATAGTTTTTCAAACATGCAAATAATTCAAATTATTTATGGTTACATCAGATTTATTTTCTCACATCCTGGCAGAACAGACTAAGAAGCAGAACAAGTTATTTATCACTGTTAATAAATTCAACATCAGAAGTTTATTTATCAGGGTTTTATCAGGTTTTTTGATCTCCAGTTATGTAAGAAGGATTAAAAAAGAGTGATTCATAATGCAGTTTATTGTTAAACAGCATAAAATCAAAGATCGTAGATTGGATATATGGCAGACCATCTTCATGTCTGAAAATGGGTTATATGTCAACACTTATTTCTTGGAAAATGATAGCTGATATAAGATCTAGTTAGTGTTTAGCATTTTTGAATGCACTGCAGCACTGAATATTCACAATTAGAGGTCACCAATATTGGTAAAATATTGGTAAATAATACAGTATCATCTTAGCTCAATGAATATATTAATTACTTATTGAGTAACATAAATGTAGTTTTGATGCATGTATCAGGAGCCTTCAGCATTAATATACGCCAAAGGAAGACTTCCACAGGAGAGAGAATTNTCCCGTGCACTTTCAGAAGGAGACATATAAGGTATGCATGGTGCTCTGTGGGCTTTATTCACAGGCAAGTGTTCATAACATTATGTAGTTTCCTACCATAAGTTTTCAAAAGCACTTCTACCAATATGGTACTCCTCTGCTTCACCTCTCAGGTTCCTGTCATTATAAACCATGTAGTATCATTCCTGAAAAAGAAAAGTGGCAAAGCAGAGGTTATTCACTTTCACCATAAAAATTAAAACCCTTTCTGGATGGCTCCACAGCTGTTCAAATAATTTAATCTTTGATTTTCATATCCTTCCTGCGCATTGTGTTTGAGAGAATAGATTTGGAGGAAAGCTAATTGATTTTATTTACAAAAAAAATCCTTTATAGACTAAAAAAAAATCCTTTCTCACATTACAGTGAATTTAATCAGCTCATTGAGCAGTCTAGTGAAGAGTGAAGATGTTCATCTTGTAGACGAGCTATGGGGCAATGGAAAGAAGATCACCATCTTCCACAGAATATGGTAGGTCAGAACCATAATGGGCCTTGAAATAGTCATTTATGCTAATGCACATTCATCAGCTTAGCCAAACTGTGAGCCTAGGTGGCAACAGTGGTAGATGTTAGCAGGTTAGTTATTTAAGCAAAACAGAATGAACTTTTTAAAAATTTTATTTAAAAAACCCAAAGCTTGAGGTTTATTTTGAGAAATACCAAATGTAACAATGTCCAAAAATTGGTGGTTTACTTCCGGCAGCAATTTTCCAGCTGACAGCCCTTCACGATTTCTTTCTGAAGACCCTTCCTCCCCCAACTCAAGGAATACAATTTAGGAAACAGAAAAAAATGTTACCTTTGCTTGCATGTCTTCACATAACTTGTATTCTGACAAATCGGTTGCCAAAATGTCTGAACTTCCCCCTAGACTTATTGAAGTGGGTAAGATCTACTTCCAAATCAAAGACTTGGGGTTTTTGTGCCTTTCTGTGAGAATAGAAGAGTTGTATTTACTTACAGAAGCTTGTAAAATTTATGAGTACTGATTGGAGTCTGGTGTCAAAATCATATCTTTTGGGACTGGATTTGTTTTTCCTTGTTTAAAAATCATCAGTCCTTTGCATCTGTAGGATTTAGTTTTAACCAGAGACAAAATAGACAAAAATGAATGGAGGTAACCAAATAAGTCTTGTAAAGTATGTCTTGAAAGAGGGAGCATAGTGAAGATGACTTCTGCAGCATGAATTATTAGTGTCATAATGGCAACTAAAATAATGGTCCTGCTGTAAGCCAGATGAAAAACGTGAAGACTCGGAGAAAATGTAGCTCATTGGCAATTGAACCAGTTGTTCTTAATTTCTGGTGGTGTCTTTTAGCTCATAGGCCTCATACAATAAATGCTGTACTTCACATTTGGCATCCACTGCTGGGCTGTGTCCCTTGCAGTCCCATATTAACACTCTGTAGCCCTTTTGTTTCTCCTTTAATTCTGACCAAGGAAAGAAACACTGGGTTTTTTCCTTCATTTACTATTGTCTGCTGATTAAGGGAGTATGATTGCTTTTACATTGAGTAATAGCCTGTGCAAAATTTATCCTGACACAGGGAATGTCAGGTTTTCTCTGACACTAACAAATTGCTGTTGGCTACGGTAAATGAGTCTTAGGGGTAATGGATTATAGCCTGTAAACATAATTCTTTTGATATATTTAGCCATTTTATTTGACTCTACAAATACTCAAGAAATGCAAGCATTTTAAATTATAGACTTGCTGTTAGCTTTAAACCCTGAGTATTTGAAGAGTAACAGAACTCAAAATATAGATTCTGAAAGTCTTCTCAATGAAAATAAACACAATGACATCGGGGCATGGAAATCCAGGGATGAGCTGAATCCACTGCACGTATTTTGCAGATCTGTAAGCTAAGAGAAATTCTTAGATTTTTAATCTTACCTGAGACTATTTCAGCAGGAGGCAAAACACCAGACAGATTCATACACAGCTCCATATAATCATATCCTTTGCTAATTTTTTTCCTGTTTCTATAATTTTGCAGCAGGTAACATTCAGGAGCAAGGTCAAAGGACATTTTTCAGGGAATAATGTCGTGGCCTTCCCCTGTATGAATATTACATAATAATATATAATAATATAATAATAATATAATAATAATGTTTACTGTTATTATTAGTAAGTACTTATTAGCAGTAAGTTAATGGCATGAAGCTGAGATGGGAGAGGTTCAGGTTAGGTATCAGGAAAAAAGTTTTTCACCCAGAGAGTGGTTGAACACTGGAGCAGGATCCTCAGGGAAGTGGTGACAGCTCCAAGCTGGGCAAAGTTCAAGAAGTGTTTGGACAATACTCTTGGGCACACGGTGTGACTTTTGGAGTGTCCTGCACAGGGCCAGGAGTTGAATTCAATAATCCTGATGGGTCCTTTTCAACTCAACATATTCTATGATTCCATGATTCCATGATTCTACAAATTTGTTTTCTCGTTTTATTAGGATATAGAGTTAGCATTAAAATCATTTTTTTTGTTAGGTAAAAGAGGAAACACACTTTATATACAAAGTCAAACCTTTATTGTTAGTATATTTAAAATCAAGATAGTCTAATTCAAGAATCATTACTGTTCCAAGGGTAACAGTTGCAGAAAGAAAAATAATACATCAAATAATATATCTATGCAGAAAAATTTCCAGTAATTATAATAATTCAGTTAAACTCGTTTTGCATGCACTTCTTATTTTCTATCCCTTCTGCTCCTCAGGGCCATAAAGTTGCTAGTCTCATCCTGGTGTTGGCAGTGAGGATATTACAGGAAAATAACAGCGTCTTGAGTCCCTGCTGGGAGGACTAGTATGCTCATGTTGATGGTTTCTTCTTCACTCTAAGATCCATTCAGGGTCATTTTTCTATGTTTAATAATGTACTTTTAAGTGCCAGCCTTTGCCCCATCTCTTACCATCCCATTCACGTACTCCCCCGTGACACATCATCCATTATCACTTCTCAAGGCCTTTCCTGTGGTATCATGGCCATTTTTCTTGACACTGCAGGATGAAAGCCATGACTGGAAAAATACCTGTGAAAACTCCAGCTATGGATCACTACTGAAGCACTGCTAAGTTACAACTTCACAGTCAAATACCCATCTTGGAACACCCCTGAGGAAGTGCTGGCCTGTGGGCACAAGAGGCAGTAGCAGTACGTTCCCACAACTTTTTATGTCTCCAGTTGTTTCTTTTGATGAAGGAAAGGGATGGAGAGGAGGGGGACAGCCACCAGAAATTAGAGTTGCAGGCAGCAACTCCTATCTCCTCTTTGGCTGGTACCACAGGTCTGATGATAATCATGTCAGCAGAGTGTGGAGATGAGGACTGGAACAGATTATATGGGAGGAAACATCAGAGTGCCTTGGACTGAAATTTTGCCATTTCCACACCCTGGAATTCAGCAGAAATTACTCCACAGAGATTAAGTAATAGACAGAGATTCTAAAGGCTCTCCATTTTGCATGCCCTTATAACTTGGAGAGGGCAGGAGAGACAAAAGATACAGAGTAGAGAAATAAAAAAAAACAAAATCCCTCTTTTTCCAGAATATTTCACAAAGCTATTTATGAAGTGCAGAGGGCACAATCCACTGTAAGATACTGACAAGCTTGTGAACTTGATTGTCATCATGAAGCACTTGAATTCCAAAGAATAAAAATTAGACCACAGCAAGCACACTAATATCCAGAGTACTTCAGCAAAACCAAAAATCATTTTGCTAAGATTTATTACAGCTATGTAGCAGTGATAGATTACTGGGAAAAGCACCAGTTTCATGTTGAGAGTGTTTAGGAAGTCAATATAAGCTGATAATTTGAAAACACATTTTTCTTCCTTTCAGATCATTATGTAGAAAGCAAAGCAGCTTTGAGAAGGGTGAAAAACTTTGGTTTGTTCCATCAGGTATAGCAGCAAAAATAAAGATTGTTTGTAATCTTCTGGAAAAGGGTTGCTGGAAATTTCTGTTTCTTGTTTGTCCTTCCATTTTACTCTTCCTTTCTTTTCCTTCTTTCCATCATCCTTGGTCCCAAAGGATTGTTCTTCTCTGTCAGCAATTTGAATAACACAACATTCCCCTTGAATCACTGGATAGTGGGAGCTGAGCATTATAAAAGCTTCTGACTGGGACAATGTTTTTTTTAAAAATTTAATTTGAAATGAGAAAGTTCAAATGAAAAAAAAAATACTGCTTATTAGCACAAAGTGGGGACTTTTATTTTTTCCATCAGAATTTTGTTTCATAAGATATGATGACTACTTTGTTTTTGTTCTAATGTAGAGGAGGTAAAAATAAGCCCAACTAAATAATTTCCCACTATGCCATGAATCCAGTTCTCTCTCATTTCTCTATTAGAAGAATTTACATTCACCTTGAAAGAAGTAGCATTTTTTGTTCAAGATGTAATTTTGTTTTTCAACAGACCAAAAAATATAGTAGCTATTTTGTTCCTGACACTCTCTGGTTTCCACAGTTGTATTGTGTCCGAGTTGCTGGGGCAGCTGCCTGCTGCAACCACAATATGGGAAGCCAGCTGGGGTGGTTGTCAGGAAGCCTATGGGACATTGACAGGGCAGTCAGTGACAGGCTTGGTGGCACTGACCAAGGAGCCAAGAACAATACTTAGAAAATCAAGAACGATTTTTCAAAACCACTTATTCACAGAAACATTCTGCTTTTCACAAGCCAGAAATTTCTGAAAGAAAAAAGATCATGTCAAAAAAAGCACAATAAAAAGTTTATATCCCTTTGTACTGGAAAATACCTTTATGGAAGTCCTTGGCATGGCATATCTGAAATGGAAGCTTTCTTTGAAATGTTTGTTTACATTTGCATTTATTTTTAGTTTTGTTAGCAGAGTTCAGCTGTCATCCAGTGCAACAGGAATAATAGAGTTCAAATTTAAAAATCTCCCTAGACTCTATTTTAAACAATCAGAACTTATAAACTCTTTGTTTTAACTATACATTAATGTACTTTAAAGGACATTAAATATTAAGCCCTAGAAAATTCGTTTGTGTGCAACAATCATTTTTGAAAAAATTTCATTTCAGAGGGAGTACCAATTTAGGGATGCAAATATCAAAATAATATATTTTCTGTATTATTTACCTTCATTTTCACCAGTATTCCAGTCAACATGACCTGGTGTTGTGAAAGCCAGTAATAAAGCTCAGTGTGCTAGTGAATGTGAAAAGTAACTAGGAAATGAAAAACTTGAACATGTTGAGCCTAGGTTTTAGTGAAGGGGGTCACCATCATCCACATTACCTGCTAGATTTTTCTTGTCCAAATGTTTGAGTTCGCAACACCTTTTGTTCCTTTGTACTCATGGGAAACTTCTTTCATACTCTCAGGTACAAAAACTTTTCCTAAAAACATTTTTTCAAGAAATTATTTATTTTTTAGAGGATGATTTGTAAGAATAAAGCACCTTAAGGTTACTTTGATCATTTGAGCCTGCTCTGAGACATGAATGTATAAACTTTTGGCCTCTAAAAATCTACAGAGTCCCCTTTCCCAAGCCCATTCCTTAAGTTGTTATATTTTCGCAAGGAATTAAGTTATCCATTTAGGCAGTGTCAGATAGACCAGGTAAATCTCTGCTGGATATATAATTTCTGGAATAAACTAAAACATCTCAAATGCTGGCATAAAAATGGCCACTGAGACACGGGAGGATATGAGTCAGGGGAAGGGAGACCATTGTCAGGCACAGCCTTTGGTCAGCTTAAAATAAAAGAACCAAGTCCTGATTCCATTAATTTGCAGTGGGTGTTTGAAAAATGGTATTTGCAGAGTACTACAGCTGTTAAGATAATTGGTAATAAAAATCTGCTGTTTTACAATATAAAGATAAGGGAGAGATCCAGTGAGACTATACACCTCAAAATGCCAGTATGGAAGTGTAGTGATCTTGCTAAGACTGCTCAAGGTCTGGCTTTTGAAGAGTGGGGATTGCTGACAGTGAGACAGCTGAACACAACTTTGCTTCTCAGGTCCTTTTGCTGCCTTAACTATGCATGTTGACTCATGTGAAACATTTCTTTAAATGACAGTTTGGAGGGTGTTGTTTCAAAATTTATGCTGATTACTTTTAAAAATGGACTGTAAAATTCCATGTCAGAGGAACAGTTTCGGTAACAATTTGTGTGTCTTCACTGCAGTGGCAGAAGGTCAGCTTACAAACCCAGAGAAAGTCATCCTTGCTGCTGTGTCAGAACTATTCTCATGTATCTTATGAGTTAGGGACTCAACATTTTGCACTGCTATTTTTATACATATCACATTATATGGCTGACTTTCTTCTAATCTTCTGAAAGTGTATTCAGAGCTTTGGATCATGTACAGTATACAGTAACATGAAAAACTGTCTTCATTAGGAGATTTGCCACACATGGAGTCTGCTTTGAAGTTTGGTTCTGTAACAAATCTTGCATAAACTCTGTTGTTCAGATGTGAATACTTGTTAGTGATCCTTTCCCTGTAATAGGGATGAACATTATTCCAGTTTGGATTATGTGTTACCATAAGAGAGATATTTCAATTACAAATATTATTAGCTACATGTCACAGACTTTTGAGGCATAGAAGAAAAAAACAAACTGAAACAACAAAAATCCCACAAAATTTCAAGGGAAACAGATACAGTTGACTAAAGATAAGAATGTTAAAAACTGTAAGAGAAAATAAAGCTTAGTGATTTGTTGCGTGAGCTATTAAAATCTTATTATAAATACCTAATTACAAATTAGATGTTGTTCACTGGAACAGATATCCCAGGAAACTGATTGCCCTGCAGAAATGCCCCTAGCTGACCATACCAGTGTTGTGAATTTATCCAATGTTTCTGATTTAAAAAGTTAGAAACAGTAGGAAAAAATTAAACTAAATCTGTTTTGGCATAAAATTCTAGCTCTTTGAGCCTGAAATGTTTATTTTCTAGCATGTCATGTTGAAAGTATTTTTATCCGAATCCTTAATGAACTGTCCTACAAAAAAGTTTGTGTTTTCAGTGTTCCTAGATCTGCTTTAAGCAGTTTCTCATATTTGCTTTGGAAATTAAAATTAATTGTTTTAAGACCCTAAAAGTAATGTGTTCCTAAACCTACAACAGTCTGATAGAATGACAGTGTTTGTGGCACTGGGATAGCTATGGATTTTTCCAGGACTGACAGTTATTGAATACTGAAGCATGAAGAAAAATCTGACTGAGTGAGGGGCCGAGCCTTAGCCCCACTGTAGTGGATTGATTCTGGCTGGATGCCACATACCCACAAAAGCTCCTCTCTGACTCCCCTCTGCAACTGGACAGAGAAGAGAAAATACAATGAAGGGTTCATGAGTGGACAGTGCATGTGGGGTCTGCAGGAAGCTGTGTATGAGGAGTGGATGCAAAGGCACAAAGTTATACAATATTTCTGTTTACTATTTCTAACTGGTAAAATAAGACAACACCAAAAAATAAGGTAGAACTCCCATGATAGCAGTCTTTGATCTCCTGACCCAATGCTTATTTTCAGTATAGAAATATCTGTGAAATGTCAAAATAGATATTATTTAACATAGCATGCTGTGCTTCGTAGGTTGCAAAGAGGTCCTCTTGCTTTAGATGAGGGACTGACACTCTCTTCAGGTAAACACAGCTTGCAGAATGTTAAAGATGACAGTCTGGATCTTGACCCCTGTTTGAATTGAGTATTTTTTGAACATTTGTAAACACTCCTTTCACTAATACACTTAAGAAGAAACATCCTTGACAAACAATGTGGACTGATATGAACTCTGCTATGGGATGTTCACAATCTGTCTCCAGCACTGTAACTAATGCTCCTAGATCCCAAAACGTTTTATATCTTCTGTAATGCTTTTGCAATGTAATAGTTTAGCTTAAAATAAAATGAAGCCAGTATGCTTCGATTATGCTGTGCTAGACTGAAATACCAAAAAAACACAAGCCTTAAATTATGAAAGTCCTCTTGACCACAATAAAAAAAATGCTCCGGTGATTGGATATGAGATGGAGAAAAATAAGGACCATTTTTTTTTTTTTTTGCATAATACCCAATCTCATGAGCCAGATTTGTTTTGCAGGCTGACTGACACATGAATTCTCATGTTTCCAGCTTCCTTATCAGGAAGCCTGTGGGTGAATGGTTCTGACTTGAGCCCACATTTTCTGGGGGGAGGCAATACCCACACTAACAAATATTTGGGATTTTTTGCTGTAATGTTTTAAAGTGCTGAGCAATTATGTTGGCACCACATGAAGAAAGAAGCTGAGTAACCCTTTCTTACTAGATTACTACATACCTAACAGATTTCAGCCACCTACATCTTTACAAATGCACTGGATTAAAATTTTTAATGTGCCTGTAAAATATGTTGCTATCCCAGTTTTCTCTTTTACCACTGTCTTTTCTTTCTTAATTACCACTTTTCAGGAAGTTAGAAAAAACCCTCAACACCGAGAATACGTGACTTGAATCAATTTTCTAGTTTTTGTTCACATTAAGTTAGGAAAAATGACTCTTTTTTGAATATATAAAAAAGAGTAAAACTGAGGTAAAGAAAAAATGTGCCACAAACACATAAAAATTTCCTGTGAAATGCATGATTGTGTCTGGGCAGATAGATAATTAGGTTGTATGAGACTTTATTTTTTGAACATCTGAGGTGTAGGTGGACTTGAGGAAACAAAGTATTGAAGCTCAATTTTACATTTATTTTATTGTCTTTGCACACTTGTCTCTCTTTCCTGTGGTGTTGACCATCTGTCCAAGCCCATGTGTTTGATAGGGTGTGTCATGGGGTACCACAAGGATCTTGAGTACCATTCTGTCTAGTTTTAATCTCAGATTCTGGATTCTATATTCAACTCCTTTTTACTTTATATTTGTCTTATGCCTGGATGTGAGTTCAAGTCAAATATGAAATATCATGGCATTCTGTCCTCCAAAGAATGACAATGCCTTATATTTAAAGTAGAGAGATATTATCATGCTGCCAAGCACACGGCTAAAATAAATAAAGAAAGTATGAATAAAAAGTAAAGAGTGCTTCTCTGTGAGGTTTCACAGGCCGTTTTGGAGTCTGAGGTGTTGGCTGTTGCTATAACAGATAAATTTATGTATTGCAAGCATTAGGTAGACTCTGTATTGCACAAAAGAGGAGAGCTTGCATGGCAGGATGTCTTAGCAAATCTCTAAAAAAAAATTAAAGCTATAAAGCCTGAAAACTAAAGATTTTGGAGTTAGGTATAAGTAATCAATTTTCAAGTAATACCATCCCCATCCCCATCTCAACTGAGTTAACTATATCATGCAGAGCACCCAACGTAGATTGAATTCTCTTTTATCAGCTTAAAAGTCATTTGAAAATTAATCAGAAACAAAAGCTTTTGCAACTGCATTTGTAGTCTGTTGCTTATTTTCAAAACACATCATTTTCAGAATGGGGACACTGCTGGATTGGGATGATCCTCAAATGGTGAAAAAGAAGAGTATATTGCGAGCACTGGAGATTGAGTTAGTGTCTGATTCTGCTTCATGCATCCTGTGCAACGTTGGGTAGGTGACTGTACATTGAGAGTTAAGAGCTTCTTTTAAAGATTTTCAAAAGTAAATGTATCTGTATCCATTAGCCAACTTCATAGAATCACTGCTGTTTAAAAACTCAACAGACAGTTTCTAGAATAAAACAGTCTGACTGTGTATAACATCATCCAAGATATTTCACAAGATTTTTATTTGAATTATGCTTTTAAAAAAGAGTATTGGTTTCTAGTGTTAACTGCTCGGTGTCAGGGATTTATTGTAAATTTTCCCCAATGAATAACTAGGCTGAAAGTTGTAAAATTACACCTTTATTTTAGCCCTCATTTGTTTAACCCAATTTTGAGTATGGATTGGACCTTTTTATAACTTTGGCAACTGAATGACTTGAATTACCTGTTATCCAGGTTTTGCTCTCAATATAGGTACTCCTGGGAAGTATTTTATCTCTCTAGAGTTTTTGATATTCTAAATATCTTCAGTTCCCAGCATGCCATTGCAAGGCAAGACTTTGGATTTCTCAGTCTCCAGGCTGTCAACAGCCCTCATAAATTGTGACCAGCATATGTGGATATGGTGACAGTAATGGCTCTGTCAGGACAAAGGAAATGTAGACACACAAATCCTACTTGGGACTGTATATTGTTCTTACACATATCTGTAAGAGGTTTAGTTGTTGCTCTTCCATCCCTCCAGAGTGCTCACAATGGACAACAGTTCTCTCCATTTCCAACCAGGAGAAATTCTACTGTTCTTTAAATAACACATAGTTTCTAGATATTTCACTTCTACTGCCAGAATAAAAAAAAGCTTGTTGTCTGCTTCCATTTAGCAGACAAAGTAATCAATTTTTTCAGCCATTGGAATTGTCCCCTTTATCATATTTATTATTTTCCAAAAATATCTGCCATCAGCAAACTTTATCAGTTTGATTTGTTTTGCTTTATTCTAAGTTATGGAAAAGAACTGCGTATTTCAAAAAGCTAAGAATCAACTCCTGCAGATTTTTCTAGTCCCTCAGAAACACACTGGCTGATTCTCTCATTGGCTTTGACATATGCCATGGATATAATTAATGCATTTTTGATGCATAATATTAATATCATATCATTTTAGTTCTTAATCAAAATGTGAAACAATACTGAATCATGATCATTACAGAAGTGGAGGTCTGCTACACAGCATCCCTTGCCTTTATTAATCAAACTGGGATCATTAAAAAGCAAACTGGTTGGAAAAGACCTAAGGGGTTTTGCTGAAGCATTAATCATTCTCGTAATTGTTCATTAACAGAGTCTTAGCTATTCCCGTATTTACTGATGCTGGTCAGATTGGTCTATTTTTAATTACTTTGTTTGAGCAACACTGTGTGTGCATCATTACCCTTTTTCAGCCTTTGAGAACCTTTCTGATATTGCAAGAATTTTTGAAAATTTGTATTCATTAACCAGAGAATTCCTTAGTCAACTATTTGAAATTTGTAGCTGGAAGTTTAAAATGTTTTTACCAGTTGCTGTTTTACATTGTATTGAGGCACAGCTGGCATTTCTGAAAATTTCTAGAGATGTAGAACTTTTTTTATTTTAAAGTAGATTACTGGAAAAATTAGTCCTCCTTTATCAGCTTAAGGAAAGACCAGAGAAAATCAATACAGCACAAAAGAAATGGAAATAAATTTTCCTCTAGTCAACAGAGGATAACAGAGCTGCCTTATTATATGAACAATATAAATGATGTCAGTAGAACTGCCTTGTAAGTAAAGATCTATGTATTTGAAGTATATTAAGAACTTGCAGTGGATTAAAGTTAGACTTACAGCATTGTGGTGGTTTGACCTTGTCTGGATGCCAGGTGCCCACCAAAGCCATTCTGTCACTACCCTCCTCAGCTGGATAATAAGAACGAAACTCAAATCTTGCAAACACTTTACCCCTATCCCTTCCTTCTTCCTAGGCTTAATTTCCCTGCCAATTTTATCTTCTACTCCACCCAAGCAGTGCGGGGGGATGCAGAATGAAGGTTGTGTTCTATTCATCATACATTGTCTCTGCCACTGTTTTTTCCTCAGGGAAGGATTCCTCACACTTCTCCCATGCCCCAGTGTTAGGTACCTCCCATGAAAGACAGTCCTCCATGATCTTCTCCAATGTGAGTCCTTCCCACGGATGCATTTCTTCTCAAACTGCTCTAGCATGGGTTTGTTCCACAGGGAACAGACTGCTGCAGTGTGGGTCGCAAGCCCTGTCAGCAAATCTGCTCCGGCAAATCTGCTCACTGTTCTCACCAGCTGAAGTTGATGGGTGAGAGATCTCAACAAATCAGAGGACTGGGCAATCACCAATCATATGAAGCTAAACAAGAGGAAGTGCCAAATTGTGCACCTGGGATGGGACAACCCTGGGTATTTATGCAGTCTTGGGAATGAGATGCTGGAAAGCAGTGTTGTGGAAGGGAACCTAGCTGTCTCTGGCAAGCTGGGTGTGAGTCAGCAGTGCCCTGGCAGCCAGGAGGGCCAACCATGTTCTGGGGGCATCAGGCACAGCATCATCAGCTGGTCGAGGAAGGGTATTGTCTCGCTCTGCTCTGCATGGGGGTGTCCTCCCCTTGAATATTGTGTGTGGGTTTGGGCACTGCAATATAAGAAAGATATTCAGCTGCTAGAGAGCCTTCAAAGGAGGACAATCAAGATGGTGAAGGGCCTTGAGGGGAAGCCAAATGAGGAGCAGTTGAGGTCACATGGTCTATTCAGCCTGAAGGAGACTGAGGGGAGACCTCACTGCAGTTATGACTTCCCTGTGAGGGGAAGAGGAGGGGCAGGCACTGATCTCTTCTCTCTGGTGACCAGTGACAAGAGCCAAGGGAATGGCCTGAAGTTGTGTCAGGGGAGGTTTAGGTTGGATATTTGGAAAATATTCTTCCCCCAGAGGATGGCTGGGCACTAAAACAGGCTCCCCAGGGAAGTGGTCACAGCACCAAACCTCACAGAGTTCAAGAAGCATTTGGATGATACTCTTAGGCACAGGGTGTGACTCCTGGTGATGGTCCTGTGCAGGGTTAAGTGCTGGACTCAGTGATCTGTGGGGATCCTTTTCAACTCAATATATTCTGTGACTCTTTGATTCTGTGGATATTCCCTCTGCCCCTCCTTCTTAAATATGTTAACACCACCGTCACTGATTGAATTAATGGCCAGTGTCAGGTCTGTCTTGGGGCCAGCTGGCATTGTCTTTGTCAGACATGGGGGAACCTTCTGGAAGCTTCACTCAGAAGTGACCCCTGTGACACCCTCACACTGCCTTGGCATAGAAACCCAATACAAGCATGAATACAACTATGAGTTGCAGTACTGCGAAGAACTGAGTCACACTGAGATATAAAATTTAGGCATATCTTCTAAACTCGCCATTTATTCCTTGTTTATAATTACTAGGAAGTTATGATCAGGATTACAGTTTATCCTATAGATACTGAACAGTTGAGGCTGGCTCAGGTGTCTTTTGTGGGTGCCCATCTGTCTCCAGGAAATCCAAGGAAATTAGATTAAACTAGATGACTAACTCATATCTGGCTAAAGACAGGTGAAACAAACTCCATCCAACATGACTGATCCAAGAAGACCTGTAGTACAAAAGAACTCACACCATTCCTTACTTACATAGAAGTGTCAGTTTAAATATAAACTTTATTTCAGGTTTAAGGGGGGTATATTGCCTTTCAGTAGAAAGCAACCCTCATGGAAATGCCAGTTATTTTACAGTACATCTCTCTAATAAGAACTCTAATAAGAATAATGGGCTCAGTCAGAGAGAGATTGTCCCTCAGAAAAGAAGGCCCCCATTTCTGAAAAGCAGTCTTGACTCCATTTCTCCTTATTCTGAGGCAACACAGAAAATGCTGTCCTTCTTCCCAACGGAAAGCAAGTTCCCTTACTTTCTTGCTTTCTTCTTCCTCTTTCATATGAAACCAAGCACACTATCTAGTGTTTTGAGGCGGCAGAAGACTGGGAGACTGAGCCCAATTCACAATCAATAAAGAGGAGAAGGGAAGTGACACGATTGACTAGTCATTACTATCTTCCTGCTGTTTTCAACACAATAGAGCACCTGTGGAAAGCAGTAAGTACTTCTTTATGCCCCTCACTTGATGCACATATTCAGTTGATTCACTGATTCAGAAGGTAGTCTTTAATGAGTAACGAGCAATGTTCAGTAATGAGGAGTGACTTTTTCCTCAGCTAAATGTTATTTATTGAAGGAAAAAAAAATGCTTTCTGGCAGAGAAGAAATTGTAGATCTTTAAATAATCCAGTGCTATTAAAAATCTTAGACTTTAGCAAATGATTGATACTATTTCAACAACAGGGAAATGGTGACTGAGAACTTCTCTGTGGAAACAGATGGTGCTTGGCACGTCTCTGGAAGAACCTGTCAGCCCCATTAGAAGACTTGGTTACCTAGATTAAAGTATAAAAAGAGAATATGCTTGTACTAAAATGTTCACCACGTAAATTAAAAAAAAAATTGTGCATTATTTGCCTAGGGAAGACTACAGCCTACAAAAGGTGTAAGTGGTGTAGCAGCCCGTGCACAGAAGATGAGAATAACACCACACAAACTGCAAAACACAGAAGCTACTCTTCTACTGACTCCTTTTAATTATGACTGCAGCAAGTTATGAGTCATAATTTACGTTCTGTAAAATCTTCTGAAAAAAGATTTTTTAAATCTTTTGTGGATTATATTCTACTTTAAAACAGAACAATAATTAGTATGAGAAGGTAGATTCCAGGGGATCATGAATATTGAAGGAAGATGGGAAGTCAATACAGGTACTTGGCTTGGAAACCCTCTGCGAGAACTGATGCTTTTCCATAACTGAGTTGTACAGTGCAGAAAATCATGTAGAGAAGTTATTGCTCAAGTGGATCAAATGACTGAGAATAAAAATTACAACTCCTCTCTTTTACCACTTAGATCAAAACTTTGACTCTTTCTCTTTTAAGTAAGTAGTGGGTGTGGAATATACAGATAGTGTTACTTTTCCTCAAAACATCCTTTCCAAAGTAAACATGCAATATCATGCATTGCTCTAAATGGGGCAATTTATTTTTTTAATAACATTCACATAACATTGTACAGGTTATGAAATATTTTAAAAATTATTTCAGTGATCACTAGAGTCACCCAAAGTATGTGTCCAGGTTTACCTTTATATGAAGGCATGCTTGAGGCAATATCTCTGTGGTTTCTGAGTAAGGCATCGACATATATAGAATATAGTACAGAGAATGAAAGGATTTACCCAAATAGAATCACAGGTTATGTCCATATGAATAAATTGAATATGACTGAGAATATTTCAGTGCAAACTAGTATTTATTAGAGTTGATTCAGTCACAAATTGGACAATAGATTTAGAAGAATAACAGATTTCTTTAGACTCACAGTTTCTGGATCCTAGTCAGGAACAGTACATCATATTGCTGAACCTCTGTCTGGCTTGACTCTATGGCTAAACTCCTTGGCTGTCCACTTTGTCCAGTGTCTGGAATGCCTTTACAAATGTCCCTTCATAGATGAGTAAAGTCGCATCTATCCTCCCTAATTTCTTTCAAAACACTTCCACAGGCAGGTTTCAGATAGTTCAGAGGAAACCAAGGATCATTATATAGGATCTGAGTCTGAATCACAAAACCATCTTCCACCTGCTCACTGTCTGCTGAGATACTACTAATGGCATGATGCTTGTTTTGGTTCTGGGACATTACCAGGGAATCTTTCAAAGTCGTTAAACTGGCCTGTTGCCACTGGAAAGGCAGGCAGAATTGAACTGACAATAGCAATGAAGAGCATTTGTGAAGTCTTTCTTTCCTTTTATTAACCGGAGAAATGGCATTAGTCATCACACTGTTTTAATGTATTCAAACTTCCTATTTGTATATTCGTTTTCTTAATTTTCAGCCTAAAAAGGGAGACATGTTATGCATGTACATGAAAAATGACAATGATTGATATATCTTGGAGAGAGCTGTAACATTCTAACAATTCTGTGGTCTTTCCTTAATTTTCATAATTTGCTAAACTGTAAGAAAAATCACGTGTCTTCTAGTTGGCTGGCCTCATTGTGGTTTATTTTCTCCTTTTAAGTTAGGGAATATGTTGACCTGCTTCTCTGATTAGATAACCTAGGTTCTTCATTTCTCCTTTATTTTTGGATAACTAGAGAATCCCTTAGATTAATTTTTCAATTAGTTTGAGGTAGAGTCTTATGTATCTGAGCTGCTCATGATAGTGGAGATGTCTTCAGACGTCTTATGCCTACATTTTATCCTATATTTTATGTAACATGCCAAATTAGCTTGTTAGGTTTCAGAGAAATACCTGTAACTGTGATTATAATGTACAATATTGTATGAAAACTGGGCTTTATTTCTCCTATTTTAGTTGTAGTGATCTACAGATAAGCTAGTCCTCTCATCAATATCCCAGACTTGAGAAAAATGGGCACTTAGAAGTGATTCATCTGATCTATTTTAAATGTCTGCTTTAAGAAGAGGTTAATTATGCCCTGCTAGTACTTATTTCTCTCCACTGCCAACGTGACTGTATTACTTCAGGGACAGACATTTGCGTCATCTTCCTTTTCTTTGGATTTCTTTTTTTTTTAAACTACCATTTCTGTTGGAAACCTTCTATATTCCAAAGTCTTTAACTGTGTTCTTAGTCACAGTTTCATTAAAATTAGCTTCTATCAAAAGTAGTAAGATTGAGCACTTTATCAGAGAAGATACTTTGGATCCTGGTATTTTTCTCAGTGTCCAAATTACTTGAGCTTATGTAATATATTTTTATTCTGAGAAAAAAAGCAAGACATTTTTGTGCTGAGAATTATAAGAGAAGAGGCCAGAGTCATGGGAGAGGGCCATACCATAAACTAATGGTGATCAGTCTTCTGGTGAATGGGATCATCCTTAGAAAATCAGAAAAAGAAAGAAGTGAATGTGGCTTATGACCCAAAAGAAAAGATAATAACAATAACAATAACAACANTTTTTAATACAGTGGATTAGTGAAATGGGAATAAACAGCATCCTGACACCAGAAATACATCATGGAAAAAATTTCTTTCCAGTATTACTTGTAAATGTATTCTTGGAATTTTCATATTCTTTTTGTTAAGAACCATTTAAGTTTCCACATATATTTTAACAGTGAAGATGACTGGATGATGGACAGCAACCTCTTTCTGTTGTACTTCAGGTTCCCTTCTGAGCACTGATATCAGGTGGGTGCTAGAATTTAATTAAAATGCCTATTAAGAAGATATGCCTATAAATATCTTGTCTTCAGTGGGTAGGTATTTAATTTATTTTTAAAATGCTGGTTTTACTGTGCAAAGTAGAGCTTTATTCTTTACAAAGATAAATTGAATATGAATGAAATCCTATCCTTTTGTTTTCCAGTGAAACATACTGCTGCCAATGCTTTTAACTCATGTTTTATCATTAGCCTATTGCTATCAGCAGATATAAAAGAACAGAAATTTCACAGCAGCTTCTGAGTCATCAAGTTCAACCTTGTGTCATAGACAGATTGAATAAATGACTATAAATGTACAATGTTCTGTTTGAAATACACTGCATTACACATGAGGAAAAGAACATCTAGAGCCTCACTTTTGGGCTTCTATAAGACCCCTTTTTATAACGTCATATATAAACTTACTAATGGTCCCATGACATGCTACATGCTTTAAAACTATTCCTTGCCTTGTTTTATCTTGCCCTTGGATTTGCAGCAGGTACTCATGTGACTGTATTGCACTTATGTGTTAAGGGTTTGGTAGGTGGGGCTGCAGGGGTGGCTTCTGTGAGGTGACACCAGAGGCTGTCCACATGTTTGGCACAGCTGGTGCCAGCTGACTCTAGGACAGACCTGTCACTGGCCAAGGCTGAGCCCATCAATTACGCTGGCAGCACCTTGCATATGATAAGATATTTAAGAAAGGTTGAAAACTGCTGGGAGATGGGAGTTACAAAACATGAGCGGAACAACTCTGCAGAAGGAGGAGGAGGTGGTACTCTAGGCACTGGAGCAGAGATTCTCCTGCAGCCTGTGGTGAAGACCACAGTGAGGCAGGCTATTCCTCTGCAGTCCATAGAGGACTGTTCAGGTGGAGCAGGTAGTTGTGTCCTGAAAGAAGCTGCAGCTTGTGGAAAACCTGCACTGGAGCAGGCTTCTGGCAGGACCTGGTGACCCATGGAGAGGGGAGCCCATGCTAGAGTAGTTAATGAAGAACTGCAACCCATGGGAAGGACTCACATTGGAGCAGTTAATAGAATTGCCTCCCATGAAAACAGGGGAAGAGTGTGAGGAGGAAGAAGCAGCAGACACAAACTGTTAAAACAGAACACAATCCTCATTGTCTGTCCCCCTGCACTGCTTACATGGAGAAGGTAGAAGAGTTAGGAAAATTTGAACTTGGGACAAAGGGTTGGGAGCAGGGAAGATGTTTTACAATTGTTCTTGTTTCTCATTATCCTGCTCTGTTTGATTGGAAATAAATTAATTTCTCCAACCTGAGTTTGCTTTGCCCATGATGGTAACTGTTGAGTGACCTCCCTGTCCCTATCTTGACCTGTTAATTTTTCATCTTATTTTGTCCCCTGTCCTGTTGATGGAAGGAGACTGACAGAGTAGCTTGGTGAGCTCCTGCCAAAGTCAACCCACCACAGTTCTTTGTGTTGCACAATAGGGAGCTCTTCAGAATTCAATAAAAGAATAGTAATTGGGAGAGGTAACGGGGAAAACATGGACTGAAGAGAATACAAAGAACACACAGAACAGAATAATTGTGGGGAATTTTAGTTGCGATTGTGGTGAAGGAATGAGGGATGGAATGTCTGTCTACATTTGTTGATGTTGAAATTATGTTGTTTTGATATTTTATTGTGTTTATAAAAAACCTGAAATCTTTAAAGGATTTATAATTTTATCTAAATTTAATTAATTGATATCAGTGGACAGCCAGCAGTCAATAGCTGCTGAAACACTTTTGCTAGTCTATGAAGAATATTAAGCACTTCCATAGCATCCTCCTCTTTTGAATTCCTGCCTTTTTAAAGAACGTAGCCCAGTATAATTTTCTTTGCAGGCTATTTGTTCAAATTCTTTTAGGATTTATTATTATTATTATTATTGTAGCTCTTTTTGAGATACTAGCTTCTACAGGATCTGAAGTCCTTCTCTGCAACATATGTACACAAACATGTTTTTTCCCTTAACTTCTCTTGAGTCACATTCGGGTGGAAGCAGCATTATAAAAGCTATATTGTTGTATGCAAGTTATCTCTTGGTTATAAATAAAAAATTGATTTTATACCTTAAAAAACATAATTTCCAGATACACAAGTAACCATAGTGCTGATCTTATGTATTAAAAAATTACATTTCTTTTTCTTGAGATAGCTTTGGGCTTCTGACTGTGAAAAGACAGGTTTTGGGTTTGGTGGTTTTTTGGTGTTTTTTTTTGTTTGTTTTGTTTTGTTTTTTGTTTTGTTTTGTTTTGTTTTAACTAAATCTAATCTATTTAAATAACAGAGGCTAATCCCATCAGCCCTAACAACCACTTCAAAATGTAGCTGTGCTAGAGACACCGGGCAGGATCCTCTTCTTGGAAAATCTCTTTCTTTCCTGAGGTATACCTGAACCCTGTGTGGTTTTGGACTTTTTTGTTGGATTGGGTTTGGGTTTTTGATCGGTTTGGTTGGTTGGTTTGTTGGTTTTGGTTTGGGTTTTTTTTTGCTTTTGACCTAAATCTTCAATGACTGTAGACTTATGTACACCACAATGTGTTTAATATGGTAAGTTTTTTTTTTCTTTGGCAAAAGCTGGAAGTTTGCACTACTGACTTCATTTCAAAATAGATTTGTTATTTCTCCAGCACATCTTTTTTTCATCCTATATATTAGTGGTTAATTGCAGAGATGACAGGAAAACAGGGCACATTAAGGAATTTCAACCCCTAGGTCCTAAGAAATTAAAGTCCAAGCTAAGGTCTCTACAACAACGCAGAACACTAACAGACTTTAAAAGCCTACAAAATATTTTCCCATGGTCAAGTTAAAAGCCCATACACAATTTTGGATTTGTTATTCCCTTAAAAAAAAAAAGGTTACCAAAGTTACAGATGCTGGTTGGAATTTTGGCCATACTCAAATATTGCTGGAATATATTTTACAGATGTCTTTAGTGGGGCCTATTTTTTATTTTCCCCATTGGCAATTTCGGTTTTATTCTCAACTTCATCCCAACATTCCCATTGCACCTGCAATGATAATACTTTATCGTCATGCAGATTCCAGCTAAATTACTGAAGCCTTGCATTGAAGAAAAGACCCATTCATATGAAACCACATGTAAAACAAAGAGCCTATTTTTATAAGAAAATTAAATGGTGCCAGGCAACATTACTTGCCTGCAGAAATGAATTCACCCTAGATTGTTAGAAAAGTCCAACCCAGAAATCTGACCTCTGCCAACTGGCCAGGTCTCTCAGACAATACCTGGGAACAGGCAGAGTTGGAGCAGATCAGGGACAATTTCTAAGAGACAGTTGGTTGTTCTTTTAGTACTGGAAGTAATTTTGAATATGTTTAATTTACTGTGTGGATCTCAACTGGTGAATTAAAAGTTAAGTGCTGCCTTAGAATCCAAGGTTTTATTGTGTGATATAATGCAAATATCATGCTAGGAATAGCACCAAGCAAGGGTGTGGGCAGGAGTTGTCCTAACTGGATTCTACTGGTCTTGTCTTGGCCACTTCCTTTCTGCAGATTATTACCACTGATATGTACAGGTGCCATATCTTACAGAAACATTCATATCACAACCCTCTAGAGACACAATACAGAAATAGTTTAGTGATTCTAGCTCAGCAAGCTCCTTAGGTACTGCGATGTATTCCAATTGCACAGGGAGCAGCCACAATAAAGAAAAACTTCTTTTTCCTCTTTCTCACAATGGTGTGAAGGTAGTAATGTAAAGAGAACCTTTCATATCAGTACCTGATGTCAAATCTACATGTTTATCCATGCTCCAGATCATATCCATCCTCCCTCCTTTCCACTCCTGGTGTCTTGTACCACCAGCAGCTATCATTTCATCAGCTCCTACCATCACTCTTTCCTGATCCCTTTTCTAGTTCTCCTGGGAAGAAGACCTTCCAATAGCCATCCTTTGCCTTGATTTTTTGTGTAACATGACACGGGAACTCTATCAGAAAACAAAATATCGATTGTTTCAATCAACCTGTAAATACCATCTTGGATGATGAAAAAGTGTTTTGGAAAACTGAAAATCTTTATAAGGTTATGCTATGTACATCAGGTGAGGTGAATAAGAATGTGAGACTAGAGTCCCAAAGGAAAAGCAGTGCTATAACTTACTGTGCTATATTTGCAGTAGCATTGTACTCACTGTGAATGCAGAAATGCAAAAGGCTTTCCTTCTTAATATATCTAGAGCAGTGATATTGTGATGATGAAAATCTAGACAAAGATTAAATAAAGACATTGTATATCAGCTTCTGTTTCAGTGCTAATACAGGCCTGGCTACGAGTGGAATTGTCAGCCGAAGGCATTGGTTTGTTTCAGCATAGTGTATCTTAGTGGATATCCTGCATTAGAAATAGAAATGAAAATCTATAAGAACATTTTTTTTCAGCATGTAGTTGCACCAGTTAGGAAAAGTATTTAGTTCTGTGAAATAATGTATCTGTAACAGCAGAGATACTGTCACAGAGAATTTGGCTTGATTTTACAGGTGCTATGTATTCACTTCCAACATAAATGTTGACAGACTTTAGAAGCAGGTGCCTGTCATTACTCTGACTAGTTTATTCTTCGTGGGAAGTCTCGTCCTAATTTTTGCATAAAGATGAATTGTCATTAAAAGAAGAAAAACAAGCTCCAGAAATTATTTTAAACAACGAATTCAAAACAAAACTACTCAACTAAATCTTACATTTAGAATGAGCTCATTGTGTGAAATCTTGCTTTATTCATAACAGGACAAGAAAAATAATTAGGCTTTTATAATCTTACTTTTATAATTTTTTTACCTTTAAAAATACTGAAGTTCAGCGTGATGGATTTTTTGGGTACCTAAAGCAACTCAATAATTTTTTTGTTTTCACAATCCAAACTATGCATTTAGGAAGTTTTTAAACTGTAAAATTTGTGAATTTAAATAAAGTCTGTACACCCAATATAAATATGTCCAACATGATTTAACAAGAAGAAAAGCTGAAAAAGAAATGAAGGTTGACCATATTGATCAACCCACACTACCTTTTTCAATAAGTGCATGCAATTATTTTTCACTATTCTTGTCTTCTTAAAAAAGAATTTGATTCTCAGATTTTTAGAGTTGCTAAAAGGTAAGCACAGTGGCAAGAGATTTTGATTGAATGTTCTTAAGTGAGGTAGATCAAATGAGAAAAAAAAAGTAGCTGGAATGTAAGGTATCTGATTTGAGAGGAGAATATAGAGCAGGACATGATCCGTGAGTTTAGGAGAAGAGGGAGAAAGGCATACAGGTTTCTTCATGGGAGGATGGAGGAAAATCCTGGGAACCTCTCTTACTACACTATTTCTGTTTTTCCAGTGTATAACATATGTCAAATTTCTATTTCCATTCTTGTAAGTTGTTGGTAAGGTTTTGGTAGCTGGTGGTGAAACTGCATCTGTGAGGAGTCACCAAGGGCTGCCACTTGCTGGATACAGCCTATTCCACATGGCTCCTAAAGAGACCCACTTCAGGACAACATGAGCCTGTCAGTGAAGCTGGTGGCACCTCTGGAAAACTGTAATTTAGAAAGGGCAAAACGCCAGGCAGCAGTTATTTTGTAATAATGCTTCTGTTTCATTTTATCTCATAGATTAGCCTATCTACCATACAAAGAAAAGAGAAAAAAAAAAAAGAAAAAAGAAAAAAGGCATTACATTGTATCCTAGGAATATTTGGGTAGTAGTAGTATGAACGAGGCACAGAGATATCTCTGTCCCAATCCTCCGTTCCTTATTTAAAATTGGGCAGACCATGTTCATGGTTATGGAGAAAGGTCAGACTGAAACACACCATTGTTTCAGAAGCTGTAAAAGTCCCAGAGACAAAAACCAGTTCAAGTTAAAGTGAGATGTGAAAAGTGGAAACTTGTTCCCTTTGCCCTCTGTGACTAGACCTCTCTTGGTGCATGTGATGGTCTTTGGGGTCTGTCCCCCCTGATACAGTGCAGTTCAGTGGCCTCCTGTTCTACCAACCTGGACATGAATGTGTCATTTCCTTTGTTACCAAGTGGGCATACCAGCAGTATTTCTTCAACAAAACACCATGCATTTCACAGGTTTCATTTGTAACACATGTGCAAGTCATGCTGTGAGAGCCCAGATCCAAAGAAGAGCAATTTCCTATAAATTTGTTACACAGACATGAGCTTTTCTGCCTTTGTGACCCCTGATGTCAGGCTTGCACAACTCTTCCATAACAGGACATCAGCAGAAATTCCCTTCTTTTGCCACACTGTTCCCACAAAATATTCTTGAGAGCTCTGTCTGTCTGTCATATTTGGTTAAAACATATTTCTCATTACTTTAAATTTAGATAGCCTTTCATTAAAAAGGATCTGGTTTCTGGAATAAGGAAGAATGTGAAACTTAGATAAGAATCACAGAACCCTGATCTCAAAGAAAAACAACTAGCTCTATGGCCACTGGACCTAACAGAGCTGGGGCTCTAGCTGGTTTTTAACTTAAAGTTAAAATACTTTGTATCTGCTAAGGTGCAAACTAGATCAAAGCCTACTCTTCAGCTGGAGTCATCATGACTTTTCTTTTTCAGGAATAACATTGGATTTTTCACTCTGCTGTTGTTAGAGTCCCACAGATAACATTTAAGAGGAGAGAAGAAAAAAAAAAAGCTCTTTTCTCTAGTTCTTTCAACCCAAAGATTTTTTTATTTATTTCATAACTTTATGTCACTTGACAGTCTTCCATCACCTACCTTCTTATCCAAACTGTGGATGATAAACAGGCAGAATTCTCACATTGTGACAGGCATGGATTTTGATTTTCCTCAGTGAGCCAAGCTTCTCATATGAAGTAGAACGTTTTTCTCTGCTGAAATTGAGAACATTTCAAAAATATGGATGATGCAGGCATTTAATGAAAAGCTGGAAGCACTGACCAGTTCCTGAAATTACAAGAAACACCCTAAAATATTCTCATAAAGGTTTTAGTAAAACTATTACGTGAGCTAGATAACCTTCACTGTAGTGCAGAAGCTTCCAATAGGATGGCTTTGATCTCTGTGTGCATTCCCATGAATGTGAAAGTGGGGAGAGAAGAAATGGCTTAAGCCAGGTGACATAAAGAATGAAATAATGTATCTGTAACAGCAGAGATACTGTCACAGAGCATTTGGCTTATTTGGCAAGATTTTGGTAGCTGGGGGATTACACTGGTAGTCTCTGTGAGAACAGACTAGGGCCCATGTTGGTCACAGCCAATGCCAGCCCACTCCACCTGACCCACCACAGGATGCAGCTGAGCCCATCAGTGAGGCTGATGGCACCGCTGTGAGAACATATTTAAGAAAGGATGAAAAACACTGTGCAGCAGCTGTGAGAGAGGAGTGAGAAAAATATGAGAGAAAGAACCCTGCACACGCCAAGGTCAGAGAAGACACAGGAAGAGGTGCTCCAGGCACTGGAACAGAGATTTCTCAGCAGTTTTTGGAGGACAATGTTGTAGGAGATACCCACCCTGCAGTCCATGGAGGACCCCATCCTGCAGTAGATGGAAATGCCCTGAAAAAATGGTCCATTTCATGAAGAGACCATGCAGAAACAGTCTTCTGGCAAGAGCTGCAGTCTATAGAGAGTACCCCACAGAGAAACGGGTTTTTTTTAGTGGGATTTTTGGCCCTTGGGAAAGCCACACTAAAGAAATATGTGAAGGACTGTCTCCAATGGGAAGGACATCACAGTGGAGCTGGAGAAAAGTGTGTGAAGAAAAGACCAGACAGGAGCTGCTGGGATCACAACTGCCCCTTCCCCGTTCCACTCTTCCAACTTGAGTGGTAGGTGGAAGGGCTAAGGAACCAAGGAGTAAAGTTTAGTGTGGGAAAAAGCAGGAGTTACAAGGAAGCTTTTTTGATTTTATCCCTTTACTTTTCACCATCCTACACTGTTTTCAAATGACAATAAAATTAATCTTCCCAAAGTTGAATCTGTTTTGCCCATGATGGTAATTATCAAGGGATTTCTCTGTCTTTATCCCATCCTATGAGCTTTTTTTCACCTTATTTTCTTCCCCTATTCTGTTGAGGAAGGAGGGTGATAAAGCAGCTGGGTAGGTGTCTGACAACAAGTCAAGGTCAAACCCAGATCAAAATATGAGTCGATGGAATAAATATGTTTTGATCACTTCCTTCTCTTCAGGAAACATTGCCGTAATTTGGTTTTCATCAGACCACTGTTCAGACCTGTGCATCTACAGAGTCAGAGTGTAGCTTATTTAGGAAATGCTGAGGGTTTCAAAAAAAGAGAAAGTTTTCCATCACTGTGGTCCCTTGAAAAAAAGGTGCCTAAACCATGACCTCTGCCAAGGATGCTTGGATTGCTACTTAAGGACAACTTACAATGGTACAGAAAATGGGGTAGCTGCATAGTCATTATATCTGAATTGGTGGTTATATGCCACCAGGAGGGAAGTCAAATCCTCTGAGTAAAGCCAGCTGGATGCAGTTTCAAAATATGTTCTCAAACAGAAGTGCTGGCATAAGGCAAATTTTACAAGTAGAACTGCAGGACTAACTCTCACTCACGGTGAATGTAATCTCAACACAAACAAAAGTAAGGAAATAGAAATGTAGATAAAAGTCAAGACAAAATATTATCTCTTGTTCTGTAACTCTTATCATTATTGTCCCTGAAGAGATGTAAGAAACTTTAGCTCTTACATATGCAAACACTGATGCACTTTCAGGAGTCTTGCCAGGAAGATGTGCCTGCACTTTTCTAAACATAACCAAAGCTGATATTCTTAGCTTTCTCCTTTTTATCACTTAAGTCCCAGTTGGTTTTTATCTCCTGCCTGCCCTGCCTGCTGCAGTCCTTACAGCTCCAACATGAGAAGTGTTATAAAGGTGGACAAAATCCTG
This sequence comes from Sakesphorus luctuosus, assembly GCA_013396695.1. Classification (NCBI taxonomy): domain Eukaryota; kingdom Metazoa; phylum Chordata; class Aves; order Passeriformes; family Thamnophilidae; genus Sakesphorus; species Sakesphorus luctuosus. Next base: position 118,830 of record VWZD01006348.1, read on the forward strand.
CCAAAAGCACCTAAAAACTAAATAAAAATAAATCCACTGTTTAATCTAACTTTTCCACAGATTTTGTACACATTTAAATGCTTTCAAATGCAAAAGTAATTGAGAATGAAAAAAAAAAAGACTGAAATTTTTCTAACTTAGGTTTTTATTTCAGTTAGATTTCGGCAAAAATGAGTCCTTGCTCCCACACAGCTACTTTGATTCAAGTGTCTGCAAGTATACCCAGGTCTTTGCAAAGTTGCTTCTCTTCAGATGGACACCAGTCTGCTTTGTTTCATGGAGTTATTACAAAAAATAATTAATTAAGAAATCTCTGTCTTCTGCTGTACATTGCTTGATTTCTTATAAAAAGACCTCCGCTTTTTTGTTTCTTTTTCTTGAGTAAGTCTCAGTAAACTTCACACATGTGGGAAATGATATCTTACCTTTTTTTTTTTTTTTATAAAATGGCATAGATTTCTGATGGTTTGTCCAAGATTATTCACCACATTTGGAAAATCTGGAAAGAAAATTGAATCTTTGTGATTCCTCATCCACTACTTCTTGTTTGAGATAGAATTTAAATAACTAACCAGAAAGGTGCTAAGTTAATATGTGGCTCATTTCAAAACGTTAGCAAGAGATCTGCCATTCACGGAAGAACTATTGTTCTTGTCGTAAAGCAGGCCAATATTATCCTGGGCTGCATTAGGCAAAACATTGCCTGCAGGTCAAAGAAGGTGATGCTTTTTCTCCTCAACACTGGTGAAGCTACACCTGGAGTCCAGTGTCTACTTCAGGGCTCCCTAGAAAAAGAAGGAAATGGATTTACTGAGAGATTCTAGCAAAGGGCCATTAAGATAGTGGAACAACTAGACCATCTCTCATATGAGGAAAGGCTGAGAGAGCTTGACATAAGGAAGAGAATCCTCAGAGAGAGGATCTCATCAGTAGGTATAAACACATTACTGAATGTTGTAAATAAGATGGAGCCAGGATATTTTCAGTGGTGCCCAGTGACAGGATCAGAGGCAATGGGCACAAACTGAAACACAGGAGGTTCCTTCTGAACATCCGGAACCACTTTTTTACTGTGAGATAGATCAAATGTTGGCACATGTTGGCCTTGGTTTTGGAGTCTACCTCCTTGGAGATACTTAGAAGCCATCTGGACATGGTCCAGGGCCAAGTGTTCCTATTTGCACAGGTGGGTTGGACTAGATAACCTCCAGAGGATCCTCTATACCTGGACTATTCTGTGATTCTATGAAGTGCTTAGAGCTTGAGAGATCTCAATCTGCTCTATAGGCTCTATTTCTGTATATGTGATTACTGAAAAAAATATAAGTAACCTTGCATTCCTGTGGTAAGACTATTCTCTGTTAAGAGATAGATCCTTGAACACTGGGGTCTGAGCCATGTGCTTCTGTCTGTAGCTTTCACTCTGCTAATATGTGTTTCACCTGCACTTTCAGAACATTTTTCAAGATGGGTAAATGGATTTTTATATAATAGCATCATCACATTTACCAGTGCTTCAATGTGAATACTCCTTAGGGCCTTAACAAATCAAATCTTCAATGAATTGAAAATCATGTGAAAAAAAATCATCATGAGCATTTTTCTTGGTTTTTTTCTTTCATTTCAACCACAGTAACAGCTCTTTCTTTCCCAGTCAGAGCTGTACTTTGGCTTCATTAGAGTAAAACACTTCCCCGTTGCCATTACAGGATCAGTTCTTACTGCTTGTACATCATATTGTAACATAAACTGTGCATAACTAATCATAATTTTAGCCGTAACTACAGCTTGACTTCAACCAGGAGAATTCTGAAACACCTGTTTCAATATTTCTAAGTAATAATGTTGGGGATTTTTACAGTTGTTTTTGGTACTCATCCCAGTTTTACAATTTAGTATAAATTAAGTTTTATTTTGGATGTGTGAATGAAAACTAAAAATCAGGTTTTATAGATGAGTAGAATGACCATTTCTATAAACTCATGAAAACAAGAAATTTTGGGGGTAAACCATTAAAGAAATACAGGGAAATTTATCCATGTGTTAGAAATTATTGTACGATTAGGAAAAGAGAATTTAATTTTCATTGTTTACAAATTCCATCCAGATTCCAACCCTATGAATTCACAGCTGTGGGAAACTGCATTTTTGGAACCTCTCAGGTCACTAGGGTTAGAAAGACTGGCATTACGGTGATTTCACAATGCTGACTAATTGGAATCAATGACTAACTGAATAAATGGCTCCCCTGTCAGACTCAGACTGAGTCAGCTTAGCTGGCAGAGTGATTTTTGAAGAAGGCAGAGATTACAAGAGCTTTCCCAGGAGTCTTCCTACTCTTTCTGGCAGGTGTGTGGCCCCTAAGCCTGGCTAGCCATTGGTTGCTGTACTGTCACTTCTCCACAGGCTTGCACTGAGTACACTGGTCATACTTGATCTCTTTTACTGGAAAACATCGTTTAGCAGGACAAGAGGGTTCTTTTTACAGACAACATAGGACTTAACACTGAAGTCACTGAGGGTTTCTTAAAATAGTGGAAAATGACAAACCCCACATTTAAGTAAAGCTGTGTATCTTCTTCTTTACACCTTGCTTTAGTCTGATATTCAACCTATGGCCTCTGATGAATCCTACTTAGCCCCTGTATCTATCATACTGTCAGACAAGGAACACCACCAGAAGCATAATTATCTTTCTGTACAATAAAAAATCTCGGTATTCCCTATCTTTGTATTGTGTTAGTCACATGATTCATTATTTAGTATCACACATCTAAGTCAATGGACTGATAGTTACACTTGATTTAAAGGGAAGTAGAACTGGAAACACAGGGGGAAAATACAAGTACGTCTAACCGTTTCTTTCCTAAAGATAATATTTCAATGCAATACAATGTAAGTCAGGATTCCCTTCTTACAAATGTCTTAAGAAACTGGGCTTTGCTTTTGACAAACCCTGTATATTCTTTCTTCTTGTAATATTTGGATTAATTTCTGTGACAGCTTTTTTTACTGGATTATACCAGTTCCTCCTAATGCCTTGGCATGAGAACGTTACAGTTTAGGCTATTATAACAGAAGAGTTGGACCTGCCCTCTGATTAGTTCATCTGTGCAGGTTATGGAAGACGAAGGCTGCTGCCAGGCAGAGAGATGCTGAACATGTGGATGAACATTATTTTCTCCATGATGGGCTCAGTATTTTGGTATTGTGGAGATATACTAAGAATAGCAACATTCTACTATTGTAACTTCAACTATATTTTTAATAAAAAAGGTAAAAGCTGGGCTTTCAGTTTATTTCCAGCTGCTTCTTCCTACTTTATTGCTGGTATAACTCCAAAGCTCTTGAAACCTTCCATATGAGTAATTGCTTTATGCAGCTTTTTTATTTGGCCAGACCCATGAGATGTGGAGCACAGTGCTTTGTGTGCCTTTCAGCATTTTTACTAAGGGCCTCAAAGACTTAAGCAGGGAGAGGGCTTAAACAATCTATATACCCAGAGCTCACATATCGCAAATAATGTACAGGAATGGCTTAAGAGTGTAGCTCTTACACTCAGCATGTCTACTGAACACACTGGATTGACATATAAAATTTTGTTTATGTCATATCAAATTGTTATTTGCCTTCTGTGTTCAATTTATTTCTGATCAATAATTCATTTGAGAAATTAGTTTTGAATTTTTATTAGCATGAGAACATTGACTAAGCTACAAAGTGAACCATTTGTGTGGAGTATGAGTTGAAATGAGTAAGAGAAGTATTATTATGGTAAAATATCTGAATGCATCCATGCATATCTGATGAGAAGCCCATTAAGGTCAACTAATGAGAAGATAAGTGTCAGTCCCTGTGGGAGACTGGAAATGTCGTCAGATTTGTTATGTGATTTTGCATATATAACCTTAGCTCAAAATAGACACATTTGAAATATCACTGGGACTCTTGAGAATTAATCTAATATCCTTCCAGCATGTGATTTAACAATACATATAATTTCCACTGTTCTTAGAAAGTTTTTGTGCACCAACTAGGTAAATGTGTGAAAAACTTCTGAAGAGCCATCATTTGCAATTCCAAACATATCACATCTGTCTGTGCTTCCTTCTGGTATTTCTTCAGAGTAACTGACCCTGAGAGTGAAGGGAATTGGATATGGCAGTTATAGGAGGTTTTTTTTATTATTTGCTTTGTGCACTAATGACTACAGGCACAGCAAGGCAGCAGTGCTAATGGAATATAGCAGATAACTCTCAGTGCTATGATTTTGGAAGATCAGCCTCAAACACTAAATGATAAAGACCTTCATAATGTCAAATGAAATGGAAACTAGAAATTCTGATTTCTCCGTAGTGATTTCACCCATGTGGATCTCAGCCCTCCAAGTGCACAACTGCACTTAAGAGCTCTACACAGAGGTCTACAGGCATTATCAGATGTTTCCTTAGCAACAAGAACCATGTGTAGGCTATCTGAACTGCTCTTCTTGCACCAGGTTTCCTTGGCAGCAAAAATAATGTTTGGAAAGGTACAAAAAGCTGCAGATCAGTTCCAGTACAGGATTTCATTTCAGGAGTATGCTTGTGCAGCCCCGGCTGCAAAAAGAAATGCTGTACTCATGGAAAAAAATTCATTTTATGGACCTGAGCTCTCCTCTGCTAAAACTGACAGAGAAGGTACAGGGATTGCAGTGTGCTCCTGGTGCAAAAGAGTATCACACTGTCACAGCTCTCTGCGCACCAGCCCTTTGTCCTGAGGTTTGCATACAATCAACAGCAGCACCTTCTCCTGCAGGTCCAATGGACATGGTGGCCCTGGAGAAGCAGCTAGCATGAAGACTGAGGAGTTGTCCCCAAGAGCTGTGAACTGTCAGTGAGGAAAGTTCAGCAATTTGTGAAGGGTACTGCTTAACTCAGTGAAGTTTCTCTAGCAGAGGATGACCTTCACTACCAACATCATGAGCCATTTCATCACAAACAAACCTGTGCTCACCGCTGATTGTAAGATTAGGATAGAAATGGTACATGTGCTGGCCATAGCTGTCACTGGCTATAAACTTAACTACAGTGCAAACTGCTGGCTAGGATATATCCATCCATCCAAATAATCAGGTATGTACAGCTCCTTGCCAAAGCAGGTTAACCCCTGGATTGTTGTACAGTACAGAGAATTGGGAATAGATGTACCAAGCCAACTAACCTAAAATGTTATTATATTTCTACAGAAGACTTCATCTGAATCATAAACTGCTTCAGAGGTATTCCAATTTAATTAAAATCTAAAATACACACATTGCCTCATCTAGCTATCAAATAATGATATTTTTCATTTTATTTCTCAATGAAATGCAAAATAGAAAATGTAACCTTTGTACTATTACTTTGGGCAACAATACTATCTGAAACAACAAGTAGTGGGACACTTGGGAAGAAAGAATAATGGAAGAAAGCCTGATGACTAAGGATACAGAGGAATTTTCTGGAAGCATTTTCTTCCATCTGTTCAGCAGCTCAGTGGCTTTAAGAGCAAATTCTGGGATTCTATTTTAATAAAGGAAAGAAAATTAATTAGATATGTAACATTTATTTATACATTTATATAAACACCAAATGCTCAAATTATGAATTATTTATGTAAGAAACAGAATATTAACTTGAAAACAAAGTGAGATCAAACTCATATATTCCAAAATTACAAGATCACTCTTACCAATTTTTTAGAAGTCACAAGAGTTTAGTAGGAAGTCTTACTACTAACTTTTTTTATTATTATTAATTTGTATCTATTCCTACTGAATTTACTGGACATAGATGAGATAATTGATTTCCTCAGACTTACCAAAAGGATTATTTGATAGCCATGCTATATTTGACTTTTGCCCCTTGATAATGAATTTCTGTCCCAGACTATTGCTGCCCTCCTCCTAATCACTTAAGCTTGCTCAAACCTCCAGGAATATTTCCAGCATTTGAACAGGTGCCTGAAGGCAGCAGCTGCTGAGCAGCATTGCTAACCATAGATGACAGCACATGGCTGCTACAGCTGAGGTCCTAATTCAGTCAATCAGTACAGCTGCCTGAACAAGCTGGGTACAAGACTCCCCAAAAAAGGCATGGTCTTCAATAGATCCATTCATAAATCTGCTTTTCAAAACAATTTCTTGTAAATGCAAATACTATCTCTTGAAATACACCCATTTTGTCTAGTATTTTTGTTGATTTAGATTGCTGAACAATATTAATAATGTTGGACAATATTAAGAATGGACAATAATAATTATATTAAAATACTAATTAAAAAACTAATTCATGTTTTCTCCTTCTTTATCTGTCTGCTGCATCTGTGGAGATTGATGCATTCTGGGACTCTGTCAAAGTCCTGGATCTATCAGACCACTCTATTGGGAAGCCCATTTAAAGGGAAGCTTTTAAAATCCTTTCACAGTCTCTCATGAAAATGTACTAAGGAAAGAAGTGAATATCTCCTGCTTAGTTGTCTCTAATATTATTTTTTTTAATGTTTTGTCTTTTTGAAAACTAATAAGAAGGCAGCACTAAATACATGTATAGCTATTTGTCTTCAGGGATCTCTGATCCCAGGAGCATATTTTATATGCACCCTGATGTGTAAGGATAATTTAAATCACCATGAGAACTAATGAGTGTGTCTTTGAACCTACTGTCACTCAGGCTGAATTAAAAAATTGAAAATCAGTGACTGAATTTCTGTGGCACGTAAGAATGGCAGAGATGAATTAAAGGACAAGACTTCTACTTCTAAATGTGATAAAGTTATCATCCCTGAAAACATCGCTTTAGTCCAGAACACATTTGAATACCATGCAGAGTCAGTTGTTTACCTCTTTGGGGCTATTTTACTGCAAACATTATTTGCACAGCCTTGAAATAATTGTGGAAGAAGGATGTGAGAATGCCTTACCCCACAAAGTGCAACTTGTTAATGTATGTTACTGTTGCAAAGTATGAAAATGGTATTTTGGAGATAAGTATGAGTAAAGAACAAAATCCTTTATATATAGCAGATTGTTAAAATAGATGTTTCGACATATGCAGTCAGCAGCCAAAATCTAACCATATTTTGAATACAAAAATTTGATTGAAGTTCTATATTTTGTTCTTTATATATTTAACTCAGAATATTTGGAGTGAAACCACAACTACCACCACAAGGAATAACTGAGAGATCCAATCAGTTGCACTCCTTTGACATCCAAGTGTTTCAGAGCTGATTTTGATCACTAACCATTTCAATTTTCCAGAACAATAAGTTAATGAACTGATTTTTCCTCATCTAACACCTGACTATGTTGAACCAGCTTCATTTCCAAGTATGGTAGGGCTTTCCCAGTTAATCTCAAAACTCTAATGATGTTTTTGTTGGAATTTTCTGCTCTCTATTCTCTCTATTACAATTTTATATGCTGGCTAGCAGCTTGCAATATGGTTTTATTCCAGGGATTAACAGTGAAATAAACAGGGATTTACAGAAAAACCAAGGTAATAGTCTGTGGCACTTCATTTTAAAATTTATCACAATTCCTGTAGTCCTATTCAAATGCCCTGCTAAGGACTTTTGCTCAGTACACTGCTACACAATTAGAATCACAATATTGTGTTTCTGAGCAGTTTCCTTGAGATTTTCTTGTGTGAAGGAAAACACACTAGCAGGACAGGTCTTTATAAAAAAGTGTTTTCTGCACAAACCTATGACTGAAAGCAGCATACAAGGCATCAGAAAACCCAGTTCCTATTTTCTCCTTCTTTATCTGCCTGCTGCAGCACATCCAGTGGAAATCTATCTAGTTACTATGGGTCAGGTATCTCTAAATATATTTGCTGCACACTGACAGTAGGCTTTTTTATCTATTTATCTGTTCTTAGCATCAGTTATCATGCAATTCTCAATTCTCAATGCAGTCCTTATAAATATATATAAGGCACATGCTGTGGCACACTTACCAACCTCCTGAAATGCTTCATCAAATTCAAGCTGGGCAGGCACATTCTTAATCAGGCAGAGAACAGTCATTGGCCTCTGCCCTTCTGTGCAGATCAGAATGAGTCTCCCTGGCAGCATCTAGATACTCTCAAAATTTTTGTTATGCTTTTTTATCATCTAAATTTCTTGGTCTTCACTCTTACGGTAATAATTGTTTCTCATTCTTCATAGACACAGAATTTTCTGTTTGTCTCCTGTATTTTATGACTATGATTAGTGGATGCTTCTTCCATTAATACATGCTCCTGCTGGAGGATATCAGTGAGACAGCAGAGGTGGCTTTAAACAAGAATGTGCGTAGAAGTATAGGGACAGTATTGTGAACGCATTTATACTCCTTACTGCACATGGGAACAAACCAAAAGGGCTATGAGTTGGAATGCAGGACAGGAATGTGCTATCCATCTTCCAGGTAGCACCTGTATGCTGATCATCAACCAAAAAAAAAGGTAGTCTGAATACGATCTTAGCGAATTCATTAACAGCCATGCCTCACAGGAACTGCTGTTTTTACAGATGATTAAAGGATTCAGGTAGACTCCCAACTGACTTCTTTTTCCAGGCCAGTCTTATTTCTTATAACTGGAGACAAAGACAGACAGAAGTGTCAAGGACACCGCTGCTGATGGGAGTAGGAATGCTTTTCAGTTGTACTTCTCAGATCTTCAGGACCACTTCCTGATGTGTCCATCACTGAAGAAAAGGCAAAAGGCTAGCTGTTCCCATTCTCCTTAATGGAGAGAGTCTTGGCAGCTGCCTCAATTGAAAATGTTCTAAACCAGGTACAGGAGTGTGGTGTGAAATTTGGATCTGTAGGGTGTCTTTCCATTAAACCCAAAGCAGTTCCTCACTCCTGCCTCAGCATTTCTCTCCATACACTAGCTCCCTTTAACAAGTGCTGTGTGCTGTTTTGGACACTACAATATAAGAAGCATATAAAGCTATTACAGACTGTCCAAAGGAGGGCTATGAAGATGGTGGGGTTCTAGAGGGGAAGCTGTGTGAGAAGCAGCTGGGGTCAGTTGGTCTGTTTAGGCTGGAGAAGAGGAGACTGAGGGGAGACCTCATTGCATTGTACAGTTGCCTCATGAGGGAAAGCAGAGGGACAGGCACTGATTTCTTCTATCTGGTGACCAGCAATAGGACCTAAAGGGAATGTCATGAAACTTTGTCAGGGGACCCTTAGGTTAAATATTGGGAAAAGGTTCTTTAGCCAGAGGGTAGCTGGGCACTGAAACAGGCTTCCCAGAGAAGTAATCATAGCACCAAACATGACAGAGTTCAAGAAGCATTTGGAAAATGCTCTCAGGCACATGGTGTGGTTTTGGGAGCTGTCTTGTGCAGGGCCAGGAGGTGGACTTCAACAAGCCTTCCAACTCAAGTTATTCTATGATTCTAATTCAAGTGTGTCAAAGTCTCAGAAACATTGAACAAAAGATCACAATAGTAATAAGCATAATGGGAACGAAAAGTATCCTTTATTGACTAAACCACTACTTACAATAACAGCTCCAGCTGTCCTAAAATATCTTATTGCTAGCTCACAGTCTGGCAGATCTGTGGGACTTGAGTAGGTCTGTAGAAAAGTCATCATGATGGGGGTGGGAAGACATAGCAAGCATCTTAGTGGATACATGGTATGTTGCTGTTGGTTTGGTGTTTGTTTTCAAGCAAACAGATGACTGACAGGAAAAATATGAACTCATCTCTCTGCTCATTTCTGGTAGCTCTGAGTGGTGCATTTTAGCCTACTTTAGGTTGACTTCAGAGAGGCTGCTGCTATTTTTAATCTGTCCCTGTGGTGAAGTACTGGGTTCAGCTGCACAAGGTAGGCAGAACAAAGAACATGTTTGTTAGAGGCTGTAGGTCTCACCCTTGACTAATAATGCTGGCATGGGTCTGGCAGCAGAGGAGGGATATGCGGGGAACAGCCCTCAGTGTTTGCCCCTGCCATATCCAGAGGAATGTTGAATGACCTAAAAGCCAAAGACATGATGTACCTTCCTTGGCCCAGCTCCAGCATGGAGATCTTTCTGAGTGACAGAGTAATAAAGCAAGGATGTTTAAGTAAAACTGAAATGCATCTCAGTGTCTATCATCTGCTTCAAAGGGAATAATTAGTATGAGGATATCAGCTTTCAAGGGCTCACAAAGGTGTGAATACAGAGAGAGAAGGTGAAGTACAGAATGACCTGAAGGATCTCCTGGCAGCTTTGAGGACAATACAGGTCCTGCACAGACTAACAACAATGTATAACACAGATTTTTAAAAGTATTAATTCTTGTGCTAACTAAATCAAAGCCTTGGTTAAAAAAAGCAGAAAACAATGGGACTCAAAGTCTTTCTAACCAATGCAGGAGGATGACAGGAGAGTGACAGGAGAGCAACAAAGACCACGGGAGAAGTAGAGAATATCAGGATTTAAAATATTTTCTCTAATTATAGTATGAAGTGAGGAATGTGGGAGGCATTCACAGCTCCTGGTGGAAGCAGGTGGGCAGAGAAGGAGGATTTTTTCATTTTCATAAGTGTGTGAAATGGTAACTTAAAAAAGGAATTGGGGTGGGCAAGCACTACCAGAGAGCAAAAAAGAGAGCAGTTTATTGAAGGGCAGCTTTAAAACATGATCACCGTTTTCAAGTTATACTTGAGTAAGAAACTCAACATAAGAACCAATTACTTGACTCAAACTCCCTGCATTATTTTGAATGCAAAATTCATTTTAAGGTGAAATAGCAGGTTGGTAAGTCTGCCTCAGACTGCTGAGCACTCTCTATCAATTGTACTAATTCAGTACATTCATAATTGTTATATGATGGACTAGACATTACAAAAGAGGAGTTTTTTTTCCTTGAGCATTATCTATCTTGTGGAAATGGATTCTTTGGGGCTTATGGTATACCAAAGGGCCACCAAGAAAATGCTGAATGATAATAGACATTTACAAAATATCTTCCTGAATAATTTTGCTGCCTTTTTTGTGGGTTTATCTTTTTTACTAAGAGGTGTTTGGTCCTTCCAGATTCTCTATCTATTGATTTTGTTAAGAATCTTCATGTGATAACAGCATACTTGTACATAGTAATATGGAACTCAGAGGTATGAGGATTTTCAAAAGAGAAGGTCTCATAGAAATCTTAAGAAAGCAGTTTGTGGTTAGTTAAGTAAGACTCTCTCTCACAGTGACCCTTTCGCTGCATTGTCTCTTGGTAAGTGTCGACTTGCAAGCGTGGAAGGAAGGACTGAAGCATGTGAAAAAAAACCTTTGAAGGAAAAATTGGGAAAACAGCCAGTGCATTCTCTTTAGAGGTCTTAATCAGCTTTTTTCATAAAGATGTGCTCAGATTTATAGTGTTGGGTCTTTCCATACTTCTTGAAAGTCAGTATGTGGTATAACCAAAAAAATCTGGAGTAGGGGAAAACAAAGGACTGGGAAATAATTCACTTGTTTAAAAAAAAGAATTACCAAAAAAATAGTGACATCAGGGAAGACAGGTCCTAAAAAAAGACTCATTAATTCTGATGTATTAGATTCCTGTGTGGATAATTAACTTATATTTACTCAAATGAATACATTTTTATATAACTTCTCATGCAGCATGATCAGGCTTAAAATTGCATTATACTTAGATATCTGGGAAACTTTTCTTGCTTGTATAAAGTTAGCTCCAAGAAGAAAAATGGTGCAAAAAACTCAGCATGGAAAGTTTTAATGCACAAACTCTGTCTATAGAAATATGAATTACCTCCCCAGCAGAATGTTTCTCTTCAGAGAACAGTCAGTATTTTTATAACATATCATCAATAACATTTTCTGACTCTTTAGGTTTGGCAATGCAAATTCCTGCTTCAGCTACCTTTTCCTTTCCTAGACAAGCGGGCACATGAAGCACGGTCTGAGCTATAAGTCTTTGGCAGGTAGGTTTCTCTATGCTTTGAAAAGGAAAGTCAGGGTTTTTTGCATTTTTCTGGCGAAACAGATAGAATCAGTTCAGGGATACAGCTATATTCTTCTCATGGGCAGCTATCTTCTTGCCATGCCACTTCCTCAATAGTATTCCTATAGCCACTATTTAATATAAGCAGAAGAAACAATTAAAAACACAGCCTTGACCGCAAGCTGTACTTGCAACAGCTATTTGATACAGCTTCTATATCACTTCCAGGGAGAGCTGAGATGTGCTTTACTTTTTTCTAAGTAAACATGAAATACAACAGACTCAGACTCATTGGTGAAATGGCCTTCAAAAATCACAAAATTTGGCCCTATATTGGGTCTAGCTGGGATGGAGTTAACTTTCCCACAGCAGCTCATATTGTGTTGTGATTTGTATTTGCAGCTAGGACAGTGCTGATAACACACCAGTGTTTCAGGATGTTGCTTTATGGTGCTCAAATAGTACCAAGACTGTCTCTCCAAGCTACCTTCCCTGAAAGACAGTAGGATGGGAGAGGACAAGCTGTTGAGAGGTCACACAACTGCCACAGCTGACCCAAACTAACCAAAGGGATGTCCCACATCATATGACATCACGATCAGCATTAAAGCCTCAGGGAAAGAAGGCAGGGGATATTTGTGAAGCTATACATCTTCTGAATGTGTGTATGGTTGTATGCAGTTAAATGCCTCCCTGGCGTACAATCCTGTCAGATCTCAGAAGCTAAGCAGGGTCAACCCCAGTTAGTACTTGGATGGGAGATCTCCTGGGAATACCGGGGGCTGTAGGTTCTAGTCCTGAGGACTTCACTGTCACTGTCCAAGCTCGCTCGGCTGTGGTAGATGAACCTGAGGATTTAAAGGGTAGGGCCAGTTCTCCTCACGCTGTGCCTCACCTAAAAATCCACTATGCAGGCTTGAAGGACACACCAACATGGGGAAAGCCCTTCCCAAATCTTTGTTCATGAAGCCTAGCCATATATACATCTTCTGAAACAACCTCTATGTGTACTGAGGCCCTGCTTTCCCAGGAAAGTGGCTGAACATCATTGCTGGTAGGAGGCAGAGAATAATTTTTTGGTTTTTTGCTTAACTTTCACCTGTAGCCTTTAATTTTTTTCCTCCTCATTAAACTGCCTTTACTTTGATTCATGAGATTTTCATCTTATTTTCTACCACTGTATTGCTGAAGAGATAAAGCAAAAACTGGATGCATACCTGACAACCAGCCTCCACAGGCCCTAACAAAGGATTGATTGGCTTCTGCTGGGGCATATCTGCAGCATGAATGAAGATAAAATCCAAGGAAAATGGCTCATCTAATTTATTTAATCAGTAGGCTTGATACAATGACGTTTACAGACACTGAGCTTGTTAATTCACATACATTTTGTGTTTCTTTTTGGTGTGATTCTATAAGCTAAAATAAAGAGAAGTTTTATTCACCCTGATGATTTCCATCTAACCTTTCTTTTTTTATGTTTCAGCAGTTCCATTAAGAAACTATGTGTCCTACAAGGAAATTTTTCAGAGATGGTGAAAAATTTCTCGGGCCTGAATTCTCAGTAGCATTTAGGTCTACCAGAGCTCGGCATGAGTTATGTACTTAGTGCCTTAAATGATCTGGGTCTCAGCCCTTTCTGGGATATATTTTTCCAGTGCTGCAGCAAGTAGTAATCATCACTCAAAAAAAAAAAGTTGATACTGGTGACAGAACAGAGAGAAAAGTAAACTAGTCAGTAGGCAGGCATCTGTTCTAGCTGTAACACTAGCTTCTTCTATGAATTTTCATGGATATTTAACATAGCCAGTGGTGTGTTCTTGCTTTTCATCTCTTTTTATGAAGACATAAATGAAAATATTGTGGAGTCAAGTATTTTTAGACTAGTTTCACTTCTATGTTTGCAGTTCATTATCTTTCTTTGAAGTATTAACACAACATTTATGTATTTGTAACAGAAATTTCATTTTCTCCTCCACACTATCTTTTAGAGAACAAATTCCAGCAGATCCAAACCTGGCCATCTGGATGGTGCGTATTTATTTTTGTCAGGTGTACAAACGAAGAAATGTTCAGCTTAGCGAATTCTGTGAAATTAAATTTATCCTCTCCGAATGCTCAAGAAGTACATTGTAATTCTCCGAAATTGTAATGCTGAAAAGATTTTTGTATCTGGAGTTAATGAAAGGAAGCTAACCACAAAGTTTCAAAAGCCAATACTCTACTAATATTTCTTGTATTTTAAATTATACCCCAGTTCTTTTACGATTTTAAGTTGCCATGAATATGAAAACTAAGTTAAAATCGTTTAAAAAGTAACTAATCGCTTGCATATAATTTTGGATGGACATAGTTGTAAATAAATGTATTAAGTGTGAGTAGCTGGAATGTCCTTATCAAAAGCTTGCATTGTCTCTATGAGGATGCAATGAGATGTTTCCTCTCAAACAGTACTCTCAAACAGAAAAGCATCCTTTTCTCTCTAAGTACATCATCATCATCATCATCACCATCATCATCAATCACTTAAATTAATGGGAATAAACAAAGATGTTTTCATCTACTTTTGATTGGATGTCTCCAGCTGATTGGAAATTAACAAATATAACACCCACCTACAAGAAGGGTCAGAAGGATGATTGAGGGAACTACAGGCCTGTCAGCCTGACCTTTGTACCTAGGAAAGGTCATGGAGCAGATCATCCTGAGTGCCATCACATAGCATGTGCAGTACAACCAGGCGATCAGGCCTAGACAGCACAGGTTTATGAAAGGCAGGTCTTACATGACCAACCTGAGCTCATTCTGTGGCAAGGTGACCCACTCAGCAGACAAGGGAAAGGCTGAGGATGTAGTCTACTTGGGCTTCAGTGAAACATTTGACACTGTTCCCACAACAGTGTCCCAGGGAAGCTGACTGCTCAGAGCTTGGACAGGTGCACTCTTTGCTGCGTTAAAAACCGGCTGGATGATCCAGCCCAGAGAGTAGTGGTGAATGGTAGTAAATCCAGTTGGCATCTGATCACCACTGGTGTCCCTGGGGTTTTATCAATGATTTGGATGAAGGGATTGAGAGCACCGTCAGTCAGTTTGCAGATGACATGAGGTTGGGTGGGAGGGTTGATCTGCTGGAGGACAGGATGGCTCTACTAAGAGATCTTGAAAGACTGGATCAGTAGGCTGAGGCAAATTATATAAGATTCAATAAGTTCAAGTGCTGGGTTCTGTACTTTGGTCCTGGCAACCCCTTGCACTGCTACAGGCTGGAGAGAAGAGTGACTGGAAAGCTGCCCAATGGAAAAGTATCTGAGAGTGCTGGTTGACAGCCAGATGAACATGGGCCAACAGTGTGTCCAGGTAGACAAGAAGGCCAATGGCATCCTGGCTTATGTTAAAAACAGTGTGGCCAGCAGGACCAGGGCAGTGATTGTCCCTCTGTGCTCTGCACTGCTGAGGCCTTGCCTCAAGTTCTGTGTCCAGTTCTGAGCTCCTCTCTACAAGAAGGAAATTGAGGTGCTGGAGTATGTCAGAGGAGGGCAGTGAAGCTGTTGAAGGGTCTGGAGCACAAGTACTGGCTGAGGGAGCAGGAGTTGTTTAGCCTGGAGAAAAGGAAGATAAGGGAGGACCTTATTGCCCTCTACAACTACTTGAAAGGAAGTGAATGTCCATGTATTAAAAGTAAAAACAGTTGAAATAATTGTCAGATACTGGCAGTTCTTTGTTCTTCCAGAATTCCAGAATTTACACAAGTTTCTCATTCCCTGTAATGTAGTATTCAAGTATTGAGAGCTGCTGGCATAAAGACCTGGAACCTGAGGTCTTACAGAGTTAAAACATAGACTATCTATGATTTTTTTTAATGAAACAGCTCAACAATAAGACAATATTCTTCACTGCATGGTGTGTATTTACATTTAACATCTAGAGTGTCATGGAATACTATTTTTGTTTCACATCATAAGCTAGAGTTCATTCAGGATAAGAATAGGAAATACTAAATTATGAAAATTAGAGGAAGTGTAAAACAGAAGACAATGAAGAAGAGTACAACTAAAAATGGAGTAACATCCAGCGCTGATGCATGTGTTAGACCAGCTGTTGGGCTGTTTGATCGACAACTCTCTTCTACCTCAAACTATCCAGAACTCTCTACTCTCCACATATTGTTTCTTTTCACTCCTTATTAATAGGAACCAGGTTTTGTGGGATGATACGAAACATCTACTAAATTTCAGAAAGACTGCATTAAAGCTTATTCTTTCTCTGCAGATTGTATGTAGGTGCTATAACATCTCTTTTCCCTATGCAGACTCGTACTGCTTTAACTCTGGGGGTGTTTTGAAACTCCTGCAGAGGACTTACCTTAGCATAAATCTCTCTGAGGGATTTCTGAAGAAAAATCTCTCAGAGGGTGTATTTTCAGTCTGGTAGTAGAGGTAATCATTCTGATCCTATTAACATCTAATAAGATTGTTTATAAAACCATTAAACTATCTACCACTTGCTTTAAAACTGCCAAGAGGATTGCCCTGAAAATAGTGAGATTTAATTCTGCTCCCAGACAAAAGAAGCAGGATCCTGGTCACAGTGTGTAAGCAGAACTGAGTATAGCCTATGGAGGTGAGATAACTGCACACATGGGGAAATATTTGCCTGCGTTGTCAAAATAAATCTAAATGTGGAAATCCTTAATATTTCTACCACTTAAACTCTTATGGTCAGCCTTGTACTTGATAAGGAGAACCAGCCAGTGGGGTGTCACCAGGACTACATTTAGAGAAGGATTTTATTTTAGCATCAGTAAATATGTGGGTTTTTTAACCACGTCTATGTATTAGGGATAGAACATAGTCATCAAGTTTGGATGTTGCAGTTGAGTGCCCTTGATGGCATTCATTTCAGAGCTTACTGAACAGTGTCCTCATATTACTCTTTTTCTATTTCTGCTCATTTTTTGGTTGGTTGGTTGGATTCTTTGCATTCTTTTGCACATGTTTACGCAAAATAGCTCAAGATAAAATTGCAGCCAATAGATGTTTAGACAGTTTTGAAACACAGTAAAATGACAGTCTTTGCCTCCTTCGCCTCCTTCTGTTGCACTGGTACCTTGTATTTAATCTTTCAAAGTAATAATTTTGAACAAAAGATTTTAAGATTTTTTTATCCGGTGTGATGAGTTGACCCTGCCTGAATGGCAGGTGCCCCACTAAATTCACTAAATAACTTCTCTTCAGCTGAACAAGAGAGAGAAAATATGAGGAAAGGCTCATGGGTAGAGATAAGGTCAGGGAGAGATGACTCACAGATTACTGTCACAGGAAAAACAGACTTGACTTGTGAAAATTACTTTAGTTTATTGCCAATCAAATCAGAGTAGGGTAATGAGGAATAAAACAAAATCTTAAAAACCCTGCTCCCTCCCCCCCCCTTCCCTCTTCCTAGGCTCAACTTTAATCCTGAATTTTTTACCTCCTTCCCACTAGTGGTGCAGGAAAACAGGGAATGGGGGCTAAGGTCAGTTCTTCACACATTGTCTTCACAGCTTCTTCCTCCTCTGGAGGAGGACTCCCCACAGTCTTCCCCTGCTCCAGTGGAGGGTCCCTCCCATGGGAAACATTCCTCCATGAACTCCACTGTGAGTCGTTCTCATGGGTTGCAGTGCCTCACAAAGTGCTCCACAGTAGGTCCCTCTCACTAGATGTGGTCCTTCGGGAAGAGACTGTTCCAGTGTGCGTTCCCAATGGGGTCTTAAGTCCTGCCAGTAAACCTGCTCGTGTGAATTTCCCATGGGATCACAGCCTTCTTCAGGCATCCACATGCTCCAGTATGGAGTCCGCCATAGGCTACAGGTAGATATCCGCTCCACCGTGGATCTCCAAAGTTGTAACTTTGTCTTCATTGCTTTTGACTAAAGCTACCCTCCTAATTATACAACATTTTGGGAAAGTGCAAAGTATTTCTGGAATTCATTCTGTAACTATTCTTTGAATGTGTCATATGAGGTATTGTGATTCTTGAGTCCCTACTGTTATAAAGCATTAATAGCTGCTAGGCACCCTGAAAGCTCATCTTTTATAAATTCCTCTGTCTTTAAGAATCTCAATCATAGTACCAGATCCTCAGCTTGTATAGGTTGAACCTTTTGCCAATATATCACTCAAGACTGTATGATAGGAAAGATTCTATAATTCTTATGCTCAGTTTTAGTGATTTATACATAATTATTCTTGTGACTAGTCTCAAATCATTCAACAGATGTATTTGTTTGAGTAAATGGTGTAAGAATTAAATAATCTGGATGAAAGTCTATCTTCTTACATATATATGTTTGAAAGTTTTTTGATAATAAGGTCATATACTCTGAAATGTTTATATTCAATTTTTGTTCTCTGTTTAATAATTCAAATCTAAAAGGTTGCTCAGTATTTTTCATTTAATTCTGAGATTAGAGGGCTGCCTTTTAAATGATGACCTAATTATTTCCTCAAGATCGTATCCCCTCTGACTGTTCTCTGATGGGAGTTGCTTAAGAATGACAGCAACTTCTTCCTCCAACCCCAGTCAAAGGTTTGAGTTCAGACTACTCAGGACTGTTCAGAATTGAGACCATACAGAAATTATAATGCTATTTCTTTGGTTCAGTGACAAATACCTTCTTCAAGCCATTTTAAAAATAAGGTGATGAAAGCAACAAAATCTGTTGCTCACAAATTTAGATCACTTGGAATGTTCACAAGTACCCAGAATCCTGTTCAAAGCCTCAAGACGCTTTCCTTTCTAATACACATAGCCTTTAAGAAATACTGACATCTGCTGTCAATAAGGAACTGTAATCAGCCTGGTAAGGAATTTTTTTCTAGCTTACTAAATTTTGCACCTTAGATGACCCCAAGACTTTCTCTATGCTTCAGAGTATCTGTATTGTTTCTTCCTGAATTAAAACAGGGAAGCTGTGAGTAGAAGCAGGTATGACTTGAGGAATAATTTGGAAACAATTTGGAACAATTTCCTTCGTTGTCATTGACCTAGAACTAGACAAGAGTTGGTAACGATCAGATGGGCTTTTGTGATGATTTCTAGTTAATGGCTCATATAAAAAGCCATTTGGATTTTGCGGTCTCTTTTTAGACTAAAGTAAGTGTTCACTCCACCACATCCATAACAGGAAGCTGTAACCAATAAACAGGAAGAGAATCAACATGCAGATTTCTCTAGCTTTAATAAGTTACAATAAATGAATGGATGGATGAATAAACATAAAAGAAATAAAGACAATAAATAATAGTATAGGATGTTGTCAGGACTCTGCTTTGAAAGCCTTCATTGCTGTTGATCAAGAGTTTATATTTTAAATTACTGACATAAAAGTGAGAATCTTCTTGTGTAGTACCACTGTTTTTATTTGCTTACAAAGCTTTGTGTGGGATTTATGTTTGCACAGTTTGGTCGAGTATCTAGCCAAAGGTCATCTGGGATTTCCTGATAGTGGGGTAAGATAGACTGCCTTACCAAGCAGCTCAAGACGTCTAGAAAGAGTAGAGAATCTCTTGCTGGATATGCCCAGGGTTTTCTCATTTTCTCTCTGCTGTAATGACTAAAATTAAATGAAATGAGCTTTGAATGAAAACTGTTGTTGTGACTTGCCAGCCTGAATATGTAACACCATCCAGAGGCTGAAACAGGCTTGTTCTTTAGGGCTTTGTGTCTAAGTGTCTCTTACAGAGAAATAATTACATTTGTTTACCGGTTTACCTATCATTTAGACATTCTATATTGCTTGTACTAAAAATATTCATGAAAAGATTTAGTTTTCTGAATTATAAATATTTCCAGGTTATTTGTCAACTCTTCATGTACTCCTATCAAACACAACTGTAGTCTTGACATGTGTCCTAGGTGCAATGTGTTTCATTCTAGAAAGACAATTACGTAAGAGCAGATTCAGGTGCATTGGCATAGGGGAGGCCAGTAATTCCTCTCATATTGTAAATATTCCAAGTGACTTTGATATGATCATAGAAAGGCAGCACAGATATCAAAAACATATGCAATAGTTGTGGCGTTTTTAAGAATCATGGAATTATGGACATCTATCTGATTGGCTTTCATTTTTCCTATTGTTTAAAAAATACCACATCTTACAACTTTTTCATGGCTTTCAGTTATAGGAATTGCGGGTTCATCTTATGTCAAAAGAAAACAACAAAAAAAGAAAAGTAAGAAAAATGCAGCATGTGAATGTACAGAACAAAAATATAGCTACTGAGTTAATACCTCAGTTCATTCTTCAAATAATAATTGCAAAATTTTATTTGGACTTAGTTTATATTACACCATTTTTCTGATGGAAGGAGTAACTGTACTGAAAAACAAAAAAAAAATCAATAAATCAGAGGTGATGGTAGCATTTGGTGACATGTAGAGTGGAGTGAAAAGAGTGTCATACATTCACCTTTAGTTTAAAAAGCCATCTTGTTACCTACCATTATTATTCTTGAAATAAGACACACCTCATAACATACCACAAAATACTGACTCTCATATGAAATCTTGATTGATACTGGCAATGGAAAAGCTCCTCCTTCTGACTTTTTGTGTCTCCCACTCTCAGTTTATTGCATGCCTGAATGTACGAAGTTCAGTTCTGGTCCATAAGCTTCACACAAAGTCAAAGATGTCTCTCTGCACTTGCAGCCCAGAAGGCAAACCACACCCCGGGCTGCATTAAAAGAAGCATGGCGAGCAGGTCAAGGGAAGTGATTCTGCCCCTCTTCTGCACGCTCATGAGACTCTACATAGAGTACTGTGTCCACATATGGGTTTCCCAGTACATTAAAGACATGGGCATGTTGGAGTGGATCCAGAGAAGGGACACAAAAATGTTCAGAAGCCTGGAGGACTTATCCTATGAGGAAAGGCTGAGGGAGTTGCTGTTGTTCATCCTGAGGAATTGAAGGCTCTGGGGACACCATATTGCAGCCTTCCAGCACGTAAAAGAGTCCGGTAAGAGATGGGGACAGATTTTTTAGCAACTCTGTAGTAACGGGACAAAGGGCAATGGTTTTAAACTGAGAGAGGGTAGGTTTAGATTAAACATAAGGAAGAAATTTTTTACATTGAGAATGGTACAACACTGAAATGAGCTGCCTGGAGAAGCTGTGAATGCACCATTCATGAAACTGTTAAAATTGAGGTTGGATAGGGCTTTGGTGCAACCTCATCTAGTAAAAGAGGTCTGTGTCCCTGGCAGGGGGTGGGCTAGGTCATCTTTAAAAGTCTTCTAGAATCCAAACCATTTCATTATTCTATGAATATCTTAGTGGGAAAATGAAGGGAAAATACACTGGGGAAGTAATTTTGTCATCATGAAAAGAACCGCAACATTGTTACTAGGAGTGGTGGGCAGAACTCTACACAGCTATGGAATCTTTGGCATTAGCTCATGGAAAAAAAGATGAGAATTTTCAATAACAGACTTGTTTCATTGTCTCAGAAAGGTGTTTTCCATTAGATTTTTCTATATTGCTCGTGAATTCTTTATCAGACAGACAGCCAGCCAGCATAATTCTATCACATATATATATATCCATTTGCTTCAATTACGCATCTCAGTCACTGAGCACGAAGATAAAGAAATGGCCAGCAACATCAAAGAAAAGTATTAAGAGGATGAAAGTGGAAAAACCACCTCTTCTTTTTAGTCTGAGGAAAAATAAGAGAGAAGTGAAGAAAACAATCATACATATGTGGGAGTACAGTAACACTTGCATATATCTGAGAAGAGTGGACTGACAAGAAAGTGAAGACACAAAGAACCATACTAAGACCACTACAGGGCCAAAAAAAGGATTAGTATTTGGAAGCTGAGAAGTCAAAGCATTGACCACTAGTAGATTGATGTTTAAGTGGAAATATTGAGGAGAAAAGTGAAAAATACAGATTGCAAATGAGTGGTTGTCACAGCTAGACAATCCACAGGTCTTCTATGGTTGCACCTCTAGTAGTAAATTAAACAGTGTCTAGAAACTTTCCTGGATGCTAGCAATAACAGGATCTACTTTAGAATTATTTGAATCATTTTTGAAATGGTTCTCATGCATTTCCAAGTTCAATAGCTTACCATGCCTCAAGCACTGTTCTCAGTAGGCTATTGTCATGCACACACCCTGTTTTGGAGATGGAAATGTTTCATCAAGTCTGTATGAACCATTTTATTCCAGAGTATGGTCCTGAGCACATTTCTTTTATCAGGATGGATAGATATAACCAATCCATCTTGTTCTGAAGATCAGCAGTGACTAAAAGTCATTGTTTTTCTTCCAAAGCCTTGAAATATTTATATTAGCCACAGGTAGACACATAAGAAATGGTCAGGCAAAGAAGTTCCCTGAAAAGCAACTAAAGAGTCATGGCATGCACACAGCAATCCACTTTGCCAAGTAGTCAAAAAAGAGTTGCAGATTCCCACAGGTCAGAAGGAAAAGATGCAGCTTCTCTGGTGTAAAGGCTATGCTTCTGTTAAGGGAGTTGGATTAAATGCTTGTTGTAGGTTCCTTCCAACTGAACTAGTCTAGTCTAGTCTAGTCTATGCTAATGGACACTAAAGAGGCAGTCCTACAGACATGCAAAGATTTTCTTCTACCCTAAGCAAATAAAATATGGTTATTTTCATGTCGTATCATTCCAGAACTTAATTTCTTTCAAACCCTTCAATTTTATCACTACAGGTAATCTCACATGCTGTGTGTACACTTACAAGAACACTAGGAATAGGGGAATGTGCATGAAACCACTTTTTGCTTTATTCTTTCCTATATAACTTCACAACTTCACCTGCAGTTTTCACCAGCGCTTTCATGTAGGCATAAAGGGAGGCTGAGTCAAAGAATTAAAGGCATTTCATTCTTCACAGCATGTAAAGCATGTGATTAGAAAGAAAAAGGCCTATTTGAGGCCACAGATTGCAGAGGAAAACAGCATTTACTCTCAGCCCACAAAAGGTCTTGATTTTGATTGACTTAATTTGAACTCCTAAGGTTCTGGGGGAGAAGGAGAGTTCAGTTTCCTTTGTTTTGTTTAGCTTTTTTTTTTTTTTTTTTAAGAGCTAGTTCCCACAGAGTAATTTTGAACATTACGGAGAAAAATTTAAAAGCCTTTTTCAAAGACTCTATTTGTTATACAATGAAAATATTTGAACATTCAAAGTTCAATCAGGTATACATTTTAAAACTATTTTCTAAAGGAAATATTCACAAGAGCTAAAGAAGCCCACTTCTCTTCTACTTACGTCAGGATTATCCTATTCACTTCAGGGAATTTACTGACTAGATATGTAGAAATATATGAAGGAGAATTTGAATTTAGCTCTTTACCCTAGATTACAAATCCTGTGTTGCACAGACTCCAAGATCTCCCCTTTGCAATATGACAGAATAAGTAGGCACATCCTTGAAATGTTCCATAGTGCTCAAAAAAAAAAAATTAGAGAAGGATTCCCATATACTTAGAGTCACAGAATTGTTTAGGTTGGCAAACAACTTCTAGAACATTTAGTCCAACCACTAATGCAGCACTGCCAAGTCCACTACTAAACCATGCCCCTAAGCACCACATCTACCTGTCTTTTAAATACCTCCAGGGAGGGTGACTCCACTTACCTGGGAAGCCTATTCTAATACTGGATAACTCTTTCCATTAAGAAACTTTTCCTAATAAAATCTAAACTTTCTTTGTTGAAACCTGAGGTCATTTCTTTGTGTCCTACCACTGGATATTTGGGACCCCCACTTTGCTGCAACCTCATTTCAGGTAGTTGTAAGAGAGTTGTAGAGTGTGATAAAGTCTCCTTTGTCATTCCTTCTCTTCAGGTTAAACAACCCCAGCTCCTTCAGCCACTCCCTGTAAGACTTGTGCTCCACACCCTTCACCAGCTTCATTACCCTCCTCTCCACACGTTCCAGCACCTCAAAGTCATTCTTCTACTGAGGGACTCAAAACTGAACACAGTATTTGAGGTGCTGCCTCACCTGTGCTGACTGCAGGAAAATGATCACTGCCCTGGTCCTGCTGGCTGTGCTATTACCAATACGAGCCAGGATGCCATTGGCCTTTCTGGCTCCATGGGAACACACTGGCTCATGTTCAGCCAGCTGTTAATCCACAGCTCTGAGTCCTTTTCTGCCAGGCAGCTTCCTAACCACTCTGCCCCCAGCCTATAGAACTGCACAGAATTGTTGTGACCAATATACTTGTTACCCTGTATGTTAAGAATTAAATACATCAACTCAGAACACTTCACAATGTAATTTATAAATAAGGCTCATAGGGAGCAAATAAAGGAAAAATAACTTTGCTCACAAACTTCAAGACTCTTCAGTCACCTTCTCCCTCAGGGTCATATTTCCCATCATTCAGCAACATAGGCTTTTAAGACACATATTTTGTTTATCAGTTAACTTATTTAGGCAGTAGAGTGATCAGTAAATGCTGGAAGCTTGCAGATCAAATGATAATATGCACTGGAGCATGGCATACCCTCAGGTTCTCACTCCCTTTTAATACAAAATCATCCTGCACAAACAGCACCACACGACTGCTTTCCACAGTATTCAGGTTTTGTTCATTTATTACTCTGCTCACTGAAGCCTCTATGCAGGCTCAGTGGTTAGTTTGCAAACTGGGTTTGCACACAGTCAGTGTGTTCATCCTCTTCTCCTCTCAAAATCTCCCTAACCAAACTCGCACTTCCAGTCTTCTGAGTTCAGGCATATGCCCCACAAGGTGAGATACATTTCATGGCAAATTTTTCTGTTCAATTTGTGAGACTCAAGCAAGGCTCTGTAGTGAGCTGTCTTTTACCGTTTATTTATTATGTCCCCCAAAAATATGAAATGCTCTAATGACACAGAGGAGGTGAGGTCTCTTGAAAACATAATTTTAGAAAAAAAAAGAAAAAATTATTGTAATGAGAGATTTCAGGCCTTCTCAGCAGGTGTCAGTGAGGTAATTTGCAAAGTAAGGAAAGCATAAACAGGGTAAAGGCTTTTATTCTACTGCTAAATGAATTTCTAGTCAAAGTGTTTTAAAAGCATGAGGGCAGTTGAGTGCTGAGTAAATTTGCATTTGCCAATGTACTCATTTATTCTCTTCCCTCAGTTCTTCAGAAACAATGAGTCAGGCCAAATGCTGATGTAAATGAAATCCATGCTAATCAATTCAGAACATCCCACAGGTGATGGCTATGCTAAGCTAGCACTGGTGGGAAGTTAATTAGAAGCTGGATCCAGCAAATACTTAGTCATAATTTCTCTGTGAAAATCATGGACTGGAGGGCTCAAAATAGCATGGACAGATGCCATCTTCTAGAGTAAGCAGTGAGATATTTACCTATTCCAACTGCTCCTTATTTATCACCTTCTGGAGATTTCCTTTTCTATAGCCTTTCTGATATCAAGGACTAAATAGCAGTGTTTTCTAATGTGTACCAGGAATGCCAGGAAATGGAGTATGGAAAATATTGTAAGGTGGTAACATTTTAAATTGGCATAGATTTTTGGAAATTAATACCTACTGACCAATTAGTAGGAGTAGAATGGGAACCATGAGATACAGTCTGCCTTAAATCTTCACTAGGAACATGAAAACTTCATTATATATAGGTCCATATCAATAAACAGTGTTGGATTTGAATTTTTAGAAAAGGCAATAATCAGGTTTGAAAATATGCATGATTTGTTGTTTTCTTGGAGCCACCAAGAAGACATTAGTGCTAGGAGTTACACTTCATATTAAATGAGGGAATAAAATAATGTAAGACTGTTGAAATGGCACTGTAGCCAAGGGTTTGTTTCCACCCCCTAGGTTCACCAAGTAGCTTCACACATTTTGTAAAATGCATATATATTTATCTGCAGTGAATGTTTTTCAAATTGTGTGAGGGAGCAGAATGATTAGGACATTATTGAGGTACTTTGGAATAATGCTTTTAAAAATACAACTTTGTCATACCTGTGTTCTGTGAGTTGCAGTATTTAAAAACTACTGAGAAGGGATTGAGAAAAAAACCCAAACATTGAACAAGTATCTCAACATGATTAGTGTCCCTGAGAAGACAAGCTGTTTGACACTGAAGAATACCAAAATGATGACTTGTTTTCATTTTAAAATTTTCCTTTTGGGCAAGAAAGAAAAGAAATCACTTCATTCACTTGAAAGACATTTCCTTTTCTTTAAAGTTTAAATCATGAAAGTGTAATTGTAACTATAAATCCTGAAAAGATACTGATTTAGGTCAGCTTCATTATCACTGGAAACACACCACCACTTATATGCAAAGCTGATAATTAAAAAAGACTCTTTTGAAGAGGTGGGAGCCCATAAGATTGTCTAGTGATGGCCTAGAGTCAGAAAATTACTAATACATTTAACTGAAAATCAATTTTAAGAATATTGTGTTCACATTGTTTAAAATACAGACATTAGTCTTGGTGCAAAACATCTTGGGAATTGTGGTGATACAGCTGAGTTATCTCTTAGAAAGAAAGATTATTCTTATTTGTAGTGCAAAATACACTATTTAATAGGTACTGATTATTGCGATAGTTGGAACAGTGCAGTGTGAGAGACAGAAACCTTAAATTTTTTTGCAAAAGGAATCATCAATGGACCTTATATATAATTTCTTGTATAAATGCAGTATTCTTAAACCTACTGGGGTAGAAGAAGGAGGAAGAAATGAAAGATTACCAAACTGCTAAGAGAGTTTTCAAGCATAACATTTTTAGGACATCTACTAATAATCTGACTAATAGAAAAGAATATCTGCCATAATAACTTGACCATCTCTTAACAAAAAGATATGTAATAATCATTTCAATTTTAGATCAAGGCTTGCAAAGGCATTTGGGTTTTTAAACTAACACTTAACTTAGAGAAAAATGCAGGGGGTTTCAACTTAAATTATTCAAAAGTAATGTCAGGACTAGGTGCAGTCCCATGGTGTAAAGGAGAGCACTCTGGACTCTGAATCCCAAGGTCTTGAGGTCGAGTCTCAGTGGGAACCATCCCCTGGCAGTTCAATGCCTCCCTGCCATCCCATCCTGTCACATCTCGGATGCAAAGCAGGGTCAGCCCCAGTTAGTACCGGGTGCTGTGACAGTCCCAAGGACTTCATTGTCACTGTCCAAGCTCGCTCAGCCACTGCAGACGGACCTCAGGACTTAAAGGGTGGGGCCAGTTCTGCGCACGCTGTGCCTCACCTAAAACATCCACTGCGCAGGCTGGAAGGGCACAGCCACGTGGGGAGAGCCCTGCCCAAAGCTTCGTTCATGAAGTTTGGCCATACACAATTTCAGACTCACACAATCATGGACCTGAAGAGTGATTACAGGTAACATTTGCGTGAATTACCAATACCTCACTGAAAGGTAGAAAGAAACCCCTTCACCAAACAGCCTATGCTAGGGTAGGGAAGACTTTCATTAATGTTACAACTCTGAAGATGGGGCTAAAAATACTTAAATCCTTGTTTCTCAATGGTCTGTCATAATGGGGAAGCCAGAATAGAAAAGGAATCATAGAAACATTTCCACACTTGTGATAGAGTCTCTTAGATTGTTCCCATATGTATAACAAAATACTGAAATTTATACATGAGGTAATGTCATTTGGTTTTTATACATGCATTAATGTTTTGTTTAATGTTTTTGCTGTAGTTATCAACAAGATCCACCAGAAAATCTGAATGGAAACACAGAATAAATTGAGACAGAGTATCATAAATTCTTCTGAGTAAAAAAACTTTTCTGTCAGTGTACATGCTAAAGAGCTGGTGTTACAATAATGACCATTACTTACTACTTGGGCATTTCAAAATTATTCAAACTATGCTAGTTTAGTTTTTAAATACTCAGTTATTCAAATAAATATTTCTACAAAAAGTGTTAAGCAATACTGACATGAGATGCCCTATATATCATCAACTTTTGCACTATGCAATATCTTCCCAGGAGTAAAAAGGCAATATTAATAAGATATCTACTCTCGTCAATGCTTCCAAACCCACATGTCTACAATTATGCATCTCTTTCAATATTCCACTACCTTACTAGAATTGAGACATTTTTAGAAACGTGGAGTGATTTATTACTACCAATAATATAAAATCCTAACTATTTATTTGGTTATTATAAATAAGTAGGGAAATCTGTGTCACCAAATTTTGAACACGACATGGGTTGATTTTAAAGCATGTTCAGCATCTGATGTTCTTTGGTGCCTACAAGAGGACCTGTGTTAATGATAACTACCCACCCAAACAAGTTTTGGAGGAATGTGAACCATTAACTGTATTTAGATTTTAAATTTCAGCAGAAGAATGTGGGTGATGTCCGATGATCTTGGGGAGTCTAGATCACTTAATTTTAGACAGATTTCTGTCAGAAATTATTTAGGTATATCTTGATGGGTTGGACTAGATCATGTGTAGTACTTGCATTCCCACCAGCTTTTTAATTCTACAAATAGGAAAATAAATATTTGAGGTTGAAATAAGAGTAGAATCATATAGCTTCCTCAGCAAGCCTAAATTAAGTGCCACAACTAGAATAGTTTTCTAACATTTAGTGGTTTAATTTGGAAATAATGACATTTCAACCCAGGATGCTGAAAGATCTGGCTGATGTTATTTTGAGACCTCTCTCATTTATCATTGGTCTTCAAAATATGTAGAGATCCCAGCTGACTAGAAGCTAGAAAACATTGTTCCAGCTTTCAAGAGGGCAAGAAAGAAGACCCTGGTAATTATAAGCCTGCCTGTGTCACCTTGGTGCCTGGTAAAATTATGGAGATTATTGTTGGAGTTATTGAAAAACACTTGAAAGACAATGCAGTCATCACTCAAAGCCAACATAGGTTCATAAAGGCAAAATCATGCTTTACTAACTTAATTTCTTTTTATGAAAAGATTACCTGACTAATGGATGAAGATAAGACACTGGACATGTTTTTTTACTTATTTTAAAAAGGTTTTTGATACTCTCTCTTACAGCATCCTTCTATACAAAATGTTCAACACAAATCTTGTTATGCATACAATATGATGTGTGAACAATTGGCTGAATAGTTGGACTCAAAGAGTGTTGGGAGAAATGGGCTAAAAAGCAGAAGACTGGCAAGGAGGATTGTAAATCACTCAAATGACTTTACAGTTGAGAATAACACTTGATAAGCCTGTCTAAAGAGCAGTGCAGTGATCCTCTAGCATGGACCACGTTTAACAGTGCCTGTATCTCCATTTGTGCACCTCTGTGCAGGTGTTGCTTCTGGGATCCTCTGGTTAGCGAGGTAATGGAAATAATTTTACTCTCTGCATTCTAGCCCTGAGTTTGTGGTTGTCCCCAGCTGCCTGCCAGTGTTGACTCATACAAAGAGTTGCAGTAAATGGGACAACTTTTGGTTGGTGGCCAGGCACTAATGATATTCTCAATGGCTCGATTTTATGTTTTTATCAAATACCTGGACACAGGAGTTGAATGCACACTAAGTTTGTGAACTATGCTAAATTAGGAGGACTTGTTGACTCCCTCAAGGACAGAGAGGCCCTTACAGGAAAACCTTCATGAATTACAGAGCTGGGGAATCACCAAATGCATGAATTTTAATGAGGATAAATGCCAGATTGTGCATGTGGGATGGTGTAATCCTGGATGTAGGCATACATCGTGGACAAAAGACTGTAGTGCAACCCTGCAGAAAGAGAGGTTTGGCTTGATGGCAAGCTCAGTCAACCACATGCTCTGATAGCCAAAATAGCCAACTGTATCGTGGGGTGCATTAGGCCAGTATAGCTAACCAGCTGAAAGAAATTATTGTCCCACTGTAGTCATCATTAGTACCACCTCACCTTGAATACTGTGCGCATTTTGAGTTCCACATTGTAAGATAGATATGAAAATATTAGAATGTACTCATTAGAGGGCACCAAAGAGGGTGGAAGGACTAGAGAGCAAGACATATGAGGAGCCGCTGAGGTAATTTTTTTATTCAGCCTGGAGAAGAGAAAACTGCAGAGTGACCTCATTGCTGTCTACAGCTTCCTCATGTGGTGGAACAAAAAGGGAAGCACTGATTCATTCCCTCTGGTGTCCAATGACAGGATGTGGGGAATGGCTTGAAGTTGCTTCCCAGAGAAGTGGTCATGGCCTCAAGCCTGTCAGTATTCAATAAGCATTTGGGCAATGTTCTTAGATATGTGGTTTATTTTTTAAATTGGCCTGTGGGGAGTCAATTATCCTTGTGGGTCCTTTCCAGCTCAGGATATTCTGTGATTTTATGAATCCTGGAAATTGGAGTAGGAGAGGAAACATTTGTCGAGGAAACATTTGTCAAGGAAACATAAAAAAGTAATTCATTCTTTTAAATGACAGTAAATAATTGCATCTTGAAACAAATAGCATGGTTTATTGCCTGAATTTTCCACTATGCATTTTTTAAAATTTCAAAAGTATGTATGTTCAGGAAAATGCATTTATCAAAAGCCTAAATTTACTAATTAAACATCTCTTCCAGCCTGATCGCGTGAGATTGATATGAACTATTTCTATGAATCAAGATATAATGCAAATATGATTAAAATTAAAAGGAGAAAAAAAAAGCCACCACAAAAAGTCCTACCCAACAAAGTTTCCATGAATAGCAAGCTAAATATATCTCTCTGTCTTAGAACAGATTTCACTTTATTCTTTATGGTTTGAATCTCTTATACAAAGACTTATAACAGATCTTTTTCTTCATTTTACATTTGACTTATATTTATTTATTACATTTATTCTCAGAATTCTTTTTATTATATTCCCCTAGATACAATTTAGCGTTGTGATTTACTGTCAAATTCATTATTTAGTATTTTGTACTTTGTAGTGTAGTGGTGTAGAGTTTACTTCAAAACATTTGTTGTGTTGACTGCACTGTATTTTCCTCAGTTTTATGTATTTCAATCTATTTTTAAGTATGTACAGTATGCACGTAAAACCTTTAAAAATATTCTTTTATGCTTTATTTGACAAGCATTTCTAATGAAATCTTCAATTTAGGTGACTGAAAGTGATTTTAAAGAATAAAAATGTAACACTACTTTTTATTTTTTATTTTTTTTTTAAATTAATTATATTTTCTAGTCCTCCCACTTTACAGCCAAGAAGAAAGACTTTTGAGTGGCATATTTCTTTGAATCACAGAATCTGCTAAGTTGGAAGGGACCCACAGGAATCATTGACTTTTAACTCTGCACCGGACCATCCCTAAGACGTGCCTGAGAGAATCATCCAAATGCTTCTTGATCTCTGCCAGGCTTGGTGCTGTGACCACTTCGCTGGGGAGCCCATTCCAGTGCCCAACCACCCTCTGGGGGAAGAACCTTTTCCTAATTCTAAACTAAACTTCTCCTGACACAACTCCAGGCCATTCTCTCAGGTTCTGTCCCTGGTCACCACAGAGAAGAGATCAGTGCCTGTCCCTCCTCTTCCCCTCACAAGGAAGTTGTAACTTCAGTGAGGTCTCCCCTCAGTCTCCTCTTCTCTAGGCTGAACGGACCAAGTGACCTCAGCTGCTTCTCATACGTTTCCCCTCCAGGACCATTCATCATCTTTGTTGCCCTCCTTTTGATGCTCTCTAATTGCTTTTATTATTATTATTTATTTTTTCTTATTTAGCTTTACTTTTAGGCTATCCTGCTGAGTTCTGGTTATAGTGTAACCCGTATTTTCTAAATCATGTGAATAAATTATACAACAAACTAAAATGTAATATTTCACTAAACCAGAACATTCTCAGACATCACGACTTGTATGCCTTAGTGTGCAAGTAAAGGTTGGAATGGCCATTCTGTTTGCTTTTAACTAAATATGCGGAATATGGTCTTTAATTAAACTCTGTTAGGATACGTGCAGCCTTAACAACCTACTGAGGCAGTTACCTAATGATGCATCAGAGACACGAAGATACTTCCTAATATGACTAAAGAGGCTCTAGAGAACAATGCAGTGGGTAAACCTGATGGTTAATACCTACCTTTAAGATATACTCATCATCTGTATGTAGTTCATTTTTTCAGAATTCTTCTAGTTGACCTCGAAGGCCTATTCAACCCACCTGAGCATATTCTCAAACAAATCTATTTGTAGCATAAAGATAATGGATTTCCAGAAAACAACAACAGAACAGATTCCCTAGCAGACAGTAGGAGATAATTCAGCAGCCTCTCTATATCACCCTTAATTTATCACATCCTAGTGGTCCCTTTTCTATAGACAAATGAACCAACTTACCAGCTTAGAAATGGTTTACTGTTTTATCTCATTTGTAGAATTTTCTGTTTGTGCCACAGAGTTTATTTGCCCACATACAACTCAGATCTGACTAGGCTAAAAAATACCCCAAGCCCCTAAAATATACAAAGCCCCTACATTATATCCCAAACCCCATAAAACTAGATGCATGGACAATGGATACACAGTTCTACTTGTGAAAATCCCAGCTCTTTTCCCTCTTTTTTCACAACTAATGTTACAGAAGTATAGAATGGTTTGAGTTGGAAGGAATCTTAAAGATCATCTAGTTCCAACCGACCTGCCACTATATCAGACTGCTCAAAGCCCCATCCATCCTGACTTGGAACACTTCCAGGTATGGGACATCCATACCTTCTCTCTTCATCCTGTTTCATTGGAACATTATGATTCTCATAAAATGTGGAATAGAAAGAAAATAATTCTTTTCCTCCCCGCAAAAAATATTCCATTACTCGAAACAGGGTATTCAGAAAAAGAAGCCTATATAGAACACACTCCAGAGGAACACAATTCTAGGCATTCTCACCTAGTTTAGTCATTTTACCTCTCCCTTGCCATGTTGCCGGTGAGTTAAAAAGTGCAGGAAATTGAGCACAGCAGAGGACAACACTCAGTATGGATGTGGAAACTCTTTACACTAATTGTGTAGCTACAACAGAAGCCTGTTGTAGCCAGAAATGTGAAATATTTCAGATTTTAGTATTAGGTTGTTTTACACCCAGAGATAAGCATGCCACTATAACATAACCACCCAAGCCAACAAAACCAATATTGCCATGCTACTGACAGACCTTATGCAAACTGTGCTTTATGGCAATTTTGCAAGGCTCTGGTTGTGAACTTTTAGGTTGTTAACCAGCTTCTTATAAGAAATTGCTGTGGGAGCAGACCTTGATACCTGGTTTTTCTTGTTAAGATATGGAGTTTAAGCCTGGGATAACAGCAAATATTTTTGAAAATATGAGCACATGTTACAAGGAGACACCTTGGAATTACAACTTGCTGATGATCATCTACCAGACACTAAAAAAGCACAGTCATGTGAGATGGGGGGGGGGGGGAAATGCATTGGCA
>VWZD01006348.1:152223-166914 GCA_013396695.1 Sakesphorus luctuosus
GAGTTCGAAGGGGGAGGGGGGAAATGCATCTGCATTACAAAAAAGTAGCACTAAAAAGCAATGGAAATCCAAGGGCCATAGAGTCTTTGAGAATTATAAAATAAATAAAATTAATATAATAATATATTTGATTAATTGATTGATTGATATATAATTAGAATCTATACTATTTCATTAATATATAATTAGAATTTAATAGTATGTTGTTAAGTTATATAGAACTTTTGTTATATATATATGATTTAATTACATATATATGAAGTAGTATAGTTCTAATTATAAATAAAACAGTCCACAACAGAATGAGGGATCTATTGTGACCTGGAAAAATTATTCTTTCTGCTCCTTTCCTAAATATCGTGGCTCACATATTCCCGAGTGGCAGCCAAAGGCTGAGAACACTCCAGAAATGTATTGTATAAAGAGACAAGATCCCAAATTTCAGACAGTGAGTGGAGCTGAACACCCACCTATGCACTCAAGTACTTCAATTCTGGCATGTCTTATTGATATGCTTGTGAACCCGATCACTTTGTCCTCAGGAAATAAGACCATCAAGGGCTATAGCATCTGAATATCAACATGGGATTAGCCCCAAGCTATTTTAGGATTTGATTGGTAAGGTCTGGGTGCTTTAATTTCATAGCAATAATGAGAGAAAATTAATAAGAACTACTAGCATAGATGCAAATGTTTATTTCAGAGTTCAAAACTACTTTGACCTATCTGTCCTCTAATAGTTCCCATCACAGAGAATTCTAATTCCCTAGGTGATATACGCACACATATACACATCTATTTGTACATCTGTTTGTAGATGCATATCTACCTATAACTATTTCATCTCCATGAACAAGTGAGAAAATTAAAGCTTTCAATGTTCTAATTCAATTAAGTGTAGAGATCTGAGCATATTTGATCACAGAACTGTAAGACTATCTTATCTTTGAAAATCTGAGCCCAGGGAACCTTAACACTTAATGTTTGACTCAGCCATTGCTAAGTGTGGCAAACTGGAACCTAAAATCATAGAATCACAGAATTGCTAAGGTTGGACATGACCTTTAAGATCGGGTCCAATTGTCAACACAGTACTACCCCCGTATCCACCATTAAACCGTGTCCTTAAGTGCCATATCCACATATTTTTTAATACTCCCAAGGATGGTGACTCCAACACTTCACTGAGCAGCCTGTTCCAATGCTTTGCAAGCCTTTCCATGAAAAAAAAAAAATTGTAATACCCAAATAAACCTCCCCTGGTGTAACTTGAAGCTGTTTCATCTTGTCCTGTTACTGGTTACCTGGGGAGAAGAGATCAACGTCCCACCCCCATCCTCACTACAACCTACTTTCAAGTAGTTGTAGAGGGTGACAAAGTCTTCCTGGAGTCTCTTTTTCTCCAGGCATGAGAAAAGGGAATGGTAAGCTGCATAATAAATTCTTTTACTGGAGAGCATTCTCATTTTCTCTGTCAAAGGATCTGTATTTGTGAACTAGCACTCTGAATTAATCAATTTATTTTGTATAAACAAGTAATGACTGCTTTAGAGAAAATACATTATAATTTTGTCCTTTTTTACATAAATTTTCATGGCATGTTCATATACAACATTTATGTTTTGTTTTTATGAGACATTCTGTAAAATTTTATTTAACACTTCTTAGATTTGCAACAAAACTTCATTAGCAGTCAGAAATACATTAATCTCATTGACTTCACTGCATAGCAGTCCAGCATGAGGAAAAGGCACCTACACTTCAGAGGTAATTCATATATTAAAATTACATTCATCTTACTTGTCTGTCATAATCTATTTTCACCTTTGTATCTATAGTGCTTTGTGAAATGCCCTTTGCCATCCAGAAGTTTGCTAGACTAAACGCTTAAATAATAAATTGCCTCAAAAATACTTTTGAAATTGATTTATTGTAATATTCACTAAAGTGGCAACAGAGGAGACAAAGAAAGGAAATGAAATGATTAATTATGTACACTTTAGACATGAAAGCTTTTATTTTCTTCATATAATTATTGCTTCTGCAAAGTTAAAAGAGGTATTTTGAACTGGATTAACACAAAAATATGTTTCTGACTAGATAAATCTTTTATCTTTCAAACATTTTGTACTTTTCTGTCATGCTCAGTAATCCAGTGTTTGTGGGTGTGGCATGCTTAGATTGGGATTTGGGCATCTCTCTTGTATGAGCACAGAGTTACTTTGTTTTAAATGTCTCTGAAGGAGATACTGAAATTCAGAGAAGGCTTTGTGAAGACCTTATAGCAGCCTTCCAGTACCCTAAAGAGGGCTACAAGAAAGTTTCAGAGGGACTTTTTACAAGGGCATATAATGATAAAACAAGGAATAATAGCTTTAAACTAACAGAGGCTGAGTTTAGATTAAATATCAGGAAGAAATTCTTTACTGTGAGGGTGGTGAGGCACTGGCACAGGTTGCCCAGAGAAGTTGTGGATGCGCTGTCTCTAGAAGCATTCCAGGCCAGGTTGGCTGGGGCTTTGAGCAACCTGATTTAGTGGAAGGTGTTCCTGACCATGTCAAGGGGGCTGGAACGAGATAATCTTTAAGATCCCTTCCAATTCAAACCATTCTATGATTCTATTTTCCATGATTTTATAGTTCTGTGAGGGAACATTATCTTCTGATTCAGGTGCTTCCTATGAAAAAGAAGTTTCCCAGCCTGAAGGGTTCAGAGACATTTTATGATGCAGACACTATGTACGAAGCATGAGTCAAGCAGTTAATGGCAAAACCTCTATGTCAGATTGGTACAGACCTGGGCTACGGGATCTGGTGAAATGTAATGTTTAAAAATAGACAATAATATAGTTCTTTAAGAATCTCTGGGGTTAAGCACATGCTTAGCAGTTCTCAGGATCATTATGGACCGAAATTCTGCCAAGTCTTTCTTAAGGCATGTAAATCCTTTCTTGGATCTGACCCTTGACTTCATCCAGATTTCTTTCAAAATCAATTTATTTATAGGTTCCCATTATGACATATGTCATAAATATCATGCATAGACATCAATTCACTCAGATAGACATATGCAACATATTTTCCCACTTTGACTTAGAGAGAAGAAAGAGGCACAAAGTTTACTAGAAGTTTATAAAAGTTGCAGACAAAGTAAAATTTATGTGATCTGCAGGCAAAACTCCTGATGGGCTCCTCCTCCCCTACACGTCAAGAGTCTAAGTTTATAGAATGAATCTATTACCTGTTTATGGGAAATTCTTTCTGTGAATAATTTTGAATGTTAAAGAAATTAATTTTATATAAAAGTGAAGAGTACTGAGCTTAAAAATAGTCATGTATACATATTCAGGTCTGTAATGTGGAACAACTGTTACTTTTTTACCCTTTTATTATAACAAAGTCTTTTATTTTACTGGTTCAAATATCCTTTGCAGTATCTGTACCCAGAATGGTGCGATAGAGGAAGACCTCATGGCAGAGATAATATTCATAATGGAAAGGGAGTAGTTTATTTCCAGAACCGATACTTTAAAAACTGTAATTATATACCTATTATAAATATCATTATACAGGTTTCAGATTTTCAGCTTTAATACATTGTTCTTCCTTATAAGAAATTCAGATAAATATTATGCCTACTAGATTTTTCATGAGATAAGAGTAATCTCATCAATAACAAAAATCTTTTCCTCACCTCCTCCCCAAAGCCTGGTGGAGTGGAGTGCATCCTTTAGGTCAACCAATTTGTAAACTCAGCTTGTATAACATGGATTGAAACTCAAGATTAATAATTGCAATTTCATTTCATCTTTTTCTTAATGAGATGCTCATTTTAAGATAATTGCCAGACCATTTTTAAGACTGCTTCTACATATGGCATATGTGCTCTCTGTTGAATAGGCTAGACCCAGAACCCCTAATTTTCCAGAACATTAAAAAAAAAAAATTATTCTGTAATGATCACAGACTGAGCAGTAACCAGGATAATGGCACTACAAAGTTGGAATGCCGATAAGCTATACAAAGAAGTTAATACCACTTTGAAACAAATATGCAGATTAAAACACGGAATGTATGTAAGGCTCAGATACATTATTTGCATAATAAAATCTACTGAAAATATCACCATGCACTGGAATATACATCAGATATTTGCCATCTAATTTTCTGCCTTATATAGTGTTTATTTTATCCTCACAAGTACACAGTGTTCTCTTTCAGTTGCATTACAGTCCGTAGTAATTTCTTCCAGTGATCATTCTTATGGCACAATAGGTTTTTCAACCTTATAGACATTCTGTTCTGTGCTGGTTTTCCACCCACCCTTCCCTAGTAACTAACTGCACAGCAGCCCACTCTCAGCAGCTCTTTTCACAGATGAGATATAGATCTTTTAATTGCAGTACAGCTTCAATTCCCTTGGATTTCTCATGTATTCCTCTGAAAATGTTACTGTGGTGGTAATCAACATCTCTAGTTGATTATGAATATATTATAAAATATTCATATTTAGATCATCATAGAATCATTGGGACTGCAAGGAACCTTCAAGATCATCTGGTTCCAACACCCCTTACACAGACAGGGACACCTTCCACTGGACCAGGTTGCTCAAAGCACCATTCAACCTGCCCATGAACTCTTCCAGGGATGTGACATCCATACCTTCTCTGAGCAACCCGTGCCAGTGTTTCACCACCCTCACAGTAAACAATTTCTTCCTTATACCTAAACCCACTCTCTGTTAGTTTAAAGCCATTATCCCTTGTCCTATCATTACATGTCCTTGTCAAAAATCCCTCTTTAGCTCTCTTGTAAGCCCTTTTCAGGAACTGAAAGCCTGCTATAAGATGTCCTTGGAGTCTTGTCTTCTCTAGGCTGAACAGAACCAACTCTCTCAGCTTTTCCTCATAGGAGAGATGGTCCATCACTCTGATCATCACTGTGACCCTCCTCTGGACTCACTTCAACAGGTCCGCAGTTTTCTTATGTTGAGAGCCCCAGACTTGAACACAGTAGTCCAAGTGGAGTCCAACAAGAGTGAAGTCAGGGAAAGAATCACTACCCTCAACCTGCTGGCCACACTCCTTTTGATGCAACCCAGGACACGGTTGGCTTTCTGGACTGAAAACACACATTGCCAGATCATGTCAAGATTCTCATCCACCAACACCCCAAGATGGTCAGTTTCTCTCGATTTGACTGACCTATGTCTTTCCTAGATGGACCACAATAATTTACTGGAGTTCTGTTTTCTCTAAATTATTACTAACACTTAACAACTGAATACTGTTTTATGAATCATCTAAAAGACAATATTCAAAAGTACTTATATGTTGTTTGATTAAGCACTCTTTGACATCAGTGCTTATTTTAAATACAGGGGGAAAAATATGAGACAAAAACTTGTGAAAATTTTAACCTATTTTTTCCAATACAATGTCCTGAAAATACAGCTTATTTCTAGAAAAAAGTAAAGAAGGAAAATCTTCTTTTACCCTCCAAACATCATCCTCCTAACCCCAAAAATGTGAAGACAGCTGCATTCAGGCAATTTCTGAAGCTTCATGGAACCTTTCATGACATCTGTTATTACAAAGATACTTTTTTGTAGTCTCAGTGCATTCACACACAGTGTTTCACATCCTTTGTTTTTAAGTCTGATTTACAAGTTACAGAAAAATGACCTACCACAATCTAAAAAGATTACCTTTCATGGGATGTTTGGGCTATATGTCAAAAATGTTTTATCATATTGTATATCCAGAATAAACACTGGACTGTACCTTCAAGATATAAGATAGTGGAGATGAAAGGTCCACTGAAACCAAATGCATAGGGTTTAACAATGGCCAATCAGTAAATCACAAACCACAAACATTCATGAGCCATTCAGTACAATTATTTTTCAAAGAAGTATTTGTTTAAAGTATTACATAGTACTTCTTTTCTATATATTGATTTTATTTCTACAGACTAATTACAGATTATTTCTCTCATGATTTGGAGTATCTGCTTAAACACCCATTTCTCATTAAAATGTTTTAAATCAATTTGTGTCAGAGAAAAGTTCAGATCTTACTATATAGCACATGCTTTACTACATGTTACATTCATTTCCATTTCAGTTGGATTAATGAAGCCCAAGCACAGTGCTATTTATAAGGGACACAAGTTCAAGAATCAAAAGACCGTATAAACTTATTTCTGGCAGTCCCTAATTTCTGTGATTTCTTGTGTTTGAATTTAGAACTGTGATTCAAACCAGATATTGCCAAGGAGTATATTTTCTGGTTTCATATATATTCAATATATATGGAATAATATTAATTCTGACATTATTTTCTTTTTCAATTTATGAGATGATTTTATGAATAATAATAAAAAAATACACTTAGATCTCCTCCCAAAACCTTTAATCTTCCTCACTGAAATGAAAGGGCCTGAGTATACCTTAGATCTTATTATCCCCAGACCATGCCCAGACAGCCATATGCACACAGCCAGGGTCACACAGAATGAAAGCTGCCCTCTAATTTCATTTGACTTCCAGAGCATCACACCAGAAAAGAAAAGGTAGTAGTATTCATTAACTGTCTGATGTGTCCTAGAAGACCAGAACATTGGATTAGGTTTGAGTGTATAATCTTAGAAGATTTTGTACTGCTTTTTTCTTTTCTTTTTTTTTTTTTTAAATTTTATTTTCTCTTTTTCATTTTTTTTCTTTCTTAATAGCTGTTCTGACTTTTCCTAAATCCATTATCTTTACATGCCAGGATTTCTACTTTCTAATTTTTATCTTTATTCTGACCAAGCATCTTACAGTCTGTCAGACAAAACCAGTACATGTGTGTTAAGCAATAAGGAGAAATAAAACCAGACATACAGAGAGGATCAAGTGAAAAACTTGAGGATGAAAATCTGCAACAATTCAAAAAATACAAGGCTTTAGAGCTTATTCTACTAGCAGATGCTTGACTAGGCAAGTAGAAACAGAAATACTGAGAGGCCAATGATAAGCAATGAAGGACTTTGAAAATCTGCCCTGGTTCATTTCTCGATTTGGTGTATATCAGGGATATTTCACTGCAGGTTATGGAGCAGCCTTACTGAAATCTGCGTAAGATCAGTTTGTTCCCTTCCATATTATCTTCTCGGCTCTTAAAACACCATGATAACAACAAGTTTTAAAATAAAAAACTCCATAAATTCTTCGCAAATATTTTTTTCAAAGAAATCAATTAATTTTTTAGCTACTGAGAATCTACTAGTCTGATACAATTTGTGACAGTTCAGTTCCTTTAAATAGAATTCATATTACAATTTAATATTGATTCAAAAATGCAATTTTGCCTTTTTAAGACTGCAAATCCTTGTCTGGAATGATGATTGATCAAAACACTGGACTCAAGCTGTTAATTATCACTGGACTAGAAAAGCACATCTTAAAAATTCTCTTTCTTCAGAGCTAAATGGCTTCCATAATTTAAAAATAGTTACATAAATTTATTTTATTTTTGGTCAAAGATATGACTATCCTAAGGAAAGACTAATTGTGGAAGTCAGAATGATTACACTTTGGTATATTTACCAAGCTGTAACTTTTTTCTCAAACAATTTATACTTTTTGAAAAACAGAGTTCTACATAGGAATAATTTATTTATTTTTTTTTAATTAATGACACTATCCTGAGTTTCAACCTTATAGATACTTGGCCTGCCGGAGTTGTGGACATTGTTGTAGAACTGCTGGGTTTTTCCTGAAGATGCACAAATGAATAAACAAAAAGAAATCATGGAAATTTGAAATTTCTATAGTCAAATATTCTCACTGAAACTGTGCAGGTTTGTGTTTTTATTTCAGAATTCAATGTGACTATATTCCAGCTTTGCTCCCTAGCGACAGGATAGCAAAATGTAATAGATGTGTTTTAGAAGATAAAATCATTTCCGTATTAAACCTGAAGTTGATTTCACTTGAGAAAAAAAAAGGATATTTGCCTTTGACTTCAACAGATGCTTTCCAGCTCTAGCAATTCCCTTGTGGATACACACCCAGCAATCTAATAAACCACAGAAATGCATTACTATCCCCAGCTATTTGATGTCTTCCTACTTGAGATCAGATCTATAATTTATACAGGACTTCAGTTAGTCTCAGATAGTAGGCTCATGTTTCATATGTCAAATACTTCGTAATTTAATTTAGAAGAAATCAGCAGTGCTGACAACTGAGTAGTCAGGAAAAGGAACTGGAGTGCATGGAGCGGCATGGCAGGAACTAGCACAAGTGCCATAATTTTTTACTTGCTATGTGTTGAGTTTTTCTGTTAACTTTGCACATCAGATCAGTAATTATGTATCAGAAAGGAGTAAAAGACATTTTCATTGAAGGCAAGCATGATCACCAATGACAGCATGTCAGAGACAGACTGTGTTGACAGTGGCATATCCCTGGAAATCTACTTTTCAGTCACTATTCATTAAATCACATTCAACAGTATATTAAATAGAGCCAAACTTAACTTAAAGCTGTTAATAGGAAAGCATGTGGCTTTGTGTGTACAGAGGCAAACTTTTAAAGCATAAATGAAATCTGAAGAAAAAGAGTCATGATTTTGGTTTTTTTTTTTTCTGTAATATAATGCTTATTTTGTGGTAGTTTATTTAAGCATAAATCCAATTATTCATGGAATTGTTGAAGAGGGAACAGATGAGGGCCATTGAGATGATAAAAGGGCTAAAACAGCTCTCCTATGTAGACAGGCTGAGAAAGTTGGGGCTTTTCAGCCTGGAGAAGAAAAGGGTTTGGGGAGACCTTGTAAAAACCTTTCAGTACCTAGAGGGGGCTTAAAAGAGAACAGAGACTTTTTACAAAGACATGTAGTGGCAGGACAAGGAGTAATGACTTTAAACTGAAAGAAGGTAGGTTTAAGTTAGATATTAGGAAGACATTCTTTACTGTGAGGGTGGTGAGGCACTGGCACATGTTGTCCAGAGAAGCTGTGAATGCTCCATCCCCGGAAGTGTTCAAGACAAGGCTCCTGGCAGCAGCAGAGGGGTTTGAACTAGATGATCTTCAAGGTTCGTTCTAAGCTAAATCATTCTATGATTCTATGGAGGTTTCATTTATTAAAGATAGAGCAGCAAAAACATCATTCACAGGGCATTTGTAGTATGATGCAGTATGACATAACATGTTTCATTTCAATTGTCCTTTAAATAGTCTTCTTTCAAATTCGTGTCATGCTATTACCAGAGATATTCAGTCATTGTGAACCCTTCAGACATTATTTATAAACATTTATTTACAAATATTCATTATGGTATAAAATTATTTCTATACCTCTAATTCTGAGGATGATGCAATATTATTGTTAATGCAAGCAGCAACATGCAAAGCAGAATGCAATGAAGGGGAAGTTTAAGAAGCAATATCTCGATGTAACATGCAATGGAACAGCCATTTGTATGTATTTGCTTTATTCAAATTATTTGCAAATAGTATGAAGCAGAGCTAAGCTTAATTTAATTATCTTTTAATTTCTCAGACAACCCACTGGCTTAGCTTTCTGAAGCTCTGCTTCTGCTTCTCATTCTCTACCTACTTCAAATGTAGAAGATTCCCTAAACCACATATATCAAAATTAATTCATCTCACATTTAATTCTGGAAGAAACATAATTCCACCTGGGATTTGTTGTGATGTAGATTTCTGAGCTACTTGGCCTGACTGAAAGGCAGCCCTTCAGCCAGTACAAATTGTAGTGCTTTTGTTTACTTCAAAGCAACAAAGCACAGGTTCCAGCCTGGAGATCTCTGTGCTGCCTAGTACTGCAAAGACTGCTTGTTATCTGCTATTCTCTTGCTAACTTTGTAGGAGGGAGGGAGAGCATATATGGAGAGAAATGAAAAATCTTTATTCCTTTTTCAGTGTTTGAAGTCATACTACTCATTCTGCCTCCTTTGCAGATTAAAGCTTGGATGGTGTGTAAAAATGTCACTACCAGTCTTACTGGTCATACTATTATTTGCCCTGTTAGGAGTTTTGAAGTGAGCACAAATTCTACTTTTACTCTGATATTTTCCTTAGATTTTATTCTTTAAAATTTAGTTACATCAGCAGAAGAAGCTCAAAAGTGTTAGCCAAGACATATGAACAAAGCTGCATCTTCTTAACAGGGCTGTCAAAGAGAACTGCATTTCTTTCGCATTGCTCTGGCTTCAGTCTTCCTCTGGTGTGATGTGAAAGGATAGTCCAGGGAGAATTTGATTTGGAAGTGATACCATGAATGACATACAGTATACAATTCTTTCTTATCTTATAATGTCACAACCTCTTTCTTTTTGTGTTCCAGGTTTCACAACTGTGCTGACTGGAAAAGCAGTGCCCTAAAAAAAAAAAAAAAAAAAAACAACCAAAATTAGGGAAAAAAAAAAAAAAAGAAGAAAAGAAATCCTTAAGATGCAATACCTATCAAAAGAAATGGAAGCCAAACAAAATAAATTCCATAGAAAAGTGGTTATTAAAATACCCATTAATAATTCTGACTGCTACGGTTTGATAGGAAAAGTCTAAGACTTGCTATGCCTACCCATACAGGTTTGCACTCAGGAGAGGAAGAGGCAAGGAAACTTCCATTACTAACAGAGGAAGCATCTAGAGTGCCTGCTAACAAAGAGCTGGCCCTGCAGGCATAGATGGTAGCACATCTGAGCAACTCTGCCAGCGTGTTCAGTGATTGTCCTTGTCAACTTCAGCAATTAAATTCTGCCTCTGTAACACCTAATAGGGTTGCAGCCCTTCTGGAGAAAACTTGCTCTGAACTCACACATAAATCTCAGTTGAATTGAGATCATACTGTTTCACTAAGCAGAGAGACAACATTGCAGTTGAGTGCTGTTAAAGTCTGATTCTTCTTTTGGACCTTGAAGCAATTAAGTAAAATGTTTAAGTCTGATGTGTTTGTCTGTTAGCTTTTGTCCTGCATTCATACTTCAACCCTTTCTTCTATCCAAATTAACCTGCGAAGTAATAATCGAGTTTCTGATTTTTGGGTATTGCTTTCTTTTTAAGTCTCACTTGTATTTAGGTCTTCTGTGTGTAACAATGTTGAGTCACTGAGCTTCAGGTTCCACTACAGAAAAATATGACAGACCATCTCTTCTTGAAAAACTCATCTGCAAATTGAGACAGGGGAAAAAGGTGACACGTTGACAGGTTTTTTGACATTTAAAACAGCAAACAAGTGCATGTGTAATTGTGTAGCTAGCATACCATTACCTAAATGTCTAAAAATATTTTTTAAATGTTCATTTGTACCAAAGAATAAATATTTGCCAAACCATCAGACTGAATGCTGAATTAGTGCCAAGAAATCACTTTTTTATAGTTACTAAACATACCACAAAGATGAAGTTTAACACACTCAGCTCATAAGCCTGAGTACATATTTTACTAAT
This sequence comes from Sakesphorus luctuosus, assembly GCA_013396695.1. NCBI lineage: Eukaryota > Metazoa > Chordata > Aves > Passeriformes > Thamnophilidae > Sakesphorus > Sakesphorus luctuosus. The sequence continues at coordinate 163,686 of VWZD01006348.1, forward strand.
CAAAGACTCTAGGGTTTTTTTAAAATGTACAGAAACATTCTCACCCGAACAACCTTCAATCTTTTTAACATCCAGTAAGTGTATCTTTTTCTTCCGCAAAATAAATTGCTTTGTTTCAAAAGCCTGTTCTGAAACTCATCCCCATAGTTGTTTGACCATAGTTTTCTGGGGAGTCTCTTCTGCATTCTCTATTTTGTCCGTGTTTGATGATGAGATTCAAAATAATTCTGATTCTGGAAAGAGTGAAAGAGTTCTGGTGCCTTCTGGTGGTTTCACACCCTGGTCCGGCAACCATCTGTTCACCAGTAATGCAAAACTGGAGGGAGCTTTTTGTTTTGCTTCACTAAATGTTAGCACTAAATCACCAAACTAATTTCTTAAAAGCAAATATAAAATTCACATGCATTGAGCAAACTATTGAGTTAACAGCCTTTTGCAAGCCTTATTGGGAAAGAATACAGATTTTAGGAACTATTTCCATGGAATGTTTTAATCAAGAAGCTGACATGTATGTCTATACATGAAAGATGTATCACTAACATAAAGATGGGATTGGTGAAGGGTTTTGTGTAGATTATGTTTACATACAGGGGTATATTTTGTGAGAAGCATACACCAAAAGACCCTCTGTCCTCAACTGTAACAAAATTAAAATCACATACATATATACTATCTTTAAACAATGCTGTGCTTTAGTTTGTAATATCTATTTCCAGTGCTGAAAATCAATTAGTCACAGCTTTTAACTAAATACGTTAGCTGCTACTTATTATTTGCAAAAGTATGGGCCAGTTAAAATACTCATGGCAATCAGAGATGGAAGAAACGTGTTAAAGAATGATTTTATTTTAATTAAATTTAAAATTAATTCAAATCCATCTTCACCTAGAAAAAGTACCATGCATAAATAATTCTATAATTTAAGGTGATTAGTAAGCCTTATGTTTCTATTCTTATATTTTATATATATTCTGTGTGTGAGACTGTATGGAGGTATTCTGTTGAAGAGAACATAATTGCTCATTTCTTTTGCAATTTTTATGCATTCAAGTGAAAATTTGAATATGAATTGAACATCAGTCAGGAGTGGTTTAAGCTTTTGACTTGATGGATGGTCTGGAAGGGCTCTCAATATGATTTTCATTATTATCTTTTATGATACTTATGATATTACTCTAATCAAATGTATGTTTCTCAAAAGGCCCTTCCGTGGCAAGGCCAGTTTCTGAAAATAATTTTCTAGATCTAGAAATAGCAGAGGTATTGGGAATGTACACAAAATGGAAGCAGTAACAGGCAAAGACCAAAACATTTTTTGGAACCTTAGAAAATAATACTGGTAAATAGCAACTCTTTATAACGGGCTTCCCAGCACTCATACATGTGCTGATATAAATAAGAAATTGAAAGAGTCCTGGATAAGTGTGCCACTTGGCCACTCAAGGGTCTGCTTTGTGGTACTGCATGTCAGTTGCTTCACAGTCTGCTCAGTCCTATCTACAAATACGCCTCATCACTACTATTACAGCTGCGGTCAGGCTGAAATGATTGGCCAAATCAGTTTATGACCAAACCAGTTGATTCTGAAAAATGACAGTTCCCTCATGATCGCATCACTTTTACTACCATCACACTTTATGCTTTCAACTACTGCCAGTAATACTAATTATTCTTTTTCTATAGAAAAAAGAAACCAATCATATTATTTACATGACAAACAAAGGTCTAAAACAACACAAAGGAGTGATTCACAGTATTCCTATCAGTTTTCCCTTTGTTTTATCCTGCCACCCTCCACAATACACTAATTAGTAAACATATTCCTGTATATTTTTACATATTCTTTATATATTCCTTCCTATATTGTTTTTATTTCTAACTTAAGAGTCTGAGTACCATTAGGAAACACTATTAAATACTGACTGGATACTTGCTAATCCAGCTACCTACTGTCTATGGAGAACGATTCCTGGCACCAGACTTCAAAGAAGTCAAGTTGCAGAACTGTTTGATTTCCTGTAAGAGATACAAAACCTATAAGAGGAGGGGACACCTTGAAATGATGATCAAGAATGTTGTCTTGGAGATGATTTTCAATAGATCTTCAATAAGTGGTATATATATCTAACAACTCCCTGAATTTGCATCAGGTCATTGACTTTTAACATATTTTAATCCTTAACACAATATCTGAACACAATCTCTGCATATGAAAAAGAAATCATCAGAACAGCAGTTATCAACATACAAAGTTTTCTGTTGTTTCAGGAGTTGTGATCTCTTATGCCTTTGAAAAAATTATGGAACCATAGAATCATGGAATCACAGAATCATAGAATATGCTGAGTTAGAAGTGACTCATCAGGATCATGGAGTCCAACTCCTGGCCCCATGCAGATCTTCCCAAGAATCATATCATGTGCCTAAAAGCATTGTACAAATGCTTCTTCAACTCTGCCAGGCTTGGTGCTGTGACCACTTCCCTGGGGAGCCTATTCCAGTGCCCAAACACACTTTGGGGAAAGAATCTTTTTCTGATATCCAACCTAAACCTCCCCTGCCACAACTCCACACCATTCCCTTAGGCCTTGTCACTGGTCAACACGGAGAAGAGATCAGTGCCTTCCCCTCCTCTTCCCCTCACAAGAAAGTTGTAACTGCAATGCGGTCTTCCCTCAGTCTCCTCTTTTCCAGGCTGAACAGACCAAGTGCCCTCAGCCACTCCTCATAAGGCTTCCCCTCCAGACCATTTATTATCCTCATGGCCCTCCTTTGGATACTCTCTAATGGATTCATATCTTATACTGTGGTTACCAAAACTGCACACAGTACTCAAGATGAGGTCACAACAGTGCAGAGTAGAATGGAGACAATCTCCTCCCTCAATCCCCTGGTGATGCTGTGCCTAATGCCCACCAGGACACAGTTGGCCCTCCTGGCTGCCAGGGCAACGCTGCCTCATATTCAACTTGCCATCGACCAGGACCTCCAGGTCCATTCCCACAGTGCTGCTCTCCAGTCTCTTGTTCCCTGGTCTATACACACAACCAGGGTTGCCCTGTCCCAGGTGCAAAATCCAGCACTTCCCCTGGTTAAACTTCATATCACCAATCAGTGATAGTCCATTCCTCCAATTTGTCGGGGTCTCTCTGCAGGGCCTCACTGCCCTCAAGGGAATCAAGAGTTCCTCCCAGTATTCCTTCCAATCCTTTTTCATAGAATCATAGAA
>VWZD01006349.1:0-62611 GCA_013396695.1 Sakesphorus luctuosus
ATTCTGTGATTCTATGAAAGACACAGTTTTAAAAGAATATAATATAAAATTTTTCCCTCAAACAACAGAAAGGGTCAGATATGCTTTGGGGTTCAGGTATTTTAAATTTTTCTCATCCCTTGAGAAAGGGGCATCAATGTTCATGTTTAGATAGTCTGGAAAAATGAAAAGTCTTTTCAGAGCCTCTCCATCTGCTACAGCAAGTTAAAACACCAATAAGTGACCCTATTTCTCACCCTCAGAGCTCTCAGGCCTTCCAATTCAATATGCAAAATTAAAATAAAATTCTGACATTCCAGGTCGTATTTTCATAGTTTTCTTTGTGTTTAAAAGCACTGAATTGTCTCCCTTATATATACTGGTTAAATGGTTGATTTTAGTGAGTTCTAGATTTCAAAGCAGTGGTGAAATTTTTAGTTTTCTATTTTCTAATTCTCAATTTTCTGTTTTCTAATTCTTTTCTTATTTCCTAATTCTTAATTTTCACATTCAGCCCCAAACCCACCAGAGTTGTGTCAGAATCACAGAATATTCCGAGTCAGAAGGGACCTGAGTTAACAGATACTGTTTAGTTGAATTCAGGTGGTTTATGTTAAGCCCATAATGTGATAAATTTAAACTTTGGAGCGTGTAATGCACAGAATTTTTTATTCTGTGAGAGTTCAGGTACTTTATAACAGAAGTAGGAGGTGATCACCTACATCAGCAGGGATTGAAAAGTAGCAGTGCAGGAAATGTGTTGGTTTATTTGCTAAAAGCACCCCCAGCAATCTCTACAGGAACCTGCCCCTTTCTGTCTCCACAGGATGAGAGATACTGCCAGGAAAGTAGAAGAAAAATATTTTTCCAACCTTGCAACACATGTGGAATTCCTTCCAGTGGAGTGGAGATCGAAACTGACCCTCGATGGAGGTAGGGGAAATTTAAGTTGGAGAGCAGAAAAAACTTCTTTGCAGAGAGAGTGCTCAGGCATTGGAATGGGCTGCCCAGAGAGGGGGTGGATTCCCCATCCCTGGAGGTTTTTAAGGTGAGCTTGGCCGTGGCACTGAGTGCCATGATCTGGTAAAGGGACTGGAGTTGGACCAAGGGTTGGACTTGATGATCTCGGAGGTCTTTTCCAACCCAATCCATTCTATGATTCTGTGATTCTGTGGATGTGGCACTGAGTGAGAATCCACCACGTCTTGATCCAACCCCACTGTGATCACCAGCCCATGGCACTCCGTGCCCTGGGCTGGTGATCACAGTGGGGTTGGATCAAGGGTTGGACTTGATGATCTTGGTGGTCTTTTCCAACCCAATCCATTCTATGATTCTACATTGCTTGCTCCTCTTGCTGCTCTCATGGAAATTCTCCTTGGAATTTTCCACCTTTGTTCTCTGCACGTGCCTCACTTGGGTTTGGGTTTGGTTTGGTTTGCACATCCCATCCCTGGAAGTGTCCGAGGCCACGTTGGACGGAGCTCGAGATAGCAGGAGGTGTCCCTGCCCATGACAGGGGGTTGGAACCAGATGGTCTTTAAGATCCCTTCCAACCCAAAGCAGTGTGGGATTGTGTTTGCTCCTTGTCCTGGATGTACCTGAGCTCTCCTCTCTTTTCCCAGACACCGTGGACTCCATAACTCCGGATAAAGTCCGAGGGCTGCGGGACATGCTGAACAGCAGCGCCATGGACATCATGTACTACACGAGCCCTCTCTACAGAGATGAGGTGAGTGTGCACAGCCTGGCTTTGGGGAACTTACTGGGGGCTAAACCAAACTGGATTTGGGAATGTCAGCAGAATTTCCTGCTGAGAAAACCCTCCATGGGGAGTGGGAACACCCTGTGGGTCATGATCATCCACAGGGTCAAATGTAGAGTTTTAAAAGTGATGGGAGCAGAGAAGCAGCAAAAAGGAGAAATATCTGTCTAAAATGGTTCTGTATCCAGAATGGGAAAGGGTTTAACTCTGTGTTGTCATTAATTTCTGCGTATTTAGAGCAATGGGAGTCCACAGAGCTGAGATTCTTTTACACCTCACAAAATCCATGGTCATTTGTCATTGGACCAGGAGTTGGACTTGATGATCTCGGAGGTCTTTTCCAACCCAGTCAATTCTGTCATTCTGTGATTCCATTTTTGCCAGCTGTGGGATGGCAGCACTGCCCAAGCCAGTTTGAATGCATCTGTGTGCACTTGGCCTTGCAGGAAAAGCAAAAAAGATCCTCAGTTTGTTTAGGGGGCTGTTTATTTTTTATTTCCCCAGTTTATTCTGGATGTGTCCTTCAGTTTGAGTCAAGTGACCCCGTGAATCAGAGGGGAAAAGCTTTCAAGAAATAATAGCAGCCTGTACCAGTGATAAGGCTTGACTAAATGGTAATAAAATATAAGAAATAAATAAACGGAGTGGCCTGTAAAACATGCACAACATCACCCTTGTGTATCAAACTTGCTGGAAAACCCCTGAGGGGCTGTTTTAGGATTAAGTTCTGTAGGAATTGTAGTTTTTTTCTTTATTGGCTCCGTTATGTGGGGTGTAATCTTTTGGCAACCTTGGTGCTCTTAGACTGGGGCAGGGTGAGATTTGAAAGCTTACATGGGGATTTTTTTGCTACTTTTTAGTAAAATTAGGTGTATTTAAGTCCTTTGGACTGGCAGCATCATTTTAAAACCCAAAGCTGTGCCTCTCCTCCTGCTCAGTAATGCAGAATTCATTGATCAGGGTTCTCCACTGTCTCAGGTTTCTCTGTCTGTTGTATAACTGAGGCCACCATGAGCTTTTGTGGCAAGCAATGAAACTTTCTCTGGCAGCTTTAAAACAGCTATTTTTAAACTGCATTAGAGGCTTGGCATGTCTATGGCCACCTTATGGGAAAGGGATTAGTGAGTAAAGGCCAGGTGTGCTGGCCAGGAATGCATGAAACATTTCATTCATTGCTCAGGAGAAGTGCAGTCTTACAGGTTTCTCACCATCCCTCAGGACTGAGAACTGACAAATAAAATGTCTGTGCTGTGGCTGTGCTTAGATCTGGTTACAACATAATGAGTTGTATTTTTCATTAAATTAAGTGAATTTTCTTGAAATGTTTGCAGGTTACTCTTCCCTATCCCATTTTGTTTTCTCTGACTTAACTTTGCAGGGTTTATTTAACAAAATAGTATCAAATGGAACATTCTTCTGAAAAATGTTGGTGGTTTTTCCCAGTGGATGGAGTTGTTTTGTGGCACTTTGCTCTGAGTGCTCCTTCCACCTCAGAAATGAGCCTTAATTTCAAGTGTTCACATGGGCACACATTGCTCAGAATTAATGCACCTGCTCAGCACTTGGTTACACTGTTGTGACTCTTTTGTGCTGTGGCACTTCTAATGCTTTCCATCCAGAAACTCTGCAAGTACCTCGAAAGGAGTTTATTAAACTTGGCTTTGCCTCTGGGAAATAAATTGGGCAATGGGATAAACTCAGCCTGGAGAAGAGTAAACCTGCTGTTCACCTCCTGGCACTCAGCAGTCATGGAATCCCAGAATGGTTTGAGTTGGAAGGGACCTTAAAGATCATCCCATCCCACCCCCTGCCATGGGCAGGGACACCTCCCACCAGCCCAGGGTGCTCCAAGCCCTGTCCAACCTGGCCTTGGACACTCCCAGGGATGGGGCAGCCACAGCTTCTCTGCCCAACCTGTGCCAGGGCCTGCCCACCCTCCCAGCCACCAATTCCTTCCCAATATCCCATCTAACCCTGCCCTCTGGCAGTAGCAAACCATTCTCCCTTGTCCTGTCCCTCCATGCCTTATGCCCAGTCCCTCTCCAGCTCTCCTGGAGCCCCTTTAGGCACTAGAAGGGGCTCTCAGGTCTCCCTGGAGCCTTCTCTTCTCCAGGTGAGCCCCCCCAGCTCTCCCAGCCTGGCTCCAGGGCAGAGGGATCCAGTCCTGGAGCATCTCTGTGGCTTCCTCTGGACTTGCTCCAGCAGCTCCAGGTCCTTCTCATGTTGGGGCCACAGAGCTGGACACGGTGCTCCAGGTGGGGTGTCCTGGCAGGAGGAGAATCCTTCCCCTCACCCTGTTCCCACACTGCCAGGGAATCAGCCCAGGACACGTTTGGCTTTTTGGGCTGCCAGCACACATTGTGCAATACTTACATAGGAATTTTCTTTCTCCTTTCAAGGATTTTCCCCACATCTGGAAGTACCAGAAGTGCTTCTCTAAAGCTTCTTACCACCCCTCTAACAACTTCTTGAGGGATTTTCAAGTGGGCAACCCCTGTCTCCTTCCAGTGGGAGAGTCCTTGTGGTATTATTTTCACCCATGACAGCAAAGAGCTGTCCCAGAGGCACTGGATGGCTCAGCTGAGCCTTCAGGAGCGTGGTGGGTGACCCCTTCTCTGATTTCAAGTATTGTTTCTTCTCCACCACAGTAGGAGAATATCCAAAAGGTTCCTCTGACTCCTGACATGTGATGTGATACCAGACAGGCATCAATAATTCAGCACAGCCCCGTGAACGCCTCAGACAGTCTGGTCTCAGACTGCAGCCAACAGATTCAGCTGTGGTGGGTTTGTGTGGCTGCAAGTTGTGCTGCTCAGGTCCTCATCTATACCAAATCCCTCTTTAAACTTTTCCCAAATAATAAGAAAAAGCAATAAGTTGGTGTTTTGTTGCAGACCTACCTATTTCCAAACAAACCATCATCTCCCCTTCTCTTTCTGCCCTCGCTGGTGCCACCTGTGGTAACACAATCCTGGGGTTCAGTGTCTGCAGGGGGGACTTTGTTTCACAGCTGTGTCACTGTAGCTTCATATTTCTTTAATAATAAATGGCTGCAACAGAGATTAAGAAGACTAATTGGTGCATAGTGAATTCAGTGTTGTCACCCTCCTTATAGTGCTTGGTGGGGTTTTTTTACTGACCTTCACTGTACTCACTTGCAGGCTAATTGTGATTCTGTCAATTATTGATGTATGTCTTGGCAGAAAATTCCTTTCATACAGGATAAATATTATTTATATCTGTCATCCCAAGATCTCTGAAGATTTAGTGCAAATATTGCAGTAGCCTCAGATTAGTAGATGTTTATGGATTACTTTCCCCCAGGTGACAAGCAGAGAAACTTCACTTTAGAATCCCAGATTGGTTTAGATTGGAAAGGACCTTAAAGCCCATCTCCTTCCACTCCCTGCCATGGACAGGGACACCTTCCACTAGCCCAGGTTGCTCAGAGTCCTGACCTTAAAATGGCTTCATGGTTTGCCATTATACACATATTAAAAAGGAGAAATAATGACCATACTCTTGAAATTTAGGACAAGTATTAACTTCTACTGGAGCTTTCATCCCTCTTGGATACGAGGTTTTGCCATGGGAATGTCCTCCTCTTGTGCATCCCTTTCAGCAGGTAAAGGGAGCTGTTTCAGGTGTGTTTGAAAACAAGATGTGGAGCAGGAAGTTTTAAACTGAGACTATTTAACACTGGTTTTGCTTACTTTGTTTAACCTAATAGGGAAGGAGCTGCCTGGCAGCACTTCCATGGCTTGTTTAATTAATTGGATTGTCCTTGAATCAATTCTCAGCTTTGTAGATTGACAGGTTAATGGCTCTGCCTGAAGCTAAACTTAGTCTTGAACTCATTGACTTGTTAGAAATGGGTTAAACTCAGCTTTTCAGCAGCAAGAGCAGTCCTGAGGCAGAGAGAGACTCAGGCCTGGACAGATCCTTTCCCTGTTTCAGCACTAAAACACTCAGCCCTTCCCGTCTGTTCTCACAGCTCCACTTGTTCTGGCCTCTCATCTGTTGTTGTGACAATCCCCTGGCATCCATCAGTGGTGCCATCACGGAGTGTGACAACTGTTGTCTCCTGAGGGTCAGCAGCCTCGCCAGCCCTGCCTTGTGTGCTGGCACATTCTCCTGGTTCACATGGCACACAAACTCCTGTTGGCTTTCACGGCGCTTTCCAACCCAGCCTTGAGCTGCAGCTCTTCCCTTGGCTTTCAGGGACCCTCCTCTCCCTCCACTTGGCTCACACACCTTGTTGCCTGCTTGCTGAATTTTAAACGAGTTTGCACTTTCTGCTGAAGTTCTCTTGACATTTGGAAAGAGCTACTTGAAAAACTCACCCGTTCCTCAGATCTCCTTGAAATTCCTTTCCCACAAAGCCCACAAAAAATGCTGTGCTGTTCAGCCTGGAGGGCGTGCAGAGGTCAGGTTGCCAGGACTCCTTTTTTATAGGTAGCTCTTTGTTATTTTATTCCTCTTGGCCTTCAAACTGTTCATGTGGGAAGATTGTCCAGTGAGTGAGAGTCCTGTGGAGATGACACGGAGAAAAGAACTCTGGAGTTACAGCAGAGGGGTGGTCAGAGCTGAGAGCAGTCTCAGGAGAGGATAATCCACACAGCCCAAGAGGAGAGGAAGTGGTTTTGTTGGATTTGACAGATTAAAGAAGTTGGGACTGGAGTGCTTTGTCCAGTTCTTGGCAGCAAGCACCAGGGCAGGCTCAGGTTGGATACAGCGAAAAACTCCTTCACTGAGAGAGTGGTTAAGCTTTGGAATAGGCTGCCCATGGGAGTGGGGGAGTCCTCATCCCTGGAGTGTTCAACAAACAAGCAGACATGGCACTTCATGGTATGGTTTAGTGGGCATGATGGTGGTGATGGGTCACAGATTGGGCTTGATGATCCTGGAGGTGTTTTTTCCAGCCTTAAGGATTGTGTGATTGAGGATTTGAGCAAGAGCAGCCTCAAGCTCTGCTGTTCTGCTGTGCCCAGGTGCCAGCAGGGGGGTTGCCCTCTTTGCTTTCTCAAAAATTTTCTGGATATTCAGGGAAAAGTGTCATTTTCTACACTGGTAATTTTGGCAGGCTCTGAAAAGCCCCTTCCACCCCAGTGATCTGCCCACTAGAAGGAACATGAGGATGGAGTTCTTCCTCCTGCCTGGATCTCCTTGCTGTGTGTCCAGCAGGAGTTTGTCCACCACACACACAGCCCATGCCTTCTACTTTACAGGAACAGACATGCTGTTTGTGCTTATTTGGGCTGGTGTCTCACAGGGCAGCTTTGCCTCAGTGCTTTGGGATTCTGGTGCTGGTGGGGATTTGGAGGTTTGGATTTTTCCAGGATGCTGTTAATGTTCTGCACAAAACTGAGCCAGGCAGGAATCACAGAATCATAGAATCAGTTGGGTTGGAAGAGATCATCAAGTCCAACCCTTAATCCAACCCCACTTTGACTACCAGATCATGGCACTCAGTGCCACGGCCAAGCTCACCTTAAAAACCTCCAGGGATGGGGAATCCACCCCCTCTCTGGGCAGCCCATTCCAATCCCTGAGCACTCTCTCTGCAAAGAAGTTTTTTCTGCTCTCCAACTTCAATTTCCCCTGGCAGAGCTTGAGCCCCCCGTGCCCCCTTGTCCTATTGCTGAGTGCCTGGGAGAAGAGACCAACCCCCACCTGGCCACAACTTCCCTTCAGGCACTTCCAGACAGTGCTGAGGTCACCTCTCAGCCTCCTCTTCTCCAGCACAAACACCCCCAGCTCCCTCAGCCTCTCCCCACAGCACTTGTGCTCCACTCCCTTCTCCAGCCTCGTTGCTCTTCTCTGGCCCCGCTCCAGCCCCTCAATCTCTTGCCTCAACTCAGGGGCCCACAACTCAACACAACACTCAAGGAGCTCTGGATGTCTCACTGCCCATCATGATCCAGCAGTTCAATGCCCAGGAGGTGCTTGGAGACATGATCCTGCTGCCCTTGTGATCAGCCTTCCCACAGCTCCTTCTGCTGAGGTGACAGTGACATGTCTCATCTGACTCCTTATAAAACATGTGTCTGTCCCACCAGGATTCCTGAATGGAATGGGCTGTTATGTTTGTATTTCCTGGAAGCCATAGGCCAAGCAGGCACATAGCTGGAAAGCAAAGGGCATTTTAGGCCTGATCAAGTCCAGCAACCTGGTCCTTGGTCAACAGTCTGGTTTTTTGCTTGTCTTGGAATTTAACCACTGCCACAGAATGAATGTGCAGAAGGACCATTCCTTCCTTGCCTTTAATTTATTTTGGAAAGGGCAGACAGAGAGTGTTTAACCTCAGCTTGCCTGAATATGAGCTGATGACTTCTGAGCAACTTGATCCCGTGAGCTTGAGTTTCCTGCATGGAAGATTTATTGGCAAAACTTCAGCTGGTAAATGGAGTGTGAGGGAAACAGTAAGCATAGAGTGGGGTGGGTTGGGTTGGAAGGGACCTTACAGACCATCTCATTCCACCCCCTGCCATGGGCAGGGACACCTCCCACCAGCCCAGGCTGCTCCAAGCCCTGTCCAACCTGGCCTGGGACACTCCCAGGGATGGGGCAGCCACAGCTTCTCTGGGCACCCTGTGCCAGGGCCTGCCCACCCTCCCAGACAGCAATTCCTTCCCAATATCCCATCTAACTGGTCCTCTGGCAGTGGGAAGCCATTCCCTGTGTCCTGTCCCTCCATCCTTTGTCCCAAGTCCCTCTCCAGCTCTCCTGGAGCCCCTTTAGGCACTGGAAGGATTTTCTCTACGAGTATTTTCAATGTTGCATTTGCAAGACTTGTAGCATTTTAGTCCTACACTAAATTTTCGTACTGAAAACATTGATCTGCAGAAGGTGCTGCACAGATTTTGCCCTGAAAATCAGAACAGGGAGGAAGGACTTCTTCAGGAAAGAGAACAGGAACTCTGGAAGATTTTTTTCTACCTCTCTTGGAAATATTTCAGTATCTGATACTGAACTAGTGCTGAGGCAGAAAGGAGGCCAATGGGATCCTGTCCTGGATCAAAGATATCATGGCCAGCAGGCCCAGGGCAGTGACCCTTCCCCTGGACTCTGCCTTGGGGAGGCCACACCTTGAGTGTTGTGTTGAGTTCTGGGCCCTTGAGTTGAGGCAAGAGATTGAGGGGCTGGAGCGGGGCCAGAGAAGAGCAAGGAGGCTGGAGAAGGGAGTGGAGCACAAGTGCTGTGGGGAGAGGCTGAGGGAGCTGGGGGTGTTTGTGCTGGAGAAGAGGAGGCTCAGAGGTGACCTCAGCACTGTCTGGAAGTGCCACATCAGGGAAGTTGTGGCCAGGTGGGGGTTGGTCTCTTCTCCCAGGCACTCAGCAATAGGACAAGGGGGCACGGGGGGCTCAAGCTCTGCCAGGGGGAATTGAAGTTGGAGATGAGAAAAAACTTCTTTGCAGAGAGAGTGCTGAGGGATTGGAATGGGCTGCCCAGAGAGGGGGTGGATTCCCCATCCCTGGAGGTTTTTAAGGTGAGCTTGGCCGTGGCACTGAGTGCCATGATCTGGTAAAGGGACTGGAGTTGGCCCAAGGGTTGGACTTGATGATCTGGGAGGTCTTTTCCAACCCAATCCATTCTATGATTCTATGAGTGGCTGGGAGGATGGGATTTGATATGACTCCTTCTGGAAGAAATAGGAAATGTTCCCTTTGTTGCAGTCTTTGATCTGCTCAGGAACAGGCAGGCAAAGGTGCTGCATTTCCCTGCTGCTCCTGGAAGAGCTGAGGGTACCAGAGCCCAGCAGGGACAGTCAGAGCCCTGCACAGGGGCCAGGGGAGCAGCTGGCTGGGAGAAACCTCCACTGCTGCCTCATTTCTTCTTCTGTGAGATATCTGAGCTTGCTTAGTCTGTGGGAGAGGCCTTAGGAGGTGGGAATATGAGTGGGGAATGCAAGAACACAAGGAAACTCAGTTTGTGGGGAAAGCCCTGTGAGGACCTTGGATGGAGAAACAGCTCTGTGGGTGCTCAGTCCCCAAAACAAGGTGGGAACAGGGAGAGAGGTGGGAAGAGGGGAAATGGAAAAAAAGAGAGGGATCTGCTCATGGTGCATTCCATTATTCCCACTATGTTTTTTTCTGTTGTGGATGATTCCTGTTTTCCTGTATTCAGGCAGATCCAGCAGGAGTAAGGAATTCCTGATTAAAGGAGCCCTTTTCCCACTGGGAAACTGGTGGGAACAGGGCTTCTATAATCAGGAATTCCATGGATTCTGGTGCAATGAGGGCAGGAGGAGCTTTCAGCAAGCTCAGCATGAGGCATAACCTGACCATGAGGTGCAGACACGGAGCAGCCACTTGGGTGTCATGGATTTGGGAGGATGAGTTGTTGGTTTTGGTGTTGTTTGTTTGTTTTTAATTTTGTAGCCTTTAATTAAGACTCCCATAGACCCTTCAGAGGGAGCAGAAAGACAAGCTGTGCACAAAAAAAACACCTCTTAAAAAATTGGTTTTTATTACAGTGGTGCCATTTAGGAGAGAAAATGTCACAGACAGTTACAATTTTCATGTCTCAATTCCAATGGAAAAAAATCACTGATTTTAGGAAATATAAAACCAGTTGGTGTTTTTAAAAGGTATTTTTTATGGAGTGTTAGGATTTATATCAAGCTGTCACTACAGATGAGATTTGAAAGCACTTCATGTTGCACTTGCTGGACTAAAACCCTGTTCAAACCAAACTTTTGTTTTACAAGTTAGAATATTTTATGCTAAGAAAGCAATATAATGGAATGATAGAATGGCTTGGGTTGGGAGGGACCTTAAACAGCATCTTGTCCCACTCCTGCCCTGGGCAGGGGCACCTTCCACCAGCCCAGGTTGCTCCAAGCCCAATAAATATTATCCTAGTTTCATATACTACTTAACCAAACAGTTTTTTAGCTGGGAATTGAAATGAATATGCTCTTCATTTTTCTTTCTTTATTTTTTTTCTTACTATACACCAAAAAAATTCAGTTTCTAATCTGAGTCCTGGCCCAGAGCTGTTGGCAGGACACCAACATCCATAAGTGCTCCCTGCAGGTGGAGGACTCCTGGTTTTGGCAGAGCAGCCAAACCAGACCCTTCACAGTGCCTGGAGATCTGGAGGGTTTCCCCCAGCAGACCTTCTGCTCCACAGTTATGTTTGGGAACCGGGAATTTGGAGTTTAGGAATAATCTCCATCAGATGATTTAGTTGAATCCAGTGCTTGGACACTGCTCTGCAAAATTCCAAGTGTGCAGTTTTTGGAAATCCATGCATGATTTCTTGGTTCATGTCCAAGTTTTTGCCTAACTTCCCAGTAACAGCCTGTTTTTAAGGAGCAGGACAGTGAAAAACAGGGTTGGACTCAGTGTCCAACCAGGATTTTCCAAGAATATTCTGTTTTATGCCCCCAGATAGCAAGAAAACGAGATCTTTGGAATGGAAATGCCACTATGCCAGAGGATTTTTACCCCCTCTGTGCCTGTGGGGCAGACTGAGATAAAATCATTTTTCCTGGAAGTTGTCTGCTTTTCCAGGGAAATAGATTGTGCGGGAATGAGCTACAGGAGAGCAGCTTGGGCAGGAAATTGGAAGCAGTGGCTTTTCTGCAAAAAGAAAACAAGGAAGTAAATGAATTGCTGTGCATCTTTCTGTGCCCACCAGAGAAAAGCTGGCATAGATGAATGCAGCTTGTTCAGGATTTTTTATAACAAACTGGCATTGCTCATGTCCCTGATGTACCCACAGGGAAGCTCCAAGCAGGGATGAGTCCAGTGAGGAGTTTGTTTGGCATCTTTTCCATGTCCTGCTTCAAAACCTGAAGCCAGAGCTCCATCCAGAGTGTCCTGTGGAGGGCTGGGGCTCCCAGGCTGCTGTTGAGGTCCCTGAGGGCAGATAATGTAGGTTGGGTACTTTGGAGGGTACCCAGCAGCCAGCCATGGAAACTGCTGGAATTCTGTGTCCAGCTCTGTGGCCCCAACATGAGAATGTGGAGCTGCTGGAGAGTCCAGAGGAGGTCATGGAGATGCTCCAAGGCTGGAGCCCCTCTGCTCTGGAGCCAGGCTGGGAGACCTGGGGTGTTCACCTGGAGAAGAGAAGGCTCCAGGGAGACCTGAGAACCCCTTCCAGTGCCTAAAGGGGCTCCAGGAGAGCTGGAGAGGGACTTGGGACAAGGCATGGAGGGACAGGTCAAGGGGGAAGGGCTTCCCACTGCCAGAGGGCAGGGTGAGATGGGACATGGGGATGGAATTCTTCCCTGTGAGGGTGGGGGGCCCTGGCACAGGTTTCCCAGAAAAGTTGTGGCTGTTCCATCCCTGGAAGTGTCCCAGGCCAGGTTGGACAGGGCTTGGAGCAACCTTGGACAGTGGGAGGTGTCCCTGCCCATGGCAGAGGGTGGAACTGGATGGTCTTCAAGGCCCCTTCGATCCCAAACCATTCTGGGATTCTGTATCAGTGTCCCCTCATTTCACTGAGCTCCCAAAACACTTTGATTTCACCTGATCCCTGCTATTTTGTTCTGGGTTTTAATCAAAACCTTTTCAAATGGAAGAAATACCAGCCAGCCAAAGCTGGTCCTGATTGATTTTCAGCTCCAAGGCTTGCTGAAATCTCTGCTTGTTATGTGTGAAAGTGGTGCCCAAGTACAAGAAGAGGCAGCATCATAGTCAAAAATACTTGAAAATAGGTGTTGTGTTACTCATTTCCCCAAGCTGTTGCATGGCTTGGTTAATCATTTCACAGTGCTTTAGGCATCAGGTTTGTGGAGTGGATCCTCTCTCAGTAAAATGTGTATCAAACACTGGCAGTGCTGGTGCCTTTCATATTTATACCCAGTAATGACTCAGGCTCT
This sequence comes from Sakesphorus luctuosus, assembly GCA_013396695.1. Taxonomy (NCBI): domain Eukaryota; kingdom Metazoa; phylum Chordata; class Aves; order Passeriformes; family Thamnophilidae; genus Sakesphorus; species Sakesphorus luctuosus. The sequence continues at coordinate 12,576 of VWZD01006349.1, forward strand.
TGAAAAATCATGTTGAAATTACATGTTCTACAGCTCTAATTTCCCCTTGCTAACAAGGGAATGATTTGCAATTCCTTGTTTGTCCTGCTCTGTGCCACAGCCTGGAAGCATTGCTCAGTTTCCATGCTGAGTCTCTCAGGCAAAGCTGCCTTTTTTGGATTGGCCAGGTCCCAAATCTCACAATTTTCAACATTTCCCTCTAAAATACTTGCTGTGAATCTGAACCTCTTTATCCTGTAGTGTAGGATTTGAAGCAGATAAGCTTTTCAGAGGCTCACAGGACCAATATATATTTATTGCTGTGGTGCTATGGATTAGACTGTGATGTTTAAGGACCATGTTGCATTCCTTTCTCTTTCCCCCCCAAAAAACCCTCCTAGAAAACCTGCAACCAGCAAAGTATTTTTCCTGGCACCCTTTATAAAAGTGTTCAAATTCTGTCTCTGCCTTGTCTCATTTGTGCCTTCTCTCTTTCTGTATTACCCTTTTACCTGAGATGAGGCTTTTTATTCTTTAGCAGCATCTTTTCATTCAGATTCCTTTGGAAGAATTTACAGTAAGTGGGAGGAGGGAGGAGGACACAAAGCTCCATGTCCTTTCACCCAAGCAGTGGGCAGGGGAATGAAAGGCATGATGAGTTCAAGATCCCAAAGTAATTTGAGGATTTTTTCCCAGAACCCTTTCAGGCTCTCACTGTGGTGTGTGAGCACTTCCATTTTAATGGATTTCTCTTCCCAGTGCCCTGCAATGAGGTAGAAATGTTGCTGCTCACTTTGATGAATGGAAAAAGGGATATGACTTGTTTAGGGTAATGCCAGGATTGGGGCAGAGATGGGAGTTGATTCCAGGTCATGGGTGGCTCAGGTTCCTCCCCATCCTCCTTAAGTTAAAAAAGGAGCTGAACCTTTGACACAGGAGAAACATTCAGTGCTATGAAAAGGTGGAGAAGGTGAGGGAGAATCAAGCAAGAAGGGAAACACCACCATGTTAACAGTCACTGCTGTGCTGGTGGAAAGCCACTGCCTGGGAGTGTCCACCCCAGAGGAGGTTGGGCAGTACTTTATGAAAAACTGGCATTTATTGAAGTGTTTATTTCAGTTCAGTGCCTTGGGCTGTGTCGTGTAGCAGTTCTGGGGTCACCACCTGTCCTGTGTAGTGGTTCCTGCTGGCTCTGGAGGGAGAAAATGAGCCACTGCAGTCATAGAGTCATAGAATAAGTTGGGTTGGAAGAGACCTCCAAGATCATCAAGTCCAACCCTTGGGCCAACCCCACTGTGATTACCAGATCGTGGCACTCAGTGCCACATCCAGTCTCACCTTAAAAACCTCCAGGGTCGGAGAATCCACCCCCTCTCTGGGCAGCCCATTCCAATGCCTGAGCACTCTCTGCAAAGAATTTCTTCCTGATATCCAACCTAAACCTCCCCTGGCAGAGCTTGAGCCCGTGCCCCCTTGTTTTACTGCTGGTTGCCTGAGAGAAGAGACCAACACCCACCTGGTTACAACATCCTTCCAGGTAGTTGTAGACAGTGCTGAGGTCACCTCTCAGCCTCCTCTTCTCCAGCACAAACACCCCCAGCTCCCTCAGCCTCTCCCCACAGCACTTGTGCTCCACTCCCTTCTCCAGCCTCGTTGCTCTTCTCTGGCCCCGCTCCAGCCCCTCAATCTCTTGCCTCAACTCAGGGGCCCACAACTCAACACAACACTCAAGGTGTGGCCTCCCCAAGGCAGAGGCCAGGGGAAGGCTCACTGCCCTGGGCCTGCTGGCCATGCTAGTTTTGATCCAGGCAAGTGACAAGCAGCTGCTGGCCTTGGGATTGTGCTCATCTTCCCAGCTAAAGTGCACAGACCTCCATGCTCATCCTGGAAAAGGGTCAGTGTAGGCTGTGGACATTCTTGAACAGCAACGGGAGTAATGAAATGTTGATGTTTAACTGTCCTTACCCTCTTGGAACAGCTGGTGAAGGGGCTGCAGCAGGAGCTGAACCGGCTGTACACGCTGTTCTGCTCCCGGAATCCAGAGTTCGAGGAGAAAGGAGGGAAAGTCTCCATCGTGTCCCACTCGCTGGGCTGTGTCATCACCTACGACATCATGACTGGCTGGAATCCAGTCAGACTCTATGAACAGTTGCTGCAGAAGGAAGAGGAGGAGCTGGAAGATCGTTGGATGAGCTACGAGGAGCAGCGTTTGCTTGAAGAACTTTACATAACTAAACAACGGTAATGCATCCCCTTCCAGTTGTTCAAGGAGAAACCCAGCTCCTTGGATAACACCCTTTGAGGGTTCCCAGAACCCACCATGGCTGTTATCTTTTGTGGAGGATGTTCTTCTGTTGGGGCTGGGTGGTAGATCTGAACACAGGACTGGGCAGGCACAGGGAGGTGGCACTGCTGGTGGGAGCTCTGAATCCACATGGACTCATGGAATGATTTGGGTTGGAAGGGATCATAAAGCCCATCTCATTCCATGGGCAAGGACACCTTCCACTAGACCAGTTTGCTCCAAGTCCCATCCAACCTGGCCTTGGACACTTCCAAGGATGGGGATATCAAGGTGTTACAAGACACCCTTTAGAGGGAGAATCTAATTGTAGTAATTTGAGCTTCAGTCTTTCAAGTGGGACATGATAAATCACAAATCAGTGTTTTGGTTCCTTCCTGAAGCCTTAGTATTGGTGGTACTTTGGAAGCGTTAATATAGCACCAGATCTGCTGTGCTTGCACTCAGGGTGTGTGTCATGAGGGGTTGGTGCAGGATCTCTGTCAGCTGCAAGGCTGGTTAAAGTGCAATATGTCTGAGAGAAGGGAAGTTAAGAAACCTACTGAAGTGTTCCAGTGGCAAGATCACCCTTCAGGCACATCCCTAGCATATGATCAGGGAAAAATGACCATTTTCACACTCTTGCTCCAGCTCGTTGGGCATCATCTGAAGTTTTTCAGGTTGGATTCACAGGAATCCCAAGTATCATTTGGCAGTGGCACTTCTGTCCAAAAAGAGTGGCTCTCTATTTCATGAGCCATTTTAATTCAGTTCATTTAGAAATGATGGAAAATAGACTGCAGTTTCTGGAATTCTGCTGGGATTGGGGACAGTTTTGCCCATCCATATGTGTGCTTTATACTGAGCTGGTTTTTTAATTTGGGCTAACTAGAAAAAGAGGTGAACAACCTTTTTTATGGTAGATAAAAGGGTAGGACATGGTATTCCAGATGTTCCAGCACAATGCAGAATCCATAGTGCTTGGGCTGTGGAGTTTCCTCTGGCTTTGGTGTTGTTTGGGATTTTTAAGCAAAATAAAGCAGGTGATTTGGCTGCAAAATCACCAAGGAAACAGGAGGTGAGTCACCTACTCCTGAGGAAGGAGGGTGGGCAGATTTTTGGGGGGTGAACAGGGGAACTGTCATGCCTTGATTGATCCCTTCTGGGGTCAGAGGAACAGGATTTGACATACAGTGATTCTTAATGAGTTGAGCCCCTCCCAGAAATACTGACACCATCACTCTCTCTTCCCAGCAGACCAAACTGTTGGACCCCACAGGAATGCCTGTTTGCATCAGAGAGGTTAAAGCTGCATTTTTTATTGGATCTCAGAAAGATCTCTGTTTTCTAGGTTGAGAGAGATAGAAGAGAGGTTACATGGGTTAAAGGCATCCACCATATCAAAACCACCTGTCTTAAAATTTAAGGTATGTATGTCTGAGAGGTTTTTACTGAATGTTCTCCTTACTGCAAAAATACACCTGCAATGAGTCATTCTGCTTTTTTTTTCTCCCATGTCCCTGGACATGAATTTGGTTGAATAATTTGAATGTGTTGGATGAAGTGTGTGTAAATAATGCTACTCTATTCATATCTTACTATTTGTTACAAATGTATATTTGTAATAAATTCTGAGCAACCTGGTCTAATGGAAGGTGTCCCTGCCCGTGGCAGGGGGTTGGAATGAGATGGGCTTTAAGGTCCCTTCCAACCCAACCCATTCCATGATTCTATTACATATTATATGTAATTATATGTAAACATGTATCTAAATGATCATCAGTATATGTAATATATAAACCTGTGAATAGATTGTTACTGTGTTACACACACACAGAGCTCTATGGGAAGGTAAAAACCATGTGGGAAGTTACATCCATCATTTATCCTAAACAATTTCACTTTACTTCGTTGAGTAATCCATTTTCCTTGGGGACTCCTTCTAACATGTCACATCTCTGAGCAAATCTGATTGAATTTCCTCCAGCACTGGATTTTCCTTCCAAATGAGTCTGGTCTGACAGTCAGCACACTTTTAGTCTCATGAAACAGATTGCTTGCTAATCAGCTGTACAAATTGCTGGAATTCCTTCTCGTTGGGAAAAGGCATTTTCCGGCTTCTGGGTGGGATGTGGGACACCTTCTAGTTGCTGGATTCAGTCCTGAAATATTAAACCATAAAAATGTGACCTGATAGATGAGAATAAAAGAGATTATTGTTTCTTAACTTGCCATTTTTCTTTCCTTCTGAGTTCAGAAGGGCTCCTACAAGCCAAGGTCAATCTTGAGCCATAAAAGAGAGGAAAGGAGCCATAATTCATTTTGTCAGAGCCTTCTCCTTTTCATCACTGCTTGCAATCATGTGCCAGGCTGTTATCTCTGCCATCAAGGAAGCTGGAGTCAGGCTGAGACTCCCCCAGCTCTGTGGAAGATTAATCTTCACTCACTTGTGTTTAAACTGAACGGTTTTTAAGCAGCTGCTTTGTAGAGGGAGTGGGAAAGGAGAGGAAGAGAAAGGGGGAAGAAAAGAGGACATTATCTAAATAGATTAGATAACAGATTAGGTAATTTTCAGGTACATCCTTTTTCTTGCCCTTACTGACAGGAAGGGGTTTTGTCCTGTGAAGCTTTACACAGGTGACTGCCATGGCTTGAACCAGAGCTCCAGGAAGAGAAAGGCTTTCCATGGAAGTGCTGGCAAGAGAGGATTGCAGCAGGATGGCTGACAGGATTGCTCATCAGCAAGGCAATGCAGCTCTCCAAGGGTGACTGGCTTGTTGGAAGAGAACAAACTGCTTTGTGGGTACCAACCACCTCCCCTTGGCTCCTCATGGCAGATCAGAGCTCTGGTTTCATCATGAGTTGTTGTTCCCCACAAAAAAATGCTTGATCCACTAATTATTTGGTCTGTGCAACACAGGAGAGTGGAGTCTTTGGTCACTGATCTCTTTGGGCTCTGTTACACCATGGAAGGGGCATGTGGAGCTGGCATGGGAAAGGCTGGATGCTCTCAGTGTATTGGCTCTTTTATGGACTGAAACAAATGAAGCTTCCCAGGATGAGACAGAGTCAGTGATCCTACATGAAGGAGAGGTTGAGTGAGCACCAAGGCAGCTTTTGGCAAGACAGATGCAGGAATAAATACAGCAGCTTACTTTGGGATTTAATATTAGAAAAAAATTATCTGGGTGTTTGACAATTTGAGAAGAAAAAACCCACCAAACATGAAAATATGGAGTCCAGTACTACACTGGACAAGCCACCAGAATGGGAAGTTGAGGGTGAGGTATCTTTGTCTTTTTTCCTCTACTTCTCAGGTGGGATAATTGAATAATCTGCTAAACCAATGGGTGGGTTAAAAGCCAAGCCAACACCTCGTTGTAAATGTAAAGCTTAAAAGAACAGTCTTCTGCCCACCAGCCATGTAAGAGGGAAGGGAGTTCAAGGCTGAGGAGGCTGCAGAACATGGAAAAACTTCAGCAATGGTGTGATACCAACCTCTTTAAGACTCTGGTGTATGAAAACAACAGTGTTGTGGGATGATTTTCAGTCACAGTTGGGAAGAGGAGGGGAGAATGTACCTCAGTTGCTCCTTAGTGCTGAGATGGAAGTTCATTTAGATCTGGATTTGCAGTGTGCTGGCTCAAAGGGCTCCAGGATTCCTGAGCAGTTCTCAGCCACCCAAGGTTACAGAAACTTCTGGAAGAAGCTCCAGCTTGTATTTCATGTTCATTTGCACCCCACACATACCAATGCACAAAAGGGCTGTGCTGCCTCACTCCTGTTGACTCATTCAGCTTTTTTTTATTATTTAATTATGAAAATGCTGCAGTCTTAAGCTGAATGGATGTCTGCTTGGCTCAGCCTCTGCCTAAAATACAAATAAATTCATTAAGTGTTCTGTTTATGAATCATAACCAGTAGAAAAGTGCTGCACTGAAAAAGGTCATGTTCATAAACACATCTCCTCAGTTGTGGAACATTTACAGGAATAGATATGAAATGCCCCACTCCTGCTTCTAGGAGAGACACCAAAATGAATAAATGTTTGCTGTAGAGATTTCAGTCTTTCTATAAAGATTTGAGTCCTCTTTTCCCAGCAGGTTTCATCACAGCAGCCTGTTCTTCAACCACGTTCCAACAGCACTGACACTCTAATGCCTGCAATCTAAAGGACTTGGTTTTTAAAATCAGAGAAGAATAGAATTGTTAAAGTTGGAAAAGACCTGGTCACCACTAACCTGTGTGCCCAAGTGCCACACCTACAAGTCCTTTAAGTCCCTCCAGGGATGGGGACTCCACCACTGCCCTGGGCAGCTGTGCCAGTGCTTGACCTCCCTTTCCATGAAAACAGACTTTGGATTTTTAGCATTCATTGCTCTGTTACTGGTCTGTGCCACCCACTGAGGTACCCACCAGTTGGTGCTTTGACTTTGTAAGACTTTTTAAGGCTTTTGCATGTCAGAAAACACATAGCCAAGAGCAGTGCCCTCCAGGAAAGCATCTGGACACCGTTAATCTTGTGTTTATCAGTAAAAACAATGGATCAAAAGTGGACCAAAAGCCACACTGTGTAACCACCAAAACTAGTTACCTGCTGAGGTTTTTCCCAGTCTCTTTTGAGCCTCTGCTAAGTGTAAGCTGGCAGGCACTGTCTGATTGCTTCCTAAAGCAGGAACTCCCTAATTGTGCACTTTGGGTGCTTGACACAGGAGTATCAGATGGACAGGGTTAAAGTGACTTATTCAATGTAAGGGATTGCACAATTTCTGTTGTATTTGAAGGTGAGGAAGCTCTTTGTCCAAACTGCCAGAATGGGAGGTGTGTGTGAGGCTGGGCTATAAGAAGGGAAAACAGCTTTGCACTAGACCCCAGTGCCAGTACAGGTGACAGAGCCAAGCTTTGCTGCAGGTGGCATTGAGTAGCCATGCTGAACACCTGGATTTTCCTTTTCCCACTGGATTGGGAATCAAGAATTCTTTTGGAAGGCAGGGGTGGGGTACCAGTGCCAAGTCAGAGGGGGAGGAATGTTTTGTGCAGTGCTGGAATCTGAGAGATGAAATGGACCCTTATTCCTGTGCCCTTGGAAGGCACATGGGATTCCAAGCATCCTCCATGTGCATTTAGCAAGAATTCAGCAGTTCCTCTTGCTGGTTGAGTGGCAACACACTAGGAGCTGCCCAGTTCTTGTGCCCAGCACACTGGGCACTCCCAGGGAAAGCAGCCATGGAGGTCTGATAATGGTAAAATTAATTTTTCAAATAAGAAAATAAAGGTTAAAGAGCATTTTTGACTTACGGAAATATATTTTACTACTGAGTTTTGCATTTGATGTTTTTAGGAGACAAATCTGAGGGTTGGTGGTGGAATATGAAGCCATTCACCTCTAGGTTGCTGTTGAATCCCAACCTCAGGTTGGTGGTGACCAAAAGTTGTTGCCACTGCTGCAGGCTCAGTGACCTCTTTCAGATGGGCCAGCTCAGGTTTCCTCAGTTGCCTGTTGGTGTTGGAGGCAGAACTTTGAGCAAGGTCACAGCGGCTTTGGGTGGTGTGAGGATCCCTCAGTGCTGTCCCTGGGCTGTGGTTCCCAACATGGGACATGGTGGCACTGGTGACAAGCACCATCCTGTTCACTTAACACCGGGTGTTTTGAGGTGTGTGTAGCAAAATAATCAGAGTCCTTGGTCAGGGATAAGATTTGGGAAGTGATAAGTTCATGGTAAGCTTTGGGAAGGTTCAGGAGAAATCAGACTCATCATATTCTTTTGTTGTCTTCCAAACTCTTCTTGCTCCAGCCTTTCCAGTGTTGGTAGAGCTCTTTGAGTTCCAATATCCAACTTGCTTTTTGGTTTCCCAACTATGTTGCAGCACCAGATTCAGCCAGAGGTGCTGGAGCAGGTCCAGAGAAGAGCAACGAGGCTGGAGAAGGGAGTGGAGCACAAGTGCTGTGGGGAGAGGCTGAGGGAGCTGGGGGTGTTTGTGCTGGAGAAGAGGAGGCTCAGAGGTGACCTCAGCACTGTCTGGAACTGCCTGAAGGGAAGTTGTGGCCAGGTGGGGGTTGGTCTCTTCTCCCAGGCACTCAGCAGTAGGACAAGGGGGCACGGGGGGCTCAAGCTCTGCCAGGGGAAATTGAAGTTGGAGAGCAGAAAAAACTTCTTTGCAGAGAGAGTGCTCAGGGATTGGAATGGGCTGCCCAGAGAGGGGGTGGATTCCCCATCCCTGGAGGTTTTTAAGGTGAGCTTGGCCGTGGCACTGAGTGCCATGATCTGGTAAAGGGACTGGAGTTGGCCCAAGGGTTGGAGTTGATGATCTCAGAGGTCTTTTCCAATCCAATCCATTCTACAACTCACAGGAAATGGGACATTTAACCTTCATGTGTGTCTCTTATAGTGGTGTGATCTTCTCCACTTTGACTGACTGATACTCTCTGAGCCCCTCTGTTGAGAAAGAGAACTCAAACCCAGCTGTGTTCAAAAGCATCATTTCCATCCTTATTAACATGGACGAAATCTCTCCTTAGGTTGAGAATTTCTTCTGTATGGGATCTCCACTGGCAGTGTTCTTGGCACTGCGTGGCATCCGCCCAGGGAGCAGTGGGAGCCAGGACCACATCCTGCCCAGGACCATTTGTAACCGCTTATTAAATATTTTCCATCCAACAGATCCAGTGGTGAGTCTTAATTGCAGCTCTTACCTTGGCTGTGTTTAAGCATCAGCTCTGTGTGATCTTCAAAGTGTGTGAATCAACACGAGTATGTTCCAGCAGAGGACTATTTGTTAATGATTATTGTACAGTGTCTCAGGTTTTGGAATTGTAGAATAAGAATTCCTGCAAATCGTTGCCTGAAATATCATGTATTTTGCTTCTCTTTTTATATTCATAAGCATAACATTTGAGATTACTCTGTTTATTTTTTATTGCAAAGAAATAATCCTTTTCAAACAAGGATTTTGTGTTCAACACTCTGACTTCCATTAAACATCATCTGTCCAAAGACAATACTGCTGTTAAAAAAGGGTTCACAAGCAGTTTACAAGGTGCTACAGAAAAACAAAACAAAAAAAAGACTTTTTTTCCCAAATGATCCTGAAAATCAGCTTGTTAGAGGGTAGGACAGAATTATTGTTGTAGCTTTACCCTGTCCTTACACTCTTCCAAAGGCAACCAGCATTATCCATTATCAAAGACAGGATTATGAAACTCCATCACCTTGGCAACTTCTTTGATGGAAACTTGATTTGGAATTCCCTGTAGAACAGTAATTTGGGCTTTTGTATTAAAAGTGCCTGAATTTAAGCATATTCAGACTTAGTCCAAACATGCTGGTTCTGCTCATCTCAAGGCCATGTTCAGCTCCAGCTGCTTCAAAACCAGGATTTTCCTGGATGTCTGGGACATGATCAGTCTGTGGGGCCACTCTGCAAATAGTGACCTCAGTTTGAAGATGAAGAAGTGCAGAATGCTTTTCTACACTTAACAAAAACAATGGATCAATAGAAAATTATTTTTTTATTAAGCAGAACAAAGGGATCCAAAAAGTGTCATCAAACAAAACATTTCCCCAGCCAGTTCTTCCCTCTCTTGTGTCAGAATGAGCTTAACTTTACCCCAAGTTTGCTCTGGTAGAGCAGAGTAACAACCCCCCGTTGTAACTCGTGTGTTCCTAACAATCTGTAGTCCAGGTGTTGGAGACACAAGTGCAGGAGTGAAGGCACAACAACTGGGCAGCTGAGAAACCTTCCAGGTGAAAATAAACTTCCCTGGGAAAACAGAAGTGAGTCAGACCACAACAGAGAATCCCAGACTATTTTGAGTTGGAAGGGACCCACAAGGATCATCAAGTTCAACTCCTAAGTCAGTGGCCCATACAGGGGATTGAACCCATGACCTTGGCATTATTACAACCAAGTTTTAACCAACTGAGCTAATCTCAGGGTCATCACAATTCTTTCGCTTCCTAGGCTTTGCTTCTTCCAGCTATTTTGGATTTGAGGTTGGAGAGGACTCTCGGTGTGAAAGGAATGTGATTTTTTTTATTATTATTATTTTTTAGTCTTGAACACTCAGTGTTTGTTTGTTTTTGAATTCCTCTTGCAGGCCTACAGATTAGAACCTTTAATCCTGAAGCACTACAGCAACATTTCGCCTGTCCAGATCCACTGGTACAACACTGCAAACCCTCTCCCTTACGAGCACATGAAGCCAAGTTTCCTCAACCCCAGCAAAGAACCTACCTCAGCCCCCGACAGCGAAAGCGCTTCGGCGGCGCCGAGTCCCACCACGTCGCCGGTGCTTGTGCGGCGCCACTACGGCGAGTCCATCACCAACATCGGCAAAGCCAGCATTTTGGGTATGTCCCTTGTGGCCACAGGAGCTGCTCGTGGAGCTTCACTGCTCCCTGGGGTTGAGTTACAAGCCAGCTCTGCTCTGAAGCCAGGCTGGGAGAGCTGGGGGGGTCACCTGGACATGAGAAGGCTCTGGGGAGACCTGAGAGCCCCTGGAAGGGCCTGAAGGGGCTCCAGGAGAGCTGGAGAGGGACTGGGGACAAAGGATGGAGGGACAGGACACAGGGAATGGCTTCCCACTGCCAGAGGGCAGGGTTAGATGGGATATTGGGAAGGAATTCCTGGCTCTGAGGGTGGGCAGGCCCTGGCACAGGTTGGGCAGAGAAGCTGTGGCTGCCCCATCCCTGGAAGTGTCCAAGGCCAGGCTGGATGGGGCTTGGAGCAACCTGGGATAGTGGGAGGTGTCCCTGCCCATGTCAGGGGGTGGAATGAGATTGGCTTTAAGGTCCCTTCCAACCCAAATCATTCTGGGATTCTGTGACATATTCAACATTATTTTTCTGCATATTTAGCAATGCCCAGAGAAGCTGTGGCTGCCCCATCCCTGGGAGTGTCCCAGGCCAGGTTGGACAGGGCTTGGACCAACCTGGGCTGCTGGGAGGTGTCCCTGCCCATGGCAGGGGTGAATGAGATGATCTTGAAGGTCCCTTTCCAACCCAAACCTTTCCATGATTCTGTTCTGTTTGTCTTGCAGAATCAGAGAGTTTTGCTTTAAATGTTTTGTTTTAATCCCAGCTGACATTTACTTTGAAGAAAAAAAACAGTTTCCCTACACTGGAGTCAGGGCTTGGGGGCAGATGATGTAGTTTATCCTGTTGCTGCCTTATTTTTGTCTCCCTTATTGAAGTAACATCCCAGTGATTTAATAGTTTCCACTCTACTTCATGGAGAAAAGGTTAAATTAAAGCCTGTTTTCTGACTACACTTTCTAGTATTGGCAAATAGGAGAAAAATCACACCATGTAAACTATTACAGTTACATTTAACTCGTGGTTTTACAATACAAAGTTCAGGCTGTTTTAATAGAAAGTCTGTTCCCTTCTGGCTTTCTGAGTCAAAATAAGCCCTGGTTTAAGTGAGCTTAAATTCCCTTCACTGGAGCTTATCCTTGAGCGTGCACTTGCAGTTTTTGTTGATTCAAGGCTTTTCTTTAGCTCTCTGTGTGGGATTTGGAAGAATCCTAATGCCAGGAATCTTCCCAATCAAATAAGTAAAGTATATAAAAGCAGTTTAGTCCTTAAGTAGAAATGTGTGGTATTTCGAAGCAGGGTGGCTTTTTTTGGGGGGGGTCCTGTAGTGACTTTAATGTCTTGTCCATGAGGTGGCAGCAAAGTCAGGATAAAACATGACATTGCTGATCTTAACTTTCACACCCTCATTCCTGAGCAACCAAAATAGTCCTTTTAAAGGATGATATAACATTTTTAAATGTCTGTGAGGGCAGTGCCAGCTTAAGGACTCTTAAATGTCCTGATGGGATTCTTAAGTGCAGGAGCTGCCAAGATTGTTATAAAGCATTTTGTTATGAGAAAGGAACGACATATCTTTAAAAGTACCACATTTCTCACTGCAGAAGTAATCTCATGTATTTTTCCCCTAAATGCAGTTTCCAAATTACAGCTTTTGCTTGTACACAAGATTAGTCTCAGGATAAACAGTGCACTCCTCAGTCAGATGAGCTGTTCCCACCCTGGAGAAGCACGAGGAGTGTTTTCAGCCTCCTGTCACTCAGCTCTAATTAGTGGGTGCTGCACTGACTTTAATTTGCAGTTTGATTTATGCTGCTTGGGGTTTTTTTTCCCCTCTGTGCTGGTTGCAGGAGCTGCAAGCATTGGGAAGGGCCTCGGTGGGATGCTGTTCTCCAGGTTTGGTCGGTCCAGCACAACTCCACAGACTCTGGAGACGGGAAAAGACGGAGCCGACGGGGAGGACAAGAAGGCCACGACTGTTGGGACGACACCTTTGCCCCACAGCAGCTCAGGCTTCCTGGAACCCACTGGTGAGTGATGGGCCCACCAGCAGACCTGGCACTGGCACAGGGTGCCCAGAGAAGCTGTGGCATCCCTGGAAGTGTCCAAGGTCAGGCTGGGTGAGGCTTGGAGCAACCTGGGATAGTAGAAGGTGTCCCTGCCCATGGAACAAGATGATCTTTAAATTCCCTTTCAACACAATCCATTCTGGAATTCTTTGAATCTGTTCTGTGTCTGGAATCTCTCAAGACTCCAAGGGCTGACTCTTTGTTGTTCTTTTAACCTTTTTTCCCTCTCAGAGGAGGTTTCTCTGCACAGGTGTTTGTACATACAGGTACAACATACACTCAGATAGGACTGGATGAGTTTGGGCTCATGGGATCTGCATGTCAGTAGTTCCTAGACATCCAATAGGAAAAGCAATATAATTGTTTCAGAGAATCCCACTGGCCATTTATCATTAAATGGTTTTATTTCAATTTCATAGAATGATTTGGGTTAGGAGGGACCTTAAAGCCCACCCAGTTCCATCCCCTGCCATGGGCAGGGACACCTCCCACTGTCCCAGGTTGCTCCAAGCCCTGTTCAACCTGGCCTGGGACACTCCCAGGGAAGGGGCAGCCACAGCTTCTCTGCCCAACCTGTGCCAGGGCCTGCCCACCCTCACAGGGAAGAATCTCTTGCTAATATCTAATCAATCTGCCCTCTTTTGGTTTAAATTCTTTATTCCCCATACATTTCCAGTTTCCCCATGCAAGTTTCCCCAATTCTGAAGCAATCTGGATTTAAAGACATGTATGACTGGAAGCAGAAGCTGCTGATCTGAACCATCCAGAACAGAAAGTGCAATTTCAGCAGCTGAGGGGCTTTTTTTAAAGAATAGGTTCTTCCTTTAAGGCAATTCATCCTTGATTTTCTTTCAGAGCTCCCCACTGGCACTGCTGCAGGATGGGGGGAGTTCTGCAGTCAGTGGAGTCACAAGTGTGTTATATCTTGTGACAGCATTCACATGGTCATTGCTGCCTGTTCATCACCAGTTTCAACAGATAACCTGACTGAGTCACTGCCTGGGGACAAGAAGCTCATTTTAGACTCGAGGGAGACAGAGAGGCAGGACAGGGACTGTCAGAGCTGCCCGTGAGGTCCTTCCCGAGGCTGTTGGCACGGCAGGGGCTTTCTGCAGGAATCCCACCTCCCTGGGAGCTGGAAGCCATCCCTGCTCCATAGAAGGAGAACGTGGAGCAGAGGCCAGTGAGGCTGAATGATGCAATGCCCAACCAAAGGCTTTGCTCCTGAGAGGGCAGCCTGTGGTGGGGTTTGGCAGCCACCCAAACTCCCAGAGCCGGTCAGGGCGTCCTTCCTGCAAGAGCCACCGGGGTTTTTTGGGCAGACACATCTTCCTGGAAATGACTGCAGTTGTGTCCTGGTGTTCCAAAGCTCTGACTCCCTCTCCTTGCTGCAAAGTGGGGTTGCTGCTCCTGGGAAAACACGGGGACGTGTCATTCCCTGCCTGCTCCCTTTCTGTGCTCTTGGAGCCAAGAATTCAAATTCCTTCAAACTGGCTTTGATAAATGGCTGCATTTTTGATTCAATATGGGGGGTTGGCTTTTGTAGCTGAGCAGCCCTTTAGGTTTTTTGTCCTTTTTATTCTGTTGCTGCTTGTAGAGATTTTCTGACCACTAAAGTGCCTTAACAATAGCTGAACCATCAGTCCTGTTAAAATGCAGTGGCAATTACTTTGAATGTGGCATTAATCAAAGAGCCATTGAAATAAAAGGATAACTGCTGAAATATATTTGGAATAATCAGGATATTAAAAGGGCTAGAGCTGTGGAGGGATAGCTTTGCAGAAAGGGCCTGTAATATTGGGTGTATTCTCCTAGCATAGACACTAAAAATGCAAGAAATCCATTTATTCCACAAAATCAGTGTTTTCTAGTGGGGCCTCAGCATTTGCTGGATATTTCTGTGTGGTTATAATAGCAAGTATAAATAAATGTATTTATAGAGTTACTATAAGGAAAACAGCTCTTCTCATAGAATCATTTAGGTTGGAAAAGACCTCAAAGAGCAGGTTTAGTTTCCTGTTTTGCCTTTTTTTTTCCTAAGCACCACTCTTAGGTCAGGTCTGTGCTAAATTCATGTGCTTTGAACTGTATTTGTATATTAGTAATTTTTGATTTGGTCGAGTGCCCTGTGAAATGTAAATGCAGAGGGTCTTACCTGTGTTTTATGCACAACAAGCAGAATCAGAACCAAGAGCTGATGGCAAAACATGCTGGTGTTTTTGCAGTTCTAACACCATTTTTGTTTCCTGTTCACCTTGCAGTGGAACTGGAGCACAGGATCGACTTTGAGCTCAGGGAAGGTCTCGTGGAGAGCAGATACTGGTCAGCAGTCACATCCCACACTGCCTACTGGTCATCCCTGGATATTGCTCTGTTCCTTCTAACCTTCATGTACAAACAAGACCAGGAAGAGACTGACAAATCCAATTTAGACACTATTTGAATTTTTGACCAGGGATGGGAAAGGAAATTTTCAGCCCAACGGCACAAAGCGGATGTTTGACTGCAGAGCTGCAGCATCCCAAGGCATGGAGGTTTCAGGTTTCAGTGCATGTTTGGGGTCTTTTCCTATTTCTAAAGAGGATAAATGATTTATATTTCGAAGCACTTTATAGTTTTAAACATTTTGCAGTGCTTAATCAGACCTGAAACGGTTCCAAATTCTTGTCAGAGCCAGTGCAGTGTGTCCATCCCGTGAGCTTGGGTGACATCCTTGCTAATGACCATAATTGCTGGTTAGTTCATTAAACTATATAAAACTAGTTATTTAAAAAAAAACCCAAACTAAATTATTTCCACTGACAGAAACACATGTTCAGTACAAGCCTAAAACTGCCATGTTCTGATGTTTTCTGTACCAGTTTTCTGAACTGCCACGTTCTGATGTTTTCTCTACCAGTCCTGGTGTCATTGTTCCAGGACTTTATTCAGCTCCACATCCAATTATCCACATGGAAAGCCCATTCTGACTGCTGGATTCTGAGGGCCTATTCTACATGGCACATTTAGAAACTAATGCTGAAAAAAAAAAAAAAGAAGCATGAAGCAAATATTTGAAATACTGTAATTATAATTTATTATTCTCTCTACTCGTTTCATTTTATTCCAGTGTATAAAACATGACTTTTTTACTGGTTTCTTTTGACATAATTTAAGAACCACATTTATTTTCTACAGTGTTTAAGACTTTTTCTCAGAAATACATATCTTTGTACTACTATTCAAATGAATATATGGACACTGTGGCACACTTTAAGTATTTTTTCATTAAAAATAAATATTTGTGGTTTCACACAAATGCCATCAGTCACATTCTTCCCAGAGGTAAGTGCCTTTGCTCTTTCAGGTTCCAAGTGTTTCTCGGGCACTTTGGGTTGGTTTCCAAAGGATCCAGCTGTCCTTTGTTTGCCACAATTAAATGCATGTATGTGTGTGTTTGTATAAAAACATATGTATATTTATGTGCAGGGATCTTATCCTGAGGAAAGAGCACCATAAAATAAACTTGGTGAGGCCTGAGAATAACAACGTTTAGATTAGCTTTGGATCTGCAGCTAATTAGAAGGCAAGAGGGAGGTGTTGGGTTGAAAGGATTAAAACAACCTGGAGTAGAAGTGTCAGATGTTTGAGCTCTGAGCTGCCTTTGCTTGAGGTATTTGTGCTCTGGATGGCACATGTGGAAGCTGCAGGACCTAAATTTCAGTTAAAAAACAAAAAAAATCAGTCTGTGGTGCTGGTGAGGAGTTGTGTCCTCAGTGTAAACAGATGTGGCAACATCAGCCCAGAGCAGCAGAGCAGGGGCTTGAGATATGGAAACCATCCAAGGGTTCCCTTTTTGGGGGAGACAGTGGCTCTTCTCCCAAATAATATTTATTTGGGCTGCTGCTTGTTTCTTCCCTGGTCCACAAGAACGGGGAAGGAGTTGGGATCTAGGACTCTGGGAGGGGTTATGGATTTAGGAATAATTCTGAAGGGGAAAAAATCACAGAAGGGAAGGGAGGAGTGGAAGGATGGGAAGGGAAGGTGACACAAACAGCAGGGAACCAACACCCAACCCTCAGACCTTGCATCAGTGTGGGGCTGTGAAAAATTCCATGTGGCCTCAGCAAATTGGAGCTGTCCTGCCTGACATGTTTACCTTGGGAGATGAGCAATCCTAGGCAAGGAAAACATCCTGGGAGAGGAGGGAGCAGGGACACCCCTGCTCCTGCAAACAGCCTCGTGTTTGCTGTGCTGCCTTCCCAGATAAGCTGTTTAATCAGCTCTTCCTAATTAAGACAACTTCAACATAAAAAGGAGAGTCTCCTTTTATATTTAGCAGGTGCAAAACGTTTCCAGAAGTGTGTGGTTGGTGTTTCAGGACTCTGAGCTGCCCTATCCCTTCACTCCGCTGGATCCACATCGATCCCTTGCCAAGGGATGCAAACAAAAGGGGGTAATTCCTGTCATTCTTGTGGTCTGGGCAAACTCTGCTGTTGTCCAGGCCATGGTTCAGATTTATGGAATAGCTGCTCCCCTTGCCTCAGAACATGCTGGTACTTGCTGACTGCTCTCCATATAAGGGATGAGCCCCTTGGAAAATCGAGGAGAAGATGGAGCTGAGGAGCAAATCCCACTGCTGGGAGGAGAAGGGATAATGAGGACCAATACCTGTTCATCCCTTGGCATTTTTCCTGAGTTAATGGGGGTGTTTGTTTATGATTCTGTTCTAATTAGTAACTCAGTGGACCACCTACTCATCTCCAAGCTTAATTCCAAACATAAAACACACCTTGAAAGAATAAATGGAGATGTATAAATGGATTTGGAAGTGTATGCAGAGATGTTAAGCAGGCTTGTTGGCTGACTTTCATCTTCTAATCCTCAAAAAATGCCCCTCATCCTCCTGCAAGGATGAAATCCTATTTTAAAAGTAGATTTTGAAGGTAGTAGAAAAAGGATTGCCCCGTTTCTGTTCTGTGGTGCAGCAGGGATTCAAGCAGGGTCACGTCCCTGCATGCTAAAGTTGAAATTTCATGCTTAAAACTTTCTGGTCAGATGGTCTGTGGCATAATATAGAGCTGGAATGTCCTGGCTTCCAATTACTGACTTGTTTTCTTCTGCAGGGACGATGTTTAGCTTTCCAAGCTGTGTTGACTGGTGGTTTTTCTTGAGAAACCAAGATAAGAGGAATGTTCTTCACCACTGTCAGTCTTGGGCCTGATACCGACCTGTTTTCAAAATTTGGCCTTGAGCTCTCTGTCCAAATTTGACAAGGTCATTTTTGCAGATAATGAGCCTTAATTTTATTACTTTTATTTAATTCTGTCCCTTTTCTCCTAATTATTCTGTCACGGTTTTACTACAACCTCCTTTAATTTATATACACTCACTCTGCTTTCCTGCCAGAGTTTCTGGAGTCAGACACCCTTTGCTTTATTTCACAGGCTGGCTGGCCAACTCCAATTATTTTATCTCCTTTCCTAATTAGTATTATCAGGCTGAACTGAAACATGTTTCACATTCTCATCCATATATTTTGCCTGGTTGCCACCTCTTCTTCCTGCTCTCCTGGTGCTCCTTTCCCATGGAGCCGACTCTGCCAGTAGCTGAATCGTTGGGAATTGATCTTACTCAGGTTGAGTCCATGAATAATCCCTGTGTCAACTGTTTGCAGTTACATAGTTAATGTATAATTGTGCTCCCTCTGCCCAACAAGTTGATTTAGAGTTCCTTGTTCTCCATTTTTCCTTTATTAGATCGAGTTTCTGCCTCCAATATTTGTTTTTCTACTGATTTTGGATTTCAGGTGATTTCTCTGTGCTGGTACAGGGTCACCTCCCCCCCAGTCTCTACCAAACACCTTCAGTCACCATCAGAAAGCTGTTACACACCAAGACACAGTTTGAGCTGCATTTAATAATCATTTCCTACCAAAAAAACCCCACCCTTTGTCTTGGTAGAGCTTCTCCCTCCCTCTCCCACAGGTATTTTTCAGGACTCATTGCACTCAAACCTCTTCTGAAGTGCTGGGGGTTTATTTCTTCTTCATTTCTGTCCACTGGAATGAACATTTTCTTCATCCTTGTCTGAGCATCCTCAAGACTTGAAGGGAAATTTTGGCACCCACTTGAATCCCGAGGGGCACCTCCTACTGTTGTGATCCCTGAGACCTCCTGGAATCTCAGCACCAGCAAATCCCTCATGGATGTGCTCAGGTTCCAGGAGGGGTTTGTTCTTTCTCGCTGCATTGTGTCACCTCTGGCTGCTGCCATCACCTGAACCCTGGCACTGACAGAGCCCTTTCTGTCATTGTCCCTGAATTTGGGCACATCAGTTGGCAGTGGAGCTGGGCTGGTCCCTCCCCAGGCTCATTCCTTGTTCCTCGTGTTTCTCCTGCATCCCTGGGGGCTGTTTGACCCAGGCTTTGCTATAAAACACAGTGTTCTGTGTTCCCTGGTGCCAGTGCAGGGGCACTAAAGCTGCCAGCACAGCTCAGGGTGCTGACATGGTCTCCTCTTCCCAGAGGAGAAATCCTGATCCAGGGAGAGAAATACCTGGCTGGGAAGCTGCAGTTCACCCTGGAGGTCAGTGCTCTGTGGTCCCATTGGAAAGCAAATTCCAGCCTCAGCCTTTTCCCCTCTGTCCCCAGCAGCAGCTCTCTAGCAAACCCTGGCCAGTCCCTGTCCCTTAGGAGTGGGAAGTCAGTGAGATCCCTGCAAACACGAGATGTCCCAGGAGCCATCTCTTGTGGTTTGGAAATCCTCGATGATTTATCCAAAGAGAGGGTTTTCATTTGACAACTCTGAGAGCATCTGCCACGGATTAACTTCTCTTTTTGTTTCTTAAATGAAATACCATTTCTGCCCATTCCCTGGGGCCTCATTGATTGTGGGCATGGACACACAATCCTAGAATCCCAGAATGGCTTGGGCTGGAAGGGACCTTAAAGATCATTTAGTTCCAACCCCCAGTGGGGTTGGGATGGGAGAGGTGAAGTCCAGATTTCTCAGCAGGCTGCAGCCTTGACCACACACTTGATCTCCAAGGGCCCCACATCCAGTTTGTTGTTCTTGCTGGGTTTATGGCTCTTTCAGTATCTCCAGAGAGGCACTACCTCATCTCAGGCTGGTCCCACACTGCCTACTTAAAGGGCAGCTCTGTCTCATCATCTCACTGTGTCATTCTGGATTTCTGTTCATATTCCTCTGCCTGCACAAAGCCCAGACTGGCTGGAAACCAAAGCCATGGGAAGGGGGAAAAGGAGAGCAGCTCTCCTGGCTTTGGATTTGTGGTCTCTGCACCCACTGCTGTCCCTCACACCTACCCCAAACTAAAATTTCTGCAGCCACCAGAGAATCACAGGATGGTTTGGGTTATAAAGAACCTTAAAGCTCATCCAGTACCACACCCTGCCATGGGCAGGGACACCTCCCACCATCCCTGTCCAACCTGGCCTGGGACACTCCCAGGGATGGGGCAGCCACAGCTTCTCTGCCCAACCTGTGCCAGGGCCTGCCCACCCCCACAGCCAGGAAGTTTTTCCCAATATCTAAATTAAATCTCTCATGAAACCAGCCAGTCCTCAGGGAGAGATTGGGGCTCCCCCCTCCCCGTGGGGCTGCCCCAATTCCTGCCCTTTGTGAGTCCAGCTGGGCAGGAACAGTCCCCCCACCCCTCCCCTCCAGCTCCCAGGGCAGGGGTTTCCTGTTGGAAATGCAAAATTGCAGAAACCTCTGAAAGATGAGAAGAGCCAAAACATGCACAGATGTTTTATCTTCCCGCCTTTCCATCCTGCTCCTGTCACGTTGAGCTGAAGGACCAAATGAGGAGCATCCATATCCTCACTCTGAAAATGCCAATGTCCTGCTGTGATAACTTCCCAGGATGTTTATTGCTGCAGGATTTGTCAGAAATATTCAGGTTCATAAACACTTTTAAGCAACCAATAGTTAAGTTTAAAAATAACTTCATGTACTTTCAGCATTGCAAGATGCACTTTCAGTATGGAAATTCTTGGGCTAATTTGCAAAGAGGGACAGACGACTTCCAAAACAAACCCCACATTTTAGGGCAAGGGGGAACAGTTTTAAACTAAAAGAGGAGAGATTTAGATGGGATATTGGGATGGAATTCTTCCCTGTGAGGGCGGGCAGGCCCTGGCACAGGTTGGGCAGAGAAGCTGTGGCTGCCCCATCCCTGGGAGTGTCCCAGGCCAGGTTGGACAGGGCTTGGAGCAACCTGGGACAGTGGGAGGTGTCCCTGCCATGGCAGGGGGTGGAATGAGAAGAGCTTTAAGGTCCCTTCCAACCCAAACCATTCTGGGATTCCATGATTTTATCTCCCAGCTGCTGTCTTACAGGAGTCTGTTCCAGCAACACCACCATTACATTCCACCAGGATTTTCCCAAATAGTTTCCCAGCTTCTGGGCTCTGAAAGGCTCCTTTAGTTATTCTCTGTGCTCTGGATGAGGTGAGATCCTGTCAGAAAGGGAATCCTTAAAGATCTGGGATGTAGCCTTGTGTGCTCTGCAAGGAGAGCTCATTCTGAGACAGCAGCTGAATATTCTGTGTTTCCAAAGCTCAGTGTTGGGATGGGACGTTTATGCCTCTTGGCAAACTCCTTGGGATTTCTCCTTTATGCCTTCCAGACTGCCCCTCGCATGCAATTGTGTGTGGGAGGTTTAATTTTCATCCAAACCCCAGCAGGAGATAGGGAGGGAGGTGAGGCTGCTTTGTGGTGGCTGCAGGAAAGGGAAGAGGGCAGAAATGTTCTTTCCATGGATGTGTGTCACGAACCCACCTTCGTGTTGGAGACACCACATCTGCATGTGGGGGGGAGAAGGGGGAGACAGAGCAGGCAGGAGAGGCTCTGATTAAATCAAGGCAGAGCTTGGCAGGCTGGGAACAGCCTGATGTGTATCAGCCAGCACGTGTGCAGCACATGTCGGAGCTTGATGTTCCCACCAGGACACGTGGGCGCCTGGTGGATGGCAGGGAGTGGGATGGGAGCTCCAGACCTGCCTCCCACCAGGCGCTGTCCTGCCCCAGCACCCTCTTACTCACAGGGTCACAGAGTGGTTTGGATTGGAAGGGCCCTTAAAGATAATCGTTCCACCCCCTGCCATGGGCAGGGGCACCTTCCACTATCCCAGGTTGCTCCAAGCCCTGTCCAGCCTGGCCTTGGGCACTCCCAGGGATGGGGCAGCCACAGCTTCTCTGCCCAACCTGTGCCAGGGCCTGCCCACCCTCACAGACACCAATTCCTTCCCAAAATCCCATCTAACCCTGCTCTCTGACAGTTTAAAACCATCCCCCTTTGTCCTATCAATTACTCCTTGGTACTGAGCAATCCCCTCCCACTCACCATGAGCACAGCTGAGCTGAGGAACTCACCCAAAATGTTGCTATCACAAGGCCTGTCCTGGTGGGATTTAATTCCCCCAGTGACCACACTCAGCTGGGAACAGTCCTGCAAAGAAACTCCTTTCCTATCTGCTTAAATGGGATCTCAGAGCTGGAGCAGGGAACCAACAGCACCCACATCTGTCTCTAGGGAATTGCTGGTCTGTGCTCCCACGTAACAGTCAAGAGAAAACAGCCTCAAGTTGCACCAGGGGAGGTTTAGTTTGGATATTAGGAAAAATTTCTTCATGGGAAGGGTTGTCCAGCCCTGGCACAGCTGCCCAGGGCAGTGGTGGAGTCCCCATCCCTGGAGGGATTTAAAAGCCACGTGGATGTGGCGCTTGGGGACATGGGTCAGTGGTGGCCTTGACAGTGCTGAGGGAGTGGTTGCACTTATCTTAGAGGACTTTTCCAGCCTGAGTGATTCCATGATTCAGAGCCTGTCCCAGTCCTGGGGGTTACCTGGAGCACCATCTCCAGCCCATTTTCAGTGGGCAGCCTCTCAGGAGCAGCTGGGTTGAGCTTCCTGTCCCAGAGCCACCCAAACTGGGGCACTGATGGATGGCTTAAGTCAGGAGGGGTTGCTGTGACCCAAACTGGGGCACTGATGGATGGCTTAAGTCAGGAGGGGTTGCTGTGTCAGCTCCCCACCCATCACCACGCTGCTTTCTAGGGATTATTCACTTTCTTTCCCAAGTCCTGGGGCTGTCTGGGTGTTACAACTTTAACATCTGCAACCAGAGTATTGGGGGAAAAAAAACCCCAAAGCTGAGGATTTGCTGTTTCAGATTCTCTTTTCCTGCAGTGAATTCTGACCCTGAGTGGCCTCAGCAAGTGCCAGTGCCTGGGAATGCCTGGGAATGTCTGCAGCCCGTGTCATTCCAAACTGCAGCCCGTGTCATTCCTGCTCTCTGCAATGTGTCCCCAAAGGAAAGCCGGAGCCGTATGGATTTCACAGCAAACCTTTTGTCAATGCCCAGCTCTATTTCATAATCCTGATGGCATTCTTGGCCTCCCTGGGTTTCTGATTTATGGTGCCATATTCCCAGTCTTTTGGGGGGAAGCAGGAGCTCTGGCTGCAAGCTGTTGCTGTGGAAGCATCAGGCTCCTCCTGGGTTTATCAGGAGAAGCTCTGTGTGTATCTGAGCACGGATAAATACATTTTGCTCCCCAGGCACGTTTGCAGCGCTCACTTGTGAGCTGTGTTTAAATCAGGGATTAAAACCCGCTGCACAATCTCACCCTCTCCAAGCAATTTAGTTAATTAACCAGCTAAATCAGTTCTTGCTGACTCTCCCTGAAGACACCCCTCCTGAAGGAGATTTTTTCTTTAGATTTGGATGAAATGCAGAAGTTGAGTCATGATTTTCTGCCTGGCTCAGTTGCTGGTGCAGGGAATGTTGTCCACAATACTGGCTGTTGCCATATGCTTTTTTCATCAAGTTAAAGGGTGCAACTTTCTTTTTTGCTTCCCCCTCCACTGACTCACTCCCCAAATATGTTTCTGGTTAGGATGCCTTGTGACTTCTTCCTGACAGAAGGTTTTCTAGTTTGCAGGCAGCTCTGGGAGTCGCCTCCTCGAGCTCTGAAACATCCCAGCTCCTGGGAGGAGAGGGATGAGTGTCCTGGAGAGGAGGAGCAGCAAGATGCTTGCCTGTTTTTTGGGTGCTTGGTGTGTTTTGGGAGCTGTCCTGCCCCAGAAATGGATTTCCAGGAGCTGGGCAGTCCCACCCCGATGCCGTTTGCCTGCGGATTGTTGTGCCTGGGATATCTAGGAAATGCCCAAGGGAATTTTGATGAGCAATCCCAGCTGGATCCTGTGCAGGGCCAGGAGTTGGACTTGTGGGTCCCTTCCAGCTCAGGATATTCTGTGACTCTCTGATTAGGTGAACTTGGCCTTTTATCTGTTTACTTAAAGAAATGCTGGAAGTGAAGGACGGGAGATGCTGCCTGGAATGGATCTTGGAGGGACAGACAGAGAGACAGAGACAGACACGTCCCTCCTGGATTTCTTTGAAGGCCTTGCCTTCAGGCCACCTCCTGTTGACCCCCAGACTTTCAGCACTGGTGCCAGATTTCCTAAGTTAGGAGCCATCTCAGTGCTCCCAACATCCCAGTGGGCAGTTTCCAGCATTTGGCCAACAGAAGGAAACAGCTCCTGAAAAAAAAGCAGCATTCCAGTGATGCTTCCTGAACCTGACCTTGCATGGCAGTGGGTGTGAAAACCAGGGCCCACTCACACTTGTAGATGTACATCTCATCCCCACTTCCCAAAGTCCTCACAGCCCCGGAGATTCCAGAGGCCAGGAAGAACAGCTTGGCCTTTTCCAGCTGCAGGAACTGAGATGCTGAGAGTTAAGTGACTGGCCCAAAGCCAAAGTGCTTGGAAAGGAGCCCAAATCTTCCTTGTATTAGCTGGGATATGACTGTGTAGCATTCCTTGCCCTGCTGGAAATGTCACCCGTGGTCTCTGAAGCAACTATCCTACAAAGAACATCTTTTTTTCCCCCTCCTGAAATTGCTTTTCCTTACAGGACAATCCCCATCTGTTTGATCTTGTGGGATGCAGGAGAGCAGGAATGTGCCAGCCTTTGTGCTCCAACCTTGTAGCACTTCTCATTTCCTACAGCCTTGCCTGGAAAGTTGACTCGGGGCTTCTCCGTGCTGGGAATTTTCCAGAGAAAGTTTTTCCAGCTGAGTGGTTCTCCAGCAGCACATCCCTGGGTGTGGGGGGGATGGAGGAGACATATAAGGACACTGCAGGGTGTCCCTTCCTGATCCTGACTCCTCTCCCAGGGAAAAGAAACTTGGATTCTCGTTCTCCCTGCCCCTCCTCAAAGAATGGGAGCTGCTCTTCCCTGTGCCACCTGGGATGTCACTTGACATCACCGCAAGCTGTTTGGGGACAGAAGGTGGCAATTGTGGTGTCACCTGCCAAAGCCACCTCAGATCCCAGTGCTGCTCCCAGGACTTCAGCTCTCCTAAGAAGGAGGTTCCATCTCTCCACTGGGGTCCCTTCCAGGAAGAACAGGACATTTATAACCAGCCCTCCACGTGGTGACTTCTCCTTGGAGATCCAGGAGTGACTCCTGCAAGATGGTGCCTGATTTCCATGTGATTTGATGGAACTTTGGGGCTTCTCGTGTGGATTTTTTTCCTTATTCTTTCCAGTGCTGCTATCACTGTTTTTTCCTGGCCTGGCTCTGTCATCATCCATTGCCATCACTTGGAAGATGGAGGAGGAGGAGGCAGGAGAGTTTCCTTGTGAGGGATAAATGTTGGAATAGCCCATCCTTGCTCAGCTGGCAGCATCTCCATGCCCAAAAGACAATGGAAAGCAAAGCCTGGCCACTCCACAGCCCTGCAGAGAAGGACAGGGGGCTGGAGGCTTGGAAAAAAATACCCTGGCAGGACAACCTCATGGATTTTGCCTTTTGGAAAAAAAAAATGTGGATATGTCAGGGTTTTGGCTGTCAGATGAAGAAAGGGTTTCCTAAAGGAGCTGGTGCTTGGTATGGAGAGATTTGGGGAGCAAATAAGGTGATAAATAACCTGACCCTGTTCATCCCTTCCCAGGCCAAGATGGGAGAGCAGCAGGAGACTCTTCTGGCATCCCAAACCTGCCCAGTGCCCCTGTCCATCCCTGAGAAGGTGGAACTGAACCTCTCACTTGTTGCTTTGGTTCCTGGTTCCCAGGGCTCTCCCTGTGTCTGTGCTGTCTGAGGAGGAGCAGCCCCACCTGAAACCACGACATCCATCATGGGGAATCACCAACCACCCCCCACCCTGATAGGACAAGGGGTGATGGTTTCACACTGACATGGGGCAGGTTTAGGTGGGATATTGGGATGGAATTCTTCCCTGTGAGGGTGGGCAGGCCCTGGCACAGGTTGCCCAGAGAAGCTGTGGCTGCCCCATCCCTGGAAGTGTCCAAGGCCAGGTTTGGACAGGGCTTGGAGCTGAGCTCGTGGAAGGTGTCCCTGCCCATGGCAGGGGGTGGAACAAGGTGGCTTTTAAATGTCACTCCCAACCCAAAGCATTCTGTGATGCTCCAATTCCATGATCTCTCTGCCACAGTGACCTCCTCTCACCTCACACAATTCCCCCCCTCCGCTCTCCTTCCCAAGAGCTTCCTGAGGGCCTTCAGAGCCACTTCAGAGCATTGACCTGATTTTCTCCTCTTCCCCTGAGCCTCTCCAGGATGTTTCCTATCCCGCTGCCATGGGCCTTGGCTTCTCCTCCCACCCTCCCACGGCTGCGTCTCGCAGCACATTCCTTCTCTCCGTAATCTCCGGCTCACTATCTAAGGAGCTGAAGGATATTTCCACCCCAGCAGTGCCAGAAAATACTGGCAACCACCTCTGTCTCCCGTCCCCCGTACACACACCGAGCTCCTCAGCGCTCTGATACCCTGCCATGCTCCAACAGCCAGCGCTGACAGGCGGCTCTCGAGGCAGCAGGTTGTTTTCCTTACTGGCTGGGTTTCTTTTTCCCCCTTTTCCAAGCCCCCAGCTGGTTCCTGCAGTTTCTTGCCCCGGTGACTGGATTTGGCTCTTCACACCGAGAGTCTGTGCTGTGCCTGCAGCACTGGAGATGAAAACACGCCACGCAGCCTTGGCTTGGCCTCTCCATTCCTCGGGGGCAGCAGGTCCAAGGTGTGTCTGAACAGTGCTGATTCCATCAATACCATCCTGCTGCACCTCTGGAGCAATCCCAGACCAGCTTTCTGGGATCCCAAAAGAGTCTCCTGCTGCTCTCCCATCTTGGCCTGTGAAGGGATGAACAGGGTCAGGGTATTTATCACCTTATTTGCTCCCCAAATCTCTCCATACCAAGCACCAGCTCCTTTAGGAAACCCTTTCTTCATCTGACAGCCAAAACCCTGACATATCCACATTTTTTATTTTTTTCCAAAAGGCAAAATCTGTGAGGTTGTGCTGCCAGGGTATTTTTTTCCAAGCCTCCAGCCCCCTGTCCTTCTCTGCAGGGCTGTGGAGTGGCCAGGCTTTGCTTTCCATTGTCTTTTGGGCATGGAGATGCTGCCAGCTAAGCAAGGATGGGCTATTCCAACATTTATCCCCCACAAGGAAACTCCCCTGCCTCCTCCTCCTCCATCTCCCAAGTGATGGCAATGGATGATGACAGAGCCAGGCCAGGAAAAAACAGTGATAGGAGCACTGGAAAGAATAAGGAAAAAAATTCCACACGAGAAGCCCCAAAGTTCCATCAAATCACATGGAAATCAGGCACCATCTTGCAGGAGTCACTCCTGGATCTCCAAGGAGAAGTCACCACGTGGAGGGCTGGTTATAAATGTCCTGTCCTTCCTGGAAGAGACCCCAGTGGAGAGATGGGACCTCGTTCTTAGGAGAGCTGAAGTCCTGAGAGCAGCACTGGGATCTGAGGTGGCTTTGGCAGGTGACACCACAATTGCCACCTTCTGTCCCCAAACAGCTTGTGGTGATGTCAAGTGACATCCCAGCTGGCAGCAGGGATGAAAGTCCAGGTCTTCTGGTGTTTGCCACCTCTTTGCTTCCACCTGGAGTTTGTCACTGGTATTTTGGTCTAGCAGCCTTGTGCTCTCCATCCTGGGATCTCAGCCACCCACAGCTGTGAGGACATGAGTGGATGACCCTCATTCCAACATATGGTGGAGTTTGGGCACCCTCAGTGCTGGGTTCAGCACGCAGTGAACACAGAGATTTACCTGCAAATGGAGACTGGAGCAAGTCTGTGTGTGACAGTAACTCCAACCCCACTTTTGGAGAGAACACAGAATCACGGAATGGTTTGGAAGATCATTTTATTCCAACCCTCCTGACATTGAAAAGGATGCCACACGAAGCTGGAATGAAGCTGTTGCTCTTCAGATCAAGCAGCAGCTCCAGCATCCTCCAGTTTAAAAAATGAGCTGCCAAAAGGTTTCAGTGGTCAGAGAGGGTGGGAGAGCCCTGCTGGCACAGTGTGGGCACACAGACCACCTGGCACGCCTCTTTCCTGGCTCAGCAGTAAAACCCTCTGATGATGGTGATTCCTCTCTCTCCTTCACTCCCTGAGATCTAAAGTCTCCCAAAATGATAATCTGAATTTTTCTCCCTCTGATTTGTCCATTGTTTTTTTGCCCATCCCTTGTGGAAAGGGGGAACAGCACATTTTCTCCCTCTTCCATCTCCCCCTCTCTAGATAAACCCTCTTTTACCTACCTGAAGATGTTACTATCATTCTTTTTCCTCTCTAGGGTAAACAGCCTAAATTCTTTCAGCCTTTCCTCATCCATCCCCCTCCTGTCTCCCTGCTGATGAACTGGGGCTGGGGGTTGCCATGTCCCTGTTTTGCAGGGCATGTGGGGCTCAGCACTCTCAGCTGCAGCCACTGTGTATCTTCCAGGACCTCACAAGTCACCTCAATTTCAAGCTTCAGTGGGGTTTTGGGGGTTCCCAATGTGGTTGCCCACTCCTGTCCAGCTGAGAGCCCACCCCTCCTTCCTACAGGAGCTGCCAATGCTTCCCCAGCTCTGCTTGGAGATGAAGTTCCTCCCACCCAACTGATTCAATAACATCCACCTTATTAACCCACCCCATCTGCTCTGTCTCTATTTTCCCAGCAGTAACTGCATTACCCTCTGCCTGCATCCGACCTTTCCGGTGAAGACAAGCTGAAAAAGCACAAAACCATCCAGCTGTCTGGGCATCCTCCATCTCCAGCTTCCCTTGGCACCACAGGCTCCCAAATCTGCTCAGGGGCTGCAGCTACACGGGGCATCTCAGGAGTCTGAGAGGCAAATAAAAGGTATCGACCCCTGCAAAAGATGCTTTGATTTTTCTGGTTGATGTTCCCCAAATCCCATTATTCAGCTTGGAACACTCCAGCAATCCACACAGAAAAACATGGATGTGACCAGGAATTCTGAGCCTGGTGTCCATCAGGGCACTAACCCTCCTCCTTCCCTGCAGCTTCACAGTGTTAATTTCCCTGGAAAAGGAAGCAATTTGGGGTTATTTTTTTAACCAATCCTGCACATGGATTGGGGGCTGTTGTGCTTTTCCACAAAGCAAACCACACCAGCCATCCTGGCAACATGATCCTGGCTCCAGCTGCATCCTCAGCGATTCCAATCCCTGCTCTGTGTCCAGCCTCAGCTTCTCCATCTGTAAAATGGAGAGAAAAGTACAGTAGTTTCCTTGGCTGTAGCCATTTGGACTGGGATATTCCCAGGGAATTTTGAGTGACCTGTGGCTGCAGAGGCTGCTCACACACCTCCCAAACACAGCACGAGGAGCCAGGATAAAGAATCCCAAAATCCTAGAATGGTTTAGGTTGGAAGAGACCTTAAAACCCTCTAGTTCCAACCTCCTACCATGGGCAGATATCTTTGGTTTTGGTTAAAATCAAGACATAAGAGCAGTCTGGGGAGCCCCATGGACACACAAAAGAAGTTGTAGGCGATGATGCTGTTGCTCCCCCTGGATGTGTTACTTGGGGTCTGGGGGAAGTCTGAGGGACTCTCAGAGTGTGAAAGTACCCTGCTTCATCAGGGCTGTGCCCCCAAACACCCCACAGTGCCACAGGTGCCCCCATGGCATTGGTGCTTTGCTCAGGTGCCCCTTATCACTCGGCTCTCGCCGATCTGTGACGTGAGACTTGATAAAAAACACTCCTTCGGTGCTTTTTGTTCTCTGGCAGTGCATGAGCAAAGGCAGCCAAAGCCCAGCAGAGCCGTCCTTGGTGCCCTACTCCTCCCCCTCCTCCTCCTCTGCAGCAGGGGTGGGATTTATCGGGAGGGTGTGATTTATAGGACAGGTGTGATTTATGGGGCTGCTGCTCTACTTGTTTGGCCTTCAGGGCTTTGCAGCCTTGGAGAACTCCCTGCACCAGCATGGCTTGCTTGGAATCCTTTATTCCCGAGGTTTTGGATGCTTCTGGGATCAGACAATGGGAATGAAGGGGTGGTGTTTCTGCTGTCAGACTCTCCTTCCTTCAGGCTGGGCTGAGGGCACTGGACCTCCTCCCTGGAGAGCTCAAGGCATGTGGATCCCTCTCAGGATGCCACATAGAGGGGAGGTGTGAGATTTTGGGAGATAATCATCCACAAGTGTGTCCCAACTGCTTTCCACATCTGGGTTTCCCCACTCTCCCCCTCTGAGCTGTTGCTGTTGTATCCCTGGTCATGGGGATGAAGAATAAACCCACCTCAGAATGTTTTGGGGGGCTGTGAGGTGGGGAGAGCATCCTGGCACCAGGGTTGGTGGTGCAGCCAGCATGCAGCATCCCAGTATCATCCACAGGGGATAGGTGGCCCAGGCCAATGTTTCTGGGGGTTCCACAGTGGCCAAATCCTCCCAGTCCCTCCCCATCCTCATGTGCCTTGAGCACCACTGGACAGCCCATCCCCAGGGCAAGATTTGCTTCTCCATTCCACAATCTGGTGATTTTCTGCTGTGCTCCAGAGAATATCCACAGGAGTGGGAGTGGTCCAGCCCATCTCAGGGATGTGTTGTTCCCTAACAAAGCCTGACTGATGAGCTTCACCTCGCCCTGACAGAGGGACAACCTGGCTGGGAGCCAGTTTGCCCAGACCGTTGGGGAAAGGAGAGCTGGGGCTGGAGAGATAAGGGAGGTGTCGGTGCCAGGGCTGGGGTGGGGTCAGGGGTGGATGCTGCAGCACTTGGTGGTGCTGGCTGTGGGGCTGCCACTTTGGAATCGCACAGGACAAGGCTCCACAGGGGGCTGGGGAGAGTTTTCCTCCCCTCCTTCCTGACCTGGGAGATCTGCAGGGTGCTGGGTGCCAGCACAGGGTGCATTCCCTCCCATCAAGTGACTGTCCCAAAGAGCCTGAATAGAAGCTGTGAATAAGTAATTGTGTGATTCGGGGAAATTTTTTTCCCTCCCACGGCTTCCCAGTAAATCATTCCCAAATAGATGTTTTCCACTATCTGGCCAGCTCTACAGATGAATGTCAGACCCACCAGATGAATTATTTGGGATTTTTGGTGCTTCTTCTTGCTGACTAAGAGTGGATAAATGATGCTGGGTGTTTCTTCTGGCACCCCAGAGTCACCAGCCCCAGGGATGGTGATTGAGTGTTGCATGGCATTTGCATTTTCTTTGAGGTCCTGCTCCATGGGAGAAATCCAGCCTCCCAGCCTGGACTTTGTATTTGTGGAAGCAAATGAATAGGAGGCCTTCTGGAGGTGGAGAAAAGCCAGAATGGGAGAGACAAAGCTCAAATATTCTGATGGACAATAGAAAGTGGTTTAATATGTTGTATATTAAGGGAGAAAAGAGGGTGTGGGAGATGTTTGATGGAGTCAATGATCCAACATCTCTGGGGGTTCTGGAGGTGTTTGGAAAATGGAGGGGGATGGCAGCAGCTGAGGGGGACACGTTCCTACATCCCTGTGCAGCAGTTACTCCTCTAAGTCATGAGGTGACATTAAGAGTCCGAGGTGAGGATGATGAGTGGTACCAAACCCATCCCTCAGGCACAGGTGATACAAGGGAAGATCAGCAATGGGGGGTGGTCCTGGGAATGGCTGTTGGGAGGCACCTGGAAGGGTATTTTCAACCCTGTGGATCAATCAGCTTCTAGGAGAATTCACCTGGGATTTATCCAAATTCTCCATCACGTGGATTCAAATTAACAACTCCCTCTGACTCAAACAGATGTTTTAGGATGCTCAAGGACCCAACAGCCCTTTTAGAGGGACACAAAGTTCAAGGACCCTTCTGACCCTGGGGACAACTGATCAGAGAATGATTTGGGGCTCGCTGACTTCTTTGTAAGCCAAGGCAAGAATCACTCTCGGTGGAGGCCACTCCTGGCAGCTGGAAACATCAGAAGGACATAGAAAAAGGATAAAAGATAAACCACAGCACAGGGATTAATGTCAACAGGAAACTAATGCCTGACACAGGCCAAGCCAGGAGAGCCACTGGAGTGGTGTGTTATGAAGAGCTGATTGCTGAGGGAAAAACCTCCCAGCCTGAGGCTTCAAGAGCTTAATTGAACCTAATTCCTGGAAAGAAGGTGAAGAGGGGACAGAGAAGAGCCCTGCAGCAGGTTTGTCCTGCAGCACAAGCCTGGCAGGCTCTGGTGCACCGTGGCTCATGTCAGGAACCTGCAGCATGGAAATGAGGTGAGATTTTTGTAGCTGTAGGGCAATGAAACCTTGGCTTGACTTACCAAGGGAGGAGGTTCCTCACTCCGCCTTTGTGTGTCTTGTCTGAGCATAGCCATGTCTTGCAGGCTGGGATTTATTCCAGGTGCTGCCAGATGAAGTTGTGACTTCTCCACCCCTGGAAGTGCCAAAGCCAGGCTGAACAGGGCTTGGAGCAACCTGGGATAGTGGAAGGTGTCCCTACCCATGGCAGGGGGTGGGATGGGATGATCTTTAAGGTCCTTTTGAACCCAAACCATTCTGTGATTCTCATCTATGATTCTGTAACCTTTGGGCATGAAGGACCAGGCTGGATGGTTGTGGCAGTCTTAAATCTTGGTTCCTGAATTCATCCCACAGGTCTTTGGTCATCAGAAGAGAAGGACTTTGGACAAGGGCATGGAGTGACAGGGCAGGCTTCCCACTGCCAGAGGGCCGGGCTAGATGGGATATTGGGAAGGAATTCCTGCCTGTGAGGGTGGGCAGGCCCTGGCACAGGTTGGGCAGAGAAGCTGTGGCTGCCCCATCCCTGGAAGTGCCCAAGGCCAGGTTAGATGGGCTTGGAGCAACCTGGTCACAGTCACAACCACAGGAGAGACTAAACCTCCCCATCTCAAGTGCCTCTTCAAGATCCTCATCACAAATCTCATCCACCCTTTCATGACAGGGATACTGGTTTAACTCCATGCATGGCCCAGGTGATGACACATGTAGAACATGCAGCGTGACGGCGTCACTGCTCTGCACATACATCCAGGAAAATAAAACAGCCACGTCACGTGGATGTTTCCGAAATGACAAAAGCAGGGAAGAACGAATGTGGCTGGGAATAAACAAGGAAGCAGAGTTACCAAGCATGCTTCCTTTGCCAGGAGCATGACCTTGTCTCTGCTGGGAAATGGTCATTTGTGAAAAGGGAACCTTGGCTACGTCCAACAGACACTTGGAGGTGGAAGGGGTGATGAGACACAGGAGATGGAATGAGATGGTCTTTAAGGTCCCTTCCAACCCAAATCATTGTGTGATTCCATGATTTTGTGAAGCGAAGATCTTGCAAACCCCATGTGAAGAGGAACAGTACCAGTGGCAGTGGGTTAGGAGGTGTTGGAGACACAAAATATGCCAGAGGGAATAACAAGCAACTGCATTCCACCTTTTTGGGGTTTTCTTCTGACACTTCATCATTAAGGAAGAATGCAGAATATCAAGACCAAGGTGAAGTGGAAGGGTGACAGGAGCCAAGCAGGGGGTGCCCACCACCAGGTCAGAGCATTTGAGGAAACAGAGCTTTAGTTTACACAGAGATCTGGGCAATTTCTCTACCTCTGGAGAGCCGAGAGCTCAGTCCTGCTGCTTTTCCAGCTCTGATCACCCAGTGAAGGCATCCACACGCACAGGGCAGAGTTCCATGGCTGGTCACCCTGGGAAGAGCCAGTCTGACCGGCTTGCCCAGAGCAGCCAAGCAGGAATACCAGCAGGAACAGCAGCTACTTTCAACAACTGCCCATAAGAGGTTAAAAACCAAAATAAAGGTCACGAACACACACACAAAAAGGGGGGCAAAACTAATTAAGTAAACCCACGACAGGGAAGAGGCCACTCAGCTTCACCACTGATTTCCCAAGGATGCCCATGGAGTCATTTCATGGGAAAATTATCCCGGTTTCCACGAAGCAGGGGCAGCTGGAGCGGCGGGCTGGGAGCAGTGCCGCGGGCAGGTCTGGTAGGTATCATCCCTGTCCCGATGGAAGCGGCCGCGCATTTCGGCACCTTATTTGGCTATTGCTGCCTGTAGGGAGAGAGGACTTGCAGCAAACAGTGGGAAGAGCCCTGGGGATGCTTGGCTGCCTCTGACGCAAGAGCCTCGCCGGTGCATTTTTGACCTTGCTTTGCCTCTCGGCCGAGCGCTGGAGATGTGGAGATCGCGGTGCCTCTCCCTCCACACACCCACCGGCCGAGGGAAGGAGCCCCAGGGCTGGAAGGGGCAGGGGGAGCGGCTTCCCCGTCCTCAGGGAAAGAGCAACGAGCGTGTTTAAGGGCAGAAGGACCCGGCAGGCTCTGCTCAGGGCTGCAATCAGCTGTACTAAAAGGTTACTCGCTCCGCGGAGCCGTATCCAATTGCATCAGCTGGGAACCTCGTCCAACACGCCGGGCTGAGAGTAACCCTTTCTATTTATTGCCCTATTGTTTGGCGCTGGAGGAACACGGAGATACCATCTGGGAAAGCTTTGTTGTCACAGACCGGCTTTCCCTTGCGCTCCAAAGTCACCTCTAAGTTAGGCTCCCGCTCCCAATTTTGGGAGGATGGGATGGGGTTTACGTTGACAGGGATTGAGGCCCCAGGAGGATTTGAGGGGGAAGGTCATCTGCTGCCCGTCCTCCTACTGCTCAGGGCAACGTCACCCAATCTCCTTCTGGCAACAAATCCTTGGATAAAACCTGTTTTAGTCTGCCTGGAGCAAACTCGGGAAAGGTTTTGTTAGTGCACATGATAAAGCAGAGGAACAACACTTCATGAGTATCTCCGTTATTACAGCAAAGTGAAAAATGGGAAAACTGTACCCATTGAGAAGGGGTTTGTTGCCTCCACGGCACCAAAGTAACCTGGTCCAGTGCAAGGTTCAGAAAGGATATTGAGGGGCTGAAGCAGGTCCAAAGAAGAGCAACGAGGCTGGAGAAGGGAGT
This sequence comes from Sakesphorus luctuosus, assembly GCA_013396695.1. Taxonomy (NCBI): domain Eukaryota; kingdom Metazoa; phylum Chordata; class Aves; order Passeriformes; family Thamnophilidae; genus Sakesphorus; species Sakesphorus luctuosus. The sequence goes on from VWZD01006349.1 coordinate 47,446, forward strand.
GGAGCACAAGTGCTGTGGGGAGAGGCTGAGGGAGCTGGGGGTGTTTGTGCTGGAGAAGAGGAGGCTCAGAGGTGACCTCAGCACTGTCTGGAAGTGCCTGAAGGGAAGTTGTGGCCAGGTGGGGGTTGGTCTCTTCTCCCAGGCACTCAGCAATAGGACAAGGGGGCACGGGGGGCTCAAGCTCTGCCAGGGGAAATTGAAGTTGGAGATGAGAAAAAACTTCTTTGCAGAGAGAGTGCTCAGGGATTGGAATGGGCTGCCCAGAGAGGGGGTGGATTCCCCATGCCTGGAGGTTTTTAAGGTGAGCTTGGCCGTGGCACTGAGTGCCATGATCTGGTAAAGGGACTGGAGTTGGCCCAAGGGTTGGACTTGATGATCTCGGAGGTCTTTTCCAACCCAATCCATTCTATGATTCTGTGATTCTAAGGTGTCCCTACCCATGGCAGGGACTTGGATGTTCTTCAAGGTCCCTTCCAACCTGAACCATTCCATGACTCTATGGTCCTAAAGTTCCCATTGCCATTCACAGTATGGCACGCGGGAATGGCGCTCATGGAGCCAGCTCTGGGCTGGCAGAGCCATCCCCGAGGCTGCTGGGGAGGGCACGGCTTTGCCGGGATGTGAATTCCCATCACTCGGGACACGTCCACCTCAAACCGCAGCCCCTTCCGCACGGCGGTTTTTCAGGAAACCCGGTTGCTGGCGGGCTGTGTGTGTATCGCTGGGTGGGGAGCTACAGGAAGCGGATAATATTTTTTTTTCCTCCATTTGTGCCGCTTCAGACTCTTTTATTTAAAGACAGTTCCCATTTCCCAGATTCACAGATGATGAGGATGGAGGGAGCCAGCCCATCGCCCAGCCTCGATGCAGGCACAGACTGCTATGCCAAGGTAGGGCTTTGCCGAACGGGAAGGATTTTTCCAATGAGTTTGGGGCCATTGGTAAAAAAAACACCCTAAAGGGTGCAGAGTGGGCACGGCTGCCACGGAACCCACGTGTGCTTGGGACACCAAGGCCCTAAGGGATGCTCTCCCAGCCGTTCCCAAGTTCCCAGCTCTGCATGCCCAGGGACCGCTGGCCATGAGCCGTGCCAGGCCAAGCCAGGCTGGGATAAGCCCGGCCGGGATGAGCTGAGCTGAGCTGAGCTAGGCTGGGCAGGGTTGTGCTGGGCTGGGATGAGGACGGCAGAACCGAGCCGGGCTGAGCCGTGCCAGGATGAGCCCAGCTGGGATGAGCCAGGGCAAGCCAAGCTAAGCTGGGCAGAGCCCGGCTGTGCCGAGCTGGGCTGAACTGGGCCAGGATGAGCCGGGCTGCGTCCAGCTAGGATAAACCGGGCCGGGATGAGCCAGGCTGTGCCGAGCCGGGCTGAACGGGGCCGGGCTGAACCGAGCCGGGTCGGGCAGAGTCGGGTCGGAGAGATCCGGAACTGGATGAGCCGAGCCGGGCCGGGCAGAGCCGGGCCAGGATGCTCCCAGCCGAGCCGGGACGATCCCAGCCGGGCCGCCCCCCGGCGATTCCCGGATGTTGGAGCGGCCCCCGCTTGCTCCGTCCTTCGCTTCCATAAAAGGCCAAGGGGCCCGGCAGCGCGGGGCGCGTTTTTCCTTTAATTATTATCCCCCTCCTCCTCCTCCTCCCGCTGCTCCCTCCCCTGCGATCCCTCCTCCTCCCTCTGCCCGCCCGGCTCCTCCCGTGGCGGCCCCGCAGGCAGCGGCTGGGGCGGCGGGACCGCGGCACCCCCGTCCGATCCGCCCCTCCGCGCCCCCCGCCCTGCCCCGGGCACTGCCGGGCCCGTCCCGCTCCCGGTGCTCATCCCGCTCCGCTCCGTGCCGGGCGCGGCCGGCGGCGCAGGAGGCCATGGCGCTGGACGGGATCCGCATGCCGGACGGCTGCTACGCCGACGGGACGTGGGAGCTGAGCGTCCATGTCACCGACCTGGGCCGCGACGTCACCCTGAGGGTCACCGGCGAGATCCACATCGGCGGCGTCATGCTGCGCCTCGTCGAGAAGCTCGGTGAGTGCCCCGGGACCCCCCGCCCTGCCCGGCGTCTGCCCGGCTGCCAGGCGGTGCTCCAGCAGCCTGCCCAGTGCTGGGCTCCAGCCCCCAGTGCAGTGCTCCATTACAGTTCTCCAGCTCCCAGTGCAGTGGTCCAGTGCAATGCTTTTAACTCCCAGCACCCTGCCCAGTGCAGATCTCCAACTCCCAAACAGTTCTCCGGTGCAGTTCTCCAGCTCCCAGTGCAGTTCTCCAGCTCCCAGTACAGTTCTCTAGCTGCCAACCAGTGCTCCAGTGCAGTTCTCCAGCTCCCAGTACAGCTCTCTAGCTGCCAACCAGTGCTCCAGTGCAGTTCTGTAGCTCCCAGTGCAGTTCTCCAGCTCCCAGTGCAGTTCTCCTGCTCCCAGCACCCTGACCATTGCAGTGCTCCAGCTCTCAGGACCTGCTCCAATACTCTGCTTTAACACTCAGCACTCTCTCTCAGTACTGTGCTTTAACTCCCAGTATCCTGCCCCAGTTCAGTACCTGAGCATCCAGTACCCTGCTTTACCTCCTAGCACCCTGTGTCCCAGTACAGGGCCTGAAAACCCAGGGCTGTGCTCCAGCACCCTCTCCCAGTACTGTGTTTTACCTTCCAGCACCCTCTCCCAGCACCCTGCTCACCCCAGGTGCCCACACCCTGCCCTAGCCCCCCATGGCAGTCCCCAGCACCCCCTCACCCCCTGCACCCTTCCAGGCTCTCCCCTGCACCCCTCCAGGCTTCCCTCTCTCCCTGCACCCTTCCAGGCTCTCCCCTGCGCTTCCTCACCCCTCGAGCCACAACCAGGCAGACTTTAACACCCCGGGGCCTCAGCCCCATCCACCAGCTGCTTCACACCCAGGATTTTGCACAGTTGGGAAACAGCTCCGGTTTTGGGATGGGGGTTTATGGATGCTCTCCAGTTCACAGCAAAACTTAATCCCGAAGTTCCATGCCAGGAAAGCGCTTCCAAAGGCCCGCTGTGGCCGGGGGGTGATGAGTGAGGTGACATGTGCGAGGGGAGCTCGGTGGCAGCGCGGTGTGCGGTGGCTTTGGGTGCACACCTGAACGAAGAGCCCGCGTGTGCGGGGCGCGGGAACGCGCGTGGGAACGCGCAGCTGGACCCGCGGGATGCGAGCCCTGGGCGCATCCCCTCGGGAGGCAGGGAGCTCCAGACACCTCCCCCTTGTCCCTTTATCGGCGCTTTACGGCTCGGGTGTGTTTACTCAGCGGCGGAGCCCGGGCCGAGGGCTGTAATTGCTCAAATAAAATATTAATTGCGAGCCCCGCGCGTGCCTGCGGCCGTGGGAGTAGCGGAGCTGTCAGCTGCGCCCGGCAGGTCCCGCTCCGCTTGTGGCTCCTTCCCCCATCTCCCCTCCCCGTGCTTAGGTTTTGATTTATTAATTATCTGAAGTTGCAGGAAGGAAGAGACGGATATAAATACGCTCGTTCCGAAAGGAAGTGAGCGCTCGCATCAAAGGGTCTCGTGGTGGAGTTGGGTTGAACTCTCCGAAAACTTGATTTTATCTTTTTTTTTTTTTCACTTCTGTGCTGGAGCTGCAGAAAGTTCTGCTGGAGTTGAGTTCTCAGGGAGGGAAAAAAAAAACCCAAACAGCTTTCTAGAAATGGTAAAAAATCCTCCCATGAACGAACAAGCGATGCTCCCCTCGGTGTGGAGCCACGGAGGGTGTCGGGAGATGCCGAACAGAGGGAAAGGAAAGTCAGGCATGTGCACAGGGCCAGAGCCCAGCGAGGACCTAAATTAGCTCCTGATGTAATGCATCCCCCCCTAAATGTTTGCCCGGATCCTCTCCACTTGTTAAATTAGGGATTGTATTAGAGGGAAGGAATGCAGCGGCCGCAGCGCCGACGGATCGGGGATGGTGCTCCCTGGGGGGCTCAGCCCCAACACTCCCCTCCCCGGGGTGATGGTCAGGAGCCGTGGATATTCCAGCTGTTGCCTTCCCTTTCCCCTTGGCTTTTGTTGCCCAGCCAAGCTATACGTGTTTAGTTCCTTTTAATCTTCCTGCGTGTCAGCTCCTCCAGCGCTCTCATTATTTTTATGGCTCTTCTTTGAGCCCCTGCCAGTTTACCAGGGTCGGGTTTAGCGGAGTGGGGTGGGATGGGACTCGTTCCTCGTCCTCCTGTGCTCCTCAATGCCCTCCTTCATCCAGCCTCTGTGCTGCCTAGTCTCCAGAAAAATTAATTTTGCCATTTTTCCACGTTGAAACCCTTCCCCTGCATCTTTAACCTGGTCCTCCCTGTTGTCCCTCTGTCCCTGCTGCTGTTAATTTCCTTATTTTAACAGCTCCCAGCATTAAAAAATTATTCACCTGTTGCCATGTAGATTTTTGCTGTGAGTTTTAAGGAAATTTCCTAAAAATAAAGCTGCTTTGCAGTTCTGGGTTTCCCTATGGGATCCCCTATGGACTAAACGTTGCAGGGAGAGGAGGGGAAGGGAGGTCTGTGCCTTGGGAAGGGGTTTGTCTGCTCCATCTTCTAGGACAAATCCTGTAGGTTTTGTGCTGTTGGAGGGCAGGGAAAGGAGATTTCTGTGACCTGCCTGGAGTTCCGCTGAAGTTTTGGACACCACTGGGAATTTGCAGCAGATCAGCCACGNAGGCTCTCCCCTGCGCTTCCTCACCCCTCGAGCCACAACCAGGCAGACTTTAACACCCCGGGGCCTCAGCCCCATCCACCAGCTGCTTCACACCCAGGATTTTGCACAGTTGGGAAACAGCTCCGGTTTTGGGATGGGGGTTTATGGATGCTCTCCAGTTCACAGCAAAACTTAATCCCGAAGTTCCATGCCAGGAAAGCGCTTCCAAAGGCCCGCTGTGGCCGGGGGGTGATGAGTGAGGTGACATGTGCGAGGGGAGCTCGGTGGCAGCGCGGTGTGCGGTGGCTTTGGGTGCACACCTGAACGAAGAGCCCGCGTGTGCGGGGCGCGGGAACGCGCGTGGGAACGCGCAGCTGGACCCGCGGGATGCGAGCCCTGGGCGCATCCCCTCGGGAGGCAGGGAGCTCCAGACACCTCCCCCTTGTCCCTTTATCGGCGCTTTACGGCTCGGGTGTGTTTACTCAGCGGCGGAGCCCGGGCCGAGGGCTGTAATTGCTCAAATAAAATATTAATTGCGAGCCCCGCGCGTGCCTGCGGCCGTGGGAGTAGCGGAGCTGTCAGCTGCGCCCGGCAGGTCCCGCTCCGCTTGTGGCTCCTTCCCCCATCTCCCCTCCCCGTGCTTAGGTTTTGATTTATTAATTATCTGAAGTTGCAGGAAGGAAGAGACGGATATAAATACGCTCGTTCCGAAAGGAAGTGAGCGCTCGCATCAAAGGGTCTCGTGCTGGAGTTGGGTTGAACTCTCCGAAAACTTGATTTTATCTTTTTTTTTTTTTCACTTCTGTGCTGGAGCTGCAGAAAGTTCTGCTGGAGTTGAGTTCTCAGGGAGGGAAAAAAAAAACCCAAACAGCTTTCTAGAAATGGTAAAAAATCCTCCCATGAACGAACAAGCGATGCTCCCCTCGGTGTGGAGCCACGGAGGGTGTCGGGAGATGCCGAACAGAGGGAAAGGAAAGTCAGGCATGTGCACAGGGCCAGAGCCCAGCGAGGACCTAAATTAGCTCCTGATGTAATGCATCCCCCCCTAAATGTTTGCCCGGATCCTCTCCACTTGTTAAATTAGGGATTGTATTAGAGGGAAGGAATGCAGCGGCCGCAGCGCCGACGGATCGGGGATGGTGCTCCCTGGGGGGCTCAGCCCCAACACTCCCCTCCCCGGGGTGATGGTCAGGAGCCGTGGATATTCCAGCTGTTGCCTTCCCTTTCCCCTTGGCTTTTGTTGCCCAGCCAAGCTATACGTGTTTAGTTCCTTTTAATCTTCCTGCGTGTCAGCTCCTCCAGCGCTCTCATTATTTTTATGGCTCTTCTTTGAGCCCCTGCCAGTTTACCAGGGTCGGGTTTAGCGGAGTGGGGTGGGATGGGACTCGTTCCTCGTCCTCCTGTGCTCCTCAATGCCCTCCTTCATCCAGCCTCTGTGCTGCCTAGTCTCCAGAAAAATTAATTTTGCCATTTTTCCACGTTGAAACCCTTCCCCTGCATCTTTAACCTGGTCCTCCCTGTTGTCCCTCTGTCCCTGCTGCTGTTAATTTCCTTATTTTAACAGCTCCCAGCATTAAAAAATTATTCACCTGTTGCCATGTAGATTTTTGCTGTGAGTTTTAAGGAAATTTCCTAAAAATAAAGCTGCTTTGCAGTTCTGGGTTTCCCTATGGGATCCCCTATGGACTAAACGTTGCAGGGAGAGGAGGGGAAGGGAGGTCTGTGCCTTGGGAAGGGGTTTGTCTGCTCCATCTTCTAGGACAAATCCTGTAGGTTTTGTGCTGTTGGAGGGCAGGGAAAGGAGATTTCTGTGACCTGCCTGGAGTTCCGCTGAAGTTTTGGACACCACTGGGAATTTGCAGCAGATCAGCCACGATCTGGTTGTAGGATGCTGATGGAAGCCCTTCAACCATTTAGTGACCGAGGGGAAAAATGCCTTCCCTCCTCCAAGCAGCGAGGAGAGCTTGGAAAAGGGAAAAATCTACACGGAAAAGGGAAAAAAAAAATCCAGATTGACGTCAGTATTTTCTGATGCTTGTAGGAGAACAAGATTGCAGCAAATATCCCTTTGCCTTGGAGAAAGTTGGGATGAAACAGGAATGCAGCAAAGTCTCTCCTCTTTAATTGCAGGTATCCATAAATCCCAGGGACTCAGTCCTTGCCTGTGCAGGGTGGCTGCGGTCGGGCTGGTTGGGAATAGGCAATTAAAATCTGTCGCTAATGCAGGCAGGGATTGGAAGAAGCCCAAGCAGCAGATAGGGATTCTGGTTACTCAAGTGAATTGCAATGACCTGTTGGCTCCACTGTTATTCATCACCCGCTGGATTAAGCCACTTCGTTAATTGAGCCGTGCCAAGTACTTGGCAAAGTCATCCCTGAAAAATAAGGAAAAAAACTGCTGAGGTTTTAAGAGCAGTAGCATTTCGTTGCTCCACACGGGTTTGGGTCTGTACTGGAAGCTCGTGGTGCTCACCCAGGGTTTTTTAGGAATTTTGCCACTATTGACTTACAAAAACTGAGGCTGAAAATCACTGGGAGCAGAGGAAGGAAGGAAGTGAACGAAGCTTATTGTTGTTGTCAACTTGAGGCTGTTTTAAACACATGGAAGAAAAAAAATTAAAATCCTGCTGTTTTCAAATGCACTTGGGGAGGAGCTCTGTGGGATGTATGGAATTCTGTTTGGGGGATGCTCTGGATGGCCGTGGGAATAAAAGAGTAGCTGACAGAAAGAGGGCAGGGGGCACAAATGGTGTCTGGCAGAGGAGCAGCTTAAGACAGATGACCTAAATGTGCACTGAGCAGATTCAGAAGGTCCGTGGATGGAAGTTTTGTGATGGAAATGCGGATTTCTCTCCAGGATTCTTTTCCAGGCAGCGTATGGGTGGCAGCCAGCTCCAGTCCTGCAGGCTTGCTGGGAGCACTGGGGCAGGACTGAGCACCTTTGGGGGTTTGAACGTGAGGGAAAAAGATAAGTGAGTGGAAAAAAGCCAGCTAGGCTTGAAATTAGAGTAGTCCCACTGGACCAAAAGGCGTTAAGGATGCCTTGAGGTGCTGCCCTGTGGCTGGTGACATCCCTTTTTTATTCAATTGGGATGGGCAGGAGAGTGACATGGATAAACGTCAAAGCAAAGCCTCTGCCCTGAAAGTGAGTGGCTGGTAATGGCAGTCAGTGATGACATCTCCTGAGGCTTTGGGTTTTTGTGAATCACAGCTTGGATAAGGGTTTGGGCAACTGGTTTAACCTCCATTGTTCCCTCTGGCAGCTCTTCCACTATCTCTATTCCATCACTTGGGAAAGGGTGGGATGTCACCTCAGGACTGCCCCAGGAGTTGTCCCTTGCAAAGTGTTTTGGTGTAGCACTTTTAAGCTCTTTCTTTGTCTAGTTTTAGTCTGCAGGTGTGTCTGGGATTCACCCCAGGGGCTCTTTTCACCATCAGATGAACTTTGCCGTGTTATCTTCCAAGGATTTCAGCTCTGCTCCTGGCAAAATCAATTATAAATATTAGTGTTCTTCTCCCTGTGAAGTCTCCTTTCCTTAATGGACCCCTGAGAGGGTTATGAATAAAACACCAACAAAGTGCAGCGTCATTGATTTGCCCAGGTTTGTGTTTGAGGTTTTGCAGTGCTTATAAACACTCCAAGCCCTCCTGAGAGTTGCTGGGGAAATTCTTTGCCTTCAAACTGGAATGAACTCTTTGGAACAGCTTAAGGCTACGAGAGAGAAATGCAGAGTCCTTGTCCCAGCTCATTTCTGTTGTAAACACAAGGCAGGATGAGGCTGCAGGGCTTGGCTTGCAGGTGACCTGCTCCTTGTGCTTTGGACTTTGCTGGAATGCTGCATCCAGCTCTGGAGTCCTCAGCGCAGCAAGGACATGGACCTGATGGAGCAAGTCCAGAGGAGGCCATGGAGATGCTCCAAGGGCTGGAACTTCTCTATTCCTGAGCCAGGCTGGGAGAACTGGGGGTGTTCACCTGGAGAAGGCTCTGGGGAGACACGAGAGCCCCTTCCAGTGCCTAAAGGGGCTCCAGGAGAGCTGGAGAGGGACTGGGGACAAGGCATGGAGGGACAGGACACAGGGAAGGGCTTCCCACTGCCAGAGGGCAGGGTTAGGTGGGATATTGGGAAGGAATTCCTGGCTCTGAGGGTGGGCAGGCCCTGGCAGGATGCCCAGAGAAGCTGTGGCTGCGCCATCCTTGGGAGTGTCCAAGGCCAGGCTGGACAGGGCTTGGAGCAACCTGGGATAGTGGGAGGTGCCCCTGCCCATGGCAGGGGATGGAATGAGATGGTCTTTAAGGTCTCTTCCAACCCAAACCATTCCATAATTCCATGATTGTAGCCATGCTGTCCCAAATTTCTTACCTGAGCCTCAGTACTTGGTGCCAGGCTGGTGGTTGGGGTGTTCCTCTGTTTGGTGCTGCTACAACGAGCTCTGCAGGTGCTCATCTGTCCACCAGTTGTGAGATGAGCCGAGAGCGACATTTCCCTTCAGAATGAGCACTCAGTCACTCCTCAGTGTTGCTTTTCAAGGACATGACGTTGATGAGAGGGCTCTGAGGGCCCTTCACTCCGCCAGGAGCTGTTTGTGTTCCCTCTGGCTGGGTGGTGGGAGTTTGTCTGGAATAACATGGCAAATGGTGGTGGGTTTTGCTGCTGGGGGCAGCTCAGGCTGCTCTGGTTTGGGCAGACAGGGCTCCTCTGATGCTCCACACTGACCCCACTCCAGATTTCCCTGGAAAATTTCTTCCCAAGCTTTTAAACAGCAAAACTTGCACAGCTGGCAGGAGGTGGGACGGTGAGCACAGAGGCTGGGGGGGATCTGACACTGCTGAGCACCAAAGCCCTGCTGCTCCACAAACAGGCATTTTGAGTTGGAATTGGTACCCTGGAAGCTGCTGGATGCTCCCAGCAGGGATGCTCCCACTTCAGCAGCATCCTTCTAACATGCCCTGCATTTCCATACTGCCACTTGAGTAATACCTGTGGCCTGTGCTGAACCCTCATCCGCCAAATAAGACATTTTTAGTGACGTTTACTGACAGTGCCTGTTGACACACTCTCCAGCCATGCACATGGATCTCTCTGCAGGACCAGCTCTTTACTTTACATCCAACCTGGGACTCCAGGAAGCTTCTTCATAGGCTCACACCCAATTGCAAGACCGTGGCTCAAATAATGTACTCTTTGTGAGCCTAAGTGGAATATTCAGCTGAATATTCCAAAGGAATTCAGGGTGGGGGGAGGTAAAAGCTGTAGAGAGGCAGCTCCGAGCTGCAGCCACAGCCATTAATATTTACACTCAGAGCAGTGATGACCCTTAACGAGCACAATAAAATTAGATTTTATTTTAATTTAACTGTTTTTTTAATTCTGTCACTGCATAGTGATATATACCTATTTCTGATCTGGCTTGAAAGAGCTTGGCCAAAGACTCAGATCCTGGTGGAGGGGAAGGAGCTCGGGGTGGGAGGTGGCCTTGGCGTCCCCGCCGATACCAGAGCTGGGGTTTGTCATACCACAGACAGGAAATTGTTGGGTTTGCTGCTCCCACCCAGCCCAAATCAGTAGTTTCCTCTTCCAGCTCGCTCAGGTTTCGATGTGATGTAAGGCCTGGGGGAAGCCGGTGTGGGGAGCCAAGCCCACGTCACTGCCAGGGAGCGAAAACCATGGAAATCATCACACTCACAACTTCCCTTTTTGCTTTTTTCTCTTTTTCTTTTTTTTTTTCCCATTTATTCCTTTCATTTTTCCCCACTGTTCTCCGTCAGGGTGTTTCACCCAGGTATCTGGTTGAGTCTGTCTCAACCATATAAAAACTCATGTTGTACTCTAAGTAGAATCCCTGGGAAGTGTCCAAGGCCAGGTTGGATGGGGCTTGGAGCAACCTGGGATAGTGGGAGGTGTCCCTGCCCATGGCAGGGGGTGGAATGAGATGGGCTTTAATATCCCTTCCAATCTGTGACTCCATGATTCAGCAGACCAAGCAGCTGAATTTTAACCCTTGGTCTTTGATGAAGGAAAAAAAAAAAAGGATTGTGGATACCTGCATGGAATTGTGGATGTGGGAAGTGTTTACTGAGTTGGGAAAGAGACAGGGGAATATTTGCACTGCAAACTTCAGTCGTTTCAACATCACTGGTGATACCAACACCACCAGCTCCTGGTTTGGGTGTTGGGAGATTTTTTTTTATTGGTGGTTTTTCTTACAGACAAGGGGAAGGAAGGGGATTTACAGCCCTGGTGGAACTCTTGCCACATCAGCCCAGCATCTAGCCCTGGGCAGGTCTGGGGGAAGAGTCTCCTGGTGTTAAAATACCACAGAGAAGCTGCATTTTTTTTGTTCTAACTGTAAAATGTGAATTAACTGATCACTTAGAAAGGGGCACAGAAACAAAATCAAGGAAAAGTCAGGTGGTGGGATTTGGTTCTGAACATTCTTAGTGGTTTTCAGGGTTGTTTGGGTGTAGAATTTGGAAAAATACCGAGACCCCCAAACTCCAGCTGAGTGGAAAAATAATGAGGTTGAGCAGAGTTACTTTGATTAGTTTTTCTGCCCTGTTTTGCTTCTGACACATTGATCTTGTTGTCCAGGCTGGGGTTTCCACCAGGTAAAACTGATGGGGCAGGGAATAAGAAGTGCCTAGAAAACCAAAGGAAAGCTTTTTTATTTCACTTTTTATTTTTGAAGAACCAATCCCCTCAGTTTTTCTTGGACTCACCTGTTTCCCAGCGAGGCTGCAGCCCCCTGGATGCAGCTCACACTCTTGTGGCCATTCAGATCTGAACCTCCTCTGGGAGTTGTGTGCAGGGCATGTCCCTGTGCCAGCACTGATCCCTGCCTTCCACACTAGGGGGGATCTTGGAGACCTGCAGTTTTTAGTAAAACATGCCTGAATTTGGCCAGCAGGTTGAGAACAGCACCAGGAGGGGTTGCACATAAAAGCAAAGCCTGCAGAAACCTTCCCCTTCACAACCTCAGCTGGTTTTTACCTTGCAGAACAGCTCGACAGCAGCCCAAAAATCCATCCTGCCAATTACTACATCTTAAATCTCCTCCCAGCCCATTACATGTGTTTGTTTGGTGGTTGGTTTCTTTATTTTCCCCTCTTCCCTGCAGGCAGATGGACTTTTGGGAGGGTTAATTGCTGAAACTCCAGATTCAGTTAGAAAGTCTGTGCTTTATGAAATTGCCTGGAAGGAGCTCTGTCGCCGTCTTGCTCAGCTTCCCTTCCTCAGTGATGCTGCCCAGAGCTTTGCTGGACACCATGTCCAGCTCCAGAGCATCTGCAGCAGGAATTGTCCCCACTGCCATCCCTCACCTCCTGCCCTGTGGCTTTAGTGCCTGTGATGGGTGAGGTAGACCCAAGATCAAGCTTAGAGGTGTTAAAGCCCCTGCAAAGTATGTTGTGTTTGTCACTGAGCTTGGGCCAACAGACAGAAATGAAAAATAATCACGGAATTCCAGAATGGTTTAGGTTGGAAGGGACCATCAAGATAATCCAGTTCCACCCCCTGCCATGGGCAGGGACACCTCCCACCAGCCCAGGCTGCTCCAAGCCCTGTCCAGCCTGGCCTGGGACACTCCCAGGGATGGGGCAGCCACAGCTTCTCTGCCCAACCTGTGTCAGGGCCTGCCCACCCTCACAGGGAGGAATTTTTTCCCAATATCCAATCTAAACCTACTCTCTTTCACTTTGAAGCCAAGAAAATTGTTGGGATTTCCTCCCCTTCCCATGGCATGTCCCCATGGCTCTAGAGCAGAGAGCAACTGCTTCCCCAAATCTTGCTTTACCCCAGGAGCTCATCCCAAAATGTGTGCAAAGGAAGGCTGGTGGCATGGGAAGGCTTTGGGCTGTGGTTGCTGCCAGGGAGGGATCAGGCTGGTGGCATGGGAAGGCTTTGGGCTGTGGTTGCTGCCAGGGAGGGATCAGGCTCCTTTTCCTTATGCTCTGCCTTGGGGTGGATGGACTTGGGGTGAAACTTGGAAGGTTTGGTGCAAGAGAATCCCAGAATCCCAGAATGGTTTGGCTTAGAAGGGACCTTCAAGGTCATCCAGTGCCACCCCCTGCCATGGGCAGGGACACCTCCCACTATCCCAGGTTGCTCCAAGCCCTGTCCAACCTGGCCTTGGACACTGCCAGGGATGGGGCAGCCACAGCTTCTCTGGGCACCTGTGCCAGTGTCCTCCTCCTAGAGACCACAATCCCACCTGGATCTGCAGGAGAGGGACCAACACTGGCTCACAGGCTTGGGATGGGATGATGCTGCCAGAGGCATCCTGAGGGCTCCAAACCTCCCTTTGCTCGGGGTTAAGTTTAAACCAGGGATTAACCATCAATTAGGCACTTGAGGAGTTGCCTGGTGAGAGGTTGGGAATTCAGACTGGGGAATTGCCTGGGGAGAGGTTGGGAATTCAGACTGGGGAATTGCCTGGGGAGAGGTTGAGAATTCAGATTGGGAAATTGCCTGGTGAGAAGTTGAGAATTCAGATTGGGGAGTTGCCTGGTGAGAGGTTGGGAATTGAGACTGGGGAATTGCCTGGTGAGAGGTTGGGAATTCAGATTGGGGAATTGCCTGGGGAGAGGTTGGGAATTCAGATTGAGGAATTGCCTGGTGAGAGGTTGGGAATTGAGACTGGGGAATTGCCTGGGGAGAGGTTGGGAATTGAGACTGGGGAATTGCCTGGGGAGAGGTTGGGAATTCAGATTGGGGAATTCCTGGGGAGAGGTTGGGAATTCAGAGTAGGGAATTGCCTGGGGAGAGGTTGGGAATTCAGGTTGCTGATGGTTCTCCTTTATCTGCCTTATGCATCCCTCCTGATCCATGTCCTCTGGCTCTGTTACTGGGAATGATGTCTTGGCAGGGACCAGCTCCCTATGGCACATTCCTTGGGGATGAGTCAGGACTGCAGCCTGCTGTCACCTCACCCTGGGACACTTGTATTTTTTGGAGAGGGAAGGAAGCCTGATGCAGGGCTGGGGGGTGAGGGAGGCTGGGCTGGTTGTGAAGGCAGATGAGTTGTCCCTGGAGAAGTGGTTTTCCTTCCTTCCTTCCTTTGCTGCTGTGTTCGTGTCTGATGCTTCCTATTTTGTGCTGGATGAATCATGGAAACTGCCTTCCTTAATTGAGTTTTCTGCCATTTCTCATGATTCCATGGAGGCTGGAGCAGCCAGGGAAAGCCTCCTCTGGATGGATGCTTGATGAGTGTGGGGGGAGCAGTCAGGAAAAGAGCCTATTTAAAAAATAAATCCACCTGTGCTTCTCTTTATTCCCTCCTGTAGAAAAATGAGCAATCCAAGTTTCTCTGGGATGCTGGTGCAGGGATTTAAAGGAATTCTGCACAGCACTGGCAGACACCTTCCTGACCCAGCAGTGCTCAGGGTGTTGGGGAGCTGAGGTGACCCCAACTTTTGGCTCCTCTGGAATGTTTCCTGGTATTCCAGCTGGGTTCAGCATCGCTGGAAAACTTCTCTCCCTGCTCAGGGATTTAAAACAAGGGTGTGCAAGTATTTAAATGGAGCATAAACGCACCAAATATCTGAAAAGCTAAAAACTACAGGGAAAATTTTACAGGAAATCCTGATGTCACATCCCTGGAAGTGTCAAACAAGTTTGGATGAGACTTGGAGCAACCTGGGCTTGTGGAAGGTGTTCCTGCCCATGGCAGGGGATGGGTGAGATGATCTTTAAGGTCCCTTCCAAGCCAAACCATTCTGGGATTCTGTGGTGTAGGTATAATCAATTTATTTGTTTTACACCTGTGGTATCCCACAAACACAAAAAGAGGATTTTGCTCTTCTTCCCACAGGTCAGTGGATGTTCAGGGCACAGGTGCTGGTGCGTGTGCCCAGCACAAGGAGAAGGTGGAGGAGATCCTCATGTTTCAGTAGAAATGCAAGGAGTAGGTTCTGTGGTGGCATCTTAAGGAATTAAACTTCAAGTCAGCAAATTCAATCCAAGTTAGGAAATTTCCAAGTGCCAGTTGAGTCATCCTGTTACCACTGGAAAGAGCTTCCTTCCTAGAGTTTACTTTAGAAAAACAGTAACTTTCAGGCTTGTTGGGATTTGCTCTTCTCCCTAAAGACCTGGCTCTGGAAGAGATGCTCCAAGGCTCAGCCAGGCAGAAAGGGACCTGGGGGTACTAATTGACAGGAAGCTCAACATGAGCCAAGAGTGTGCCCAGGTGGCCAAGAAGGCCAATGGCATCCTGGCCTGGATCCAAAGTAGCGTGGCCAGCAGGCCCAGGGCAGTGAGCCTTCCCCTGGACTCTGCCTTGGGGAGGCCACACCTTGAGTGTTGTGTTGAGTTGTGGGCCCCTGAGTTGAGACAAGAGATTGAGGGGCTGGAGCGGGGCCAGAGAAGAGCAAGGAGGCTGGAGAAGGGAGTGGAGCACAAGTGCTGTGGGGAGAGGCTGAGGGAGCTGGGGGTGTTTGTGCTGGAGAAGAGGAGGCTCAGAGGTGACCTCAGCACTGTCTGGAAGTGCCACATCAGGGAAGTTGTGGCCAGGTGGGGGTTGGTCTCTTCTCCCAGGCACTCAGCAATAGGACAAGGGGGCA
>VWZD01006349.1:68656-148926 GCA_013396695.1 Sakesphorus luctuosus
TCTATCTATCTATCTATCTATCTATCTATCTATCTATCTATCTATCTATCTATGTGTGTGTATATATATATGTATAAATACATAAATTTGAGGGATGGTGGAAACCCATTTTTCCATGGCAGCTTCCCAAGTGTTACTAGACCAGAGCAGGGATAATCCTCATTAAACCCACCTGTGGTGCTCACACATCCTTGGGAAAGAGCCAGGACCAGCTCCTATGGAAAGACACCCAGTGGGATGGATGGCCTTTGGTTCTGCTGTTTTATTCCGGAGGAGGATGATGATCCTTTTGGATTGCTCCCATGGGAATGCTGAAGACTTGAATCCATTGCTCTAAAAGCCATCATTTATAATTAAGGAATGAGCTGAAAGCTCTGCTGTGGCTGCATCCGCTGCTGCTCCAGAGGGGAAGAGTTTTGCAGGGAAATGAGCTTCAGCTGCAAACCTTTTGTCTCCAAAAATCCATCAGAAATCCAGGATCCAACCCTGACAGGCCTGCAGAATTCCCTCTGTACCTACTCAAGCTTATGCAGGAGCTTCTAAGTTATCTGTCTCCAGTGTAAATGTGATGGAGGTTTGTGTAGGCTCTTTGCTATCCTGTGGATTTAATCCTGGATGTGGGCATGGAAGGGAATCAGGTCCTACCCCACAAAAGCCTTTCCCAAAGGCAGAGACCATCCCTGCTCTCCAAATATCCATGCAGTGGGATTTCACCATCCCCTGGGAAGGGGGGAAAAAAGGAGATTTATTCAGTCTTACCAGGGCTCTGTTGTCCTGAGCAGTGCAGGGAAGGAGAGCCCATCTGCCCTGGGGGATATCCCAAAATAACAAGGAAAATGCAGTGTTTACGCAGCTCTGGAGACTTGGATACCACTGCTGGTGAGTCCTGAGAGCTGCCAAGTGTCAGGAGTGCTCCTGGAGGAAAGAGCTGCCACAGCTTCTGCAGCAGCACAGCAGAAAAGGGACTTCTAAAAACCATGGATTGGCAGAGGGGAAGCATCTGGAGCCCCTAGGATAAATGGGATAAATGGGCTGTTGGGAAGGGTGGATGGCACTGCCTCAATTTCCTCTGCCCTTCACCCAAGTGCAGCCTCGTTGCTGGAGTGGTGATTGTGTGGGGAGGTGGGTCCTGTGAATTAAAATGCACTCCTTGTGCATCTCAATTAAGGCTGATTTTTGTGCTGCTGGAGTTGTAGATGGGAATTCAGCAGTTGCTGTGGGGATTGAAACCTGCAGTTGGAATTAGTGCTGGACAAGCTGGTGGGATGTGACTGCGACAAGGCGCCGGCTCGGCTTGAAAGCTAAGGATGTGTCAGGTTTAAAACACTTTATTGAGCAGCCCTTCTCTCTTTCTTGTAGTGTTCTGTCCTCACAGAGGTCTCTGTGTGATTTAAGAGGCCTCCTGCATTCCCAGAACTGTCTGAATGGCTTTCCAAAGGGAACAGCTCCGTGGGGTTTGCTGTACAAAACGTCCTGAACGTCGCTCGTGCCACGTCTCTGCCTCTTGGCACAGTTTTGGAGCCAAATGCAAAACAAGGCTCTTCCTGGAAAAAAAAAAAAATCCCAGCTGGCTTTCCCAGCCCTCCTGGACTCCCAGGAGCCGAGGTTTCGGTTCAGGCAGCTCGGGAAGGTGAGGGATTATTTTTGATGGCGGGAAGGAAATGCTGTGCTTCCCTTTCCCGCGGGTGTTGCTGCTGGCGTTGGGCTCCTGGAACTGCCTGTCCCCAGCCTGAGCTCCAGCTGGTGCTGACAGCTCCAGCTCCCACATCTCTGCTGCCTTCTCCTGGCACATTCCTTGCCTGGAAGGGGGAGCAGCAGCAGTACCAGGGATTTGTTGGGACCCTTCTACAGGTCATTTTGTAGAATCCTGGAATGGTTTGTGTGGGAAGGGACCTTAAAGATCAGCCAGTGCCACCCCTGCCATGGGCAGGGACACCTCCCACCAGCCCAGGGTGCTCCAAGCCCTGTCCAACCTGGCCTGGGACACTCCCAGGGATGGGGCAGCCACAGCTTCTCTGCCCAACCTGTGCCAGGGCTTGCCCACCCTCCCAGCCACCAATCCCTTCCCAATATCCCACCTAACCCTGCCCTCTGGCAGTGGGAAGCCATTCCCCCACGTCCTGTCACTCCAGGCCCTTGTGAATAGTCTCTCACCATCTTTCTTGTAGCTTCCTTCAGGTACTGGAAGGTCACCCAAAGTCTTCTCTTCTCCAGGCTGAGCAATCCCAACTGTCTCAGCCTTTCCTCACAGGAGAGGTGCTCCATCCCTCTGATCAGCTTGGTGGCCTCCTCTGGAGTGGCTCCATCAGGTCCATGTCCTGCATATTTAGCAGCTCAGGGAACTTCTGGATCTACAAAGATTTTCAGCCGGACTTTGGACCTGTATAACCCTTTAAATTTGAAGTTTGGGTTCTCTAAAATGAACCTGATCTGTGGTGCTTGGAGATGTAACTGAGCCCTGATAAATATGATAAACTGATAATAGCTGATAAATCTGAATAAGTAGATCAGTATAATGAGGTGATAAATATGAAGTGGCCAATGCCTGACAAGAGTAGATGGGAAAAGCATGAGCTGAAACAACAAACATTGTACTAAAACTAACCCCAGCAGATCAGTAACTCGTGAATTGGGACCCTGGTGAAGGTTTATAAAGCCTTGATCAGCTTTAACCAGGCTCCTGCCATTCCCTGGCCTGCAGGGATTGCTCCAAGCAATCCTGGATCCCTGGCAAAGCACCGAAGCTTCTGTTCAGCTCAACCCCACGAGGCAGCTGCTAAACATTTGCCAACCTCTTTTATATGTAACTACCCCGTGGGACAGGCACAGACCTTTACCTTCCTGGCTGTAACCAACATCTCCCTGCTCATTTCCAAGTGTTAATTACTCCCAGGCCCAAAGATGATGCTTTGTGCCATGGCCTGAAAGGTTAATATGCAGCATAAACCCAAATCCCCTCTGTTAGGCATAAATGTTAGTGATTCAAAACTCTTTTTTTCTTTCCTCCCTCTGATTTTCAGTGCCAGTTGGTTCAGCTTTCAGTAGGGCAGAAGTTGGACTTTATCACCAGAGTCCATTGTAATGATTTCTCGGATTTTTTTCCGAGTGGCCAAGGCTTGTGCAAGTTTGCATGCTTTTCTATATTTGGTTTTGTTTAATTTGATTGTACAAAGCTGTTGAAAAGCCCAGCTGAACCTTCCCACTTTCTGGAGCCGTGATTGTGCCGTTAAGCCAGGAGTTTAAAGGAAAAAAAGAAAAGGAACAGCTCCTGCTGGGTTTTCTCAGGAGCCCTGAGCTCGAGATCCCACTTTCAGAGAGGGACAGAAAAAGTTTATTTGCCACTTTGTTGCTGTCTCAATTAAGTTCATGCATGGCTTGTGGGGATAATCTGCACCATCATGGAATCCCAGAATATCCTGAGCTGGAAGGGCCCCACAAGGATCACCCAGTCCAAGTCCTGGCCCTGCACAGACACCCCAACAGTCCCACCATGATGTTGGTGCTGGAGTGTGTTCCTTGGTACCTTCAGCCTGTTTGGTGGTGTATCTGCTGCCATTGCCTTTGGATTCTTCTGGGTTTGCTCCTGTCTTTCTGGCCTTGCTGAGGCTTCACTCCTGAAGGATTCAGGCAGGAGCTTTTGGAATAAATGTCAGCTGGTGGGTTTGGTTTGGGTTAAACTGATGTTTCATGTTGGAAACCCAGGATCACAGGCACATCTGGAGTTGAAAACTGAAGTGTTTTATTAATTGTATTCATTTATTTATATATTAAATATGATATTTAACCTGGTGCTTTAACCTGGAAATTATGAAAATTGAAATAATGCACATGCAAAGTCCATAAGCTCAAAACTCCCTGTTAACTCTCATCACTTCCAGTATTGAGTGCAGAAGTGTCCCTGTAACTTGCCCTGCAGCCTCTAGAGATTGTGCTTGCCTGGATGACATCCTTGCTTTCTCCTTTGGAATGAGAGTTTTGGCTGGTGCCATCGATGCTGGCATGTCCCCTGGTCAGTATTTTTGGATGTGGAATGTTCAGGCTAAGCAGAGCTTTGCAAAATGCTGGATCATTCATTTCCTTTCCTTCTCTTTCTCCTGGATGGTCAGGAGATGTTGCATCATCAGTTGGACTGGAAGATGCTCTGCAGGAATGGCACAGGGGCCATTGGGAGAGCAGGATGGGTTGGTTAAAAACATTCCAGGTCTTAGGGAAAACACTGCATAGCATCTCTGTTTTGGAGTTATTTCCATGCTTTGGTTCCCCAAATGGTTCCCAACTTGGAGGTGACCTTCAGAGACCCCAGGGTTCCATCCCTCCATCCATTCCCTCCTTCCATCCCCTGGAAGGAGATGTGGCTGTTGGGTCTTGCATTGTTGTTCCTTTGGGATGAAACTCTTACTTTCATCTGGGAATTTGCCATGGTGTTTTTCGTAGAATCTGAAAGTCCTGGGAGAAAATAGGGAGTTTCTTTGAATTGTCCTTGAAAACCTCCTCCTAATTATGCTTTCCATGTGTGCCAAGGTGGCTGGACTCACCTCTGGATAGCACAGGTGTCCTGGATGGTGGGGATGGGGAAAACCCAAGGATTGATAGTTATCCCAAAAAAGTGTGCAAAATCCCTCCTGGGGAAAGTGTTGGGTCACTCCTGAGCCTTTGGCTCCGTGTTCCAGCCGGGATCACTCCCAGGCTGAGTGATCCATGGACAGCTGTGTTCATCCTTATTCCCCTTGGCTTCTTCCCTCCTTTTATATCCATGATGGCTTCAAAATAGCATTGAGCACAAGCAGTTGTTTGTATCTGAAAGGGGCTGCTGGAGCTTTTTGGATCCATAGTTGCCTCTCAGTTAAACACATTTAAACTTCTTTTGTCCTTTGAAGGCTAATTCTGCTCCCGCTTTTAACTGGGAAAAATGGGTTCTTTGTTCCAGACGTCAAGAAGGACTGGTCGGATCACGCGCTGTGGTGGGAAAAGAAGAAAACTTGGCTCCTCAAAACTCACTGGACGTTGGATAAATATGGGATCCAGGCAGATGCCAAGCTCCAGTTCACCCCTCAGCACAAGCTGCTCCGCCTGCAGCTGCCCAACATGAAGTACGTCAAGGTGAAAGTCAACTTCTCCGACAGGGTCTTCAAGGCTGTTTCTGACATCTGCAAAACCTTCAGTAAGTGCTGGAGAACCTCCCACAGGGAGGTTGGTGTTTGGTTTGGTTCCTGCCTCTCCTCTGGTACACAGGCGTGTCCCACAGGTTTCCTAAATCCAGTGGTATTTTCCAGCTTGAAACACCCAGCAGTCACTTGGGCATCAGCAGCCTGAATGTCCACTCGATTTCCCTTCCAGATCTACCCTTTTGTGTGCAAATCCTTAAATAATGGGGCCAGTTGAAGCAAAAACTTACAAAAAATGCATTTTCTTGTGCTGAGTTCTCTTCCACAGCAAGGCTGTCCTTGGTTTTCATAGAATCATAGAATGGATTGGGTTGGAAAAGACCTCCGAGATGATCAAGTCCAACCCTTGGGCCAACTCCAGTCCCTTTACCAGATCATGGCACTCAGTGCCACGGCCAAGCTCACCTTAAAAACCTCCAGGGATGGGGAATCCACCCCCTCTCTGGGCAGCCCATTCCAATGCCTGAGCACTCTCTCTGCAAAGAAGTTTTTTCTGCTCTCCAACTTCAATTTCCCCTGGCAGAGCTTGAGCCCCCC
Source organism: Sakesphorus luctuosus (assembly GCA_013396695.1). Classification (NCBI taxonomy): domain Eukaryota; kingdom Metazoa; phylum Chordata; class Aves; order Passeriformes; family Thamnophilidae; genus Sakesphorus; species Sakesphorus luctuosus. The sequence goes on from VWZD01006349.1 coordinate 74,359, forward strand.
GTGCCCCCTTGTCCTATTGCTGAGTGCCTGGGAGAAGAGACCAACCCCCAGCTGGCCACAACTTCCCTAATGTGGCACTTCCAGACAGTGCTGAGGTCACCTCTCAGCCTCCTCTTCTCCAGCACAAACACCCCCAGCTCCCTCAGCCTCTCCCCACAGCACTTGTGCTCCACTCCCTTCTCCAGCCTCGTTGCTCTTCTCTGGCCCCGCTCCAGCCCCTCAATCTCTTGCCTCAACTCAGGGGCCCACAACTCAACACAACACTCAAGGTGTGGCCTCCCCAAGGCAGAGTCCAGGGGAAGGATCACAGCCAGGTGAGGCAGTTGCAGCTCTGCTTGATGTTAAAGCTGCTGCTGTTGGGTTGTAATTTTTCTCCCTGCAAATTTATGTGCTGGATGAAAAACAAACCCTGAAGTGGGAAACCTGCCAACCCTGTGGGTTCTCTCCTAGTGGAAGATCACATTAGAGATGAAGTGATGATGCTTCACTGTAAAACTGTCTGGTGGAGGGAAGGAACTGAGTCTTGCTGTCTCCACCTCGACTCCTCCTCACCTTCGTTTCCGTGTTAAGGAGAAGCTCAGAAGAAAGGAGGGATCATTCCCTACCATGCACACAGGGTTTGAATCAATCTGCTTTCATGCTTTACTTTCTACCCATCTCCACTAATCCCTCATCCCAAAAGTTGGTGTTCCTTCCCACAAAAAAAAAAAACAGTGAGGAGATGGTAATTCCACCCTGAGGAACTCAAGTCCTCTGATTTGGAGTCTTTCCCTCCCAAAAGAATCTGCAACCCAGCCTGGGCTGTAGTAAATCTCTTTCTGCCCTCAGAAGGCAGCTGAGGTTACTCTTGGCTGCCCCAGTTGTCTGGTGAGGCAGGAAGAGCTCAGCCCTGCGTGCAGTGTCTGGTGCATCCTTGTTTTGGGGGGTATTTATAGCTGGTTACAAATCTTTGCTGTTTCTTTCCTGGTTTTTTTGGTGTTTTTTAAAACACAAATATTGGGCAAGCTCTCCTTAAAATAGAAAAGACTTAGCCAGCATTATTTCCAAGTGGATTTTGCTTTTCCCCCTGTGTCCCATTGGCATTTCTGATGTTGTGCTAGACAGGGAGGTCACTTGGTGGCTGCTGAGTCTCTCCAGCAGTGAGTCATGTCAGGAAGTTCTGATACATTTAATCACAGAACAGAAGATCTGCTGCTGATGCTGCTGAGCAGTCAGGGCCTTACATGGGCCTGAAGCAGCTTTATCTTCAACTCTCAGTGTATTTATGAACAAACCAGCAGAATAATCCTAATATTTAAAGATCTGGAAGGGAGAAAAGCTGCTGGCAGCCCAGCTGTGGTAGGAGCTCTCTGAGCATGCAGCAGTGACACATCCCTTAAGGATGGTTGTGACTTCTGTGGCATCCAGCATACTGCAATTAATGTTCCTCATTTGGGGGAAAGCAGGATTTTTTACTGGAAATTTCACTTTTCTTTTAGTAACTCTTACCAGCCTGAGCTCTTTGAGGACAGACAGGAACTGTGTGGCCAAATAGAGTGATTTAATCTTGTTTAGCCCTTGCTTTTGTGTTTACTGAGAGCCAGATGTCAAGCAGAGCTATTGGGAAGATGGTGACATCAGCTCAACATCAGCTTGAGGGAAGAGGGGATGGGGATGTGTGGGGGCAGCAGTGCTGGAGCTGGAGGGGCTGGGATACCCTTCCCTGCACTACAGAGATATTTGGATACCTGTACAGATACATAATATGTAGGTGTTCAAATGCCACTATAGGAATTCCTGCCTGGGAGGGGGGGCAGGCCCTGGCACAGGTTGGGCAGAGAAGCTGTGGCTGCCCCATCCCTTGGAGTGTCCCAGGCCAGGTTGGACAGGGCTTGGAGCAACCTGGGATAGTGGAATGTGTCCCTGCCCATGGCAGAGGGTGGAATGAGATGGGCTTTAAGATCCCTTCCAACCCAGGCCATTCCATGATTCTCCTTTTTTCCTTCCCAAGTTAGTGTTTTTCCTGCCCCATTTTTCTCCATTAACATTCCCTGCTCGGGTTGGCTGCAGAGAGCTCTCATACCCCATATTAATCAAGCTAATCAACCCAGGCACTCAGCAATAGGACAAGGGGGCACGGGCGCAAGCTCTGCCAGGGGAAATTGACGTTGGAGAGCAGAAACAAATTCTTTGCAGAGAGAGTGCTGAGGGATTGGAATGGGCTGCCCAGAGAGGGAGTGGATTCCCCATCCCTGGAGGTTTTTCAGCTGAGCTTGGCCGTGGCACTGAGTGCCATGATCTGGTAAAGGGACTGGAGTTGGCCCAAGGGTTGGACTTGATGATCTGGGAGGTCTTTTCCAACCCAATCCATTCTATAATTCTGTGATTCTGTGGTTCTAATTGTCTTCCCAAGGAAAACTGAGCAGATATTTCAAGGCTGAAGGGTTAAAAAATGATCCCAGCATAGTCCTTGTGCCTGCAAATCTCTTGCTTTCTGAAGTTGGGGTCCAGGGGAGTTGGGACATAACTGTGCCTGTAGGTTGCTCATATTTTGGCTGTACCTGTTTGTTGGTGTTGCCCCCCGGATCACTTAATTACACACCTCAGTAATTTTCACATAAAGCATCATTAATGAGTAATTGAAGTCATTGCTGGTGTTGCCAGGACTCTGGATGGCTGTGTTTGTTAAATCCTCGATACACAAGCAGGAACACACATGGGTGGATTATTTAGGTCAACCTTTGCTTACATTCCCTTGAAATTGTACCCAGAGGTGTCACCCTTCCTGTGTGTGGTTGATTTTTAGAGAGAGGTGTCTGTTCTTGTGCAAAGGGAAGTTATTCCAAAGAGCAGCTCCCTGTGGCTCCCAGGAGGAAGCCCCGAGGTGGCTGTGGGAAGATGCCGGAGCCACTCACACACCCCTCACTTTCTGGGAGGTCGTGTGAAGCCGGAAAAACCCAGTCTCATTCCCAGTGGCTGTATTGCAGCCCCTCCATTCCCACAGCAACCAGGCAGGAGGGTCAACAGCATGGATTGCCCCTGCCTGTGGCAGGAGCAGGCAGGGGGAGAGGAGAGGAACGGGTTTTGGATGGGATGGGCAGCCCTCATCCAAAGGGTGGCCTGGAATGCTGCCCAGGAGCAACTGCTGGCAGGGAACTCCAGCCTGAAGGGCCAGCTTTGATCTGCAATTAAAGACCAGGGAAAGAGAAAGTAAAACTTCACTTTTATTTCTTTTTTGGAGTGACAGGGATTTGTGCTTCCTGCCTGGCACAGGACATGGAGGTTGGGATGGGATGCTCCTGTGTGTCCCCCTCTTCTCATTGTCCCACTGGGAAAATATTTCTGCCCAGAAAACAGCCCGTTGAAATTCCAAATGTGATTTGATGGAGCTGCACTTGACATTTTATTGGTGTCAATGGGAATATCCCTGTTGGATAGTGGGATTTGAGGATGTAGATGTGGCTCTATTGCAGAGCTGCTGCTGACCCATGATCTGACATAACAACAAATGGGAAAATCCTCTTTTATCCCATGGTGAGGAGGAAATTCTTCCACATGAGGGTGGTGGAGTGGCCCTGGCACAGGTTGCCCAGAGATGCTGTGGCTGCCCCATCCCTGGAAGTGTCCAAGGCCAGGTTGGACAGGGCTTGGAGCAGCCTGGGCTGGTGGGAGGTGCCCCTGCCCATGGCAGGGGTGTTGCAACTTGATGGTCTTTAAGGTCCCTTCCAACCCAAACCATTCCATGATTCTGTCTTGGCTTTGTTTGATTCCAGCCCAGTGGACATGCTCATGCCCTTAAGCTGCTTCCTTTCAGCATTCCCTTTCTCCTACTGCTGCCTGTATTTTTTTTCCATGTGTGCTGGGAGCACTGAGGGACTCCAGGCAGGCTCTGCTGCTGCAGTGTGGGCACGTGGGAGAGGAAAAGCAAACAGCAAGATGTGAGTGTGAAAGTTTTTTCCCATGCCTTGGCGCTTCCTGCCCCGGCAAAGCTCCTTCTCCTGGGGAAACAACACGTGTTGGATCTGCAGGGTGAGGGGAGATGCTGTGACAGCATAAAGGCTAACATCCTTCTCTTCCTCTGGCTGTGAACTTGGGGACCTACACCACCCTCCAGCCTGAGCACAGGAGTGGGGATCATCCCAGACCATGCTGGTGGGAGCTGAGAGCGCGGGGAAGAGGATGCAATGCCAGAGCTGGGAGGATGCAGCTCTGGGAGGAAACACTCCAAAATTCATGACTACTCCCTCCCTTACCCACCCTGAGGCTGTGTAAGACTGAGAAATTCCCTTCAGGCTCTGGTTTTTACCCCAGAGTCTCTGAGAGCATCACACCCAATTCCTGCCTCATAATCCTCCATGAGCTCCGTGTGAATTCGTCACCTGTTTTGGAAAACCAAGTCTGCCAAGCATCCTGTGCCAAGTAGTGCAGTTTCCATGCCCACATCCCATCTCAGTCTGATCCCCAGCTTCCTGGGGGCGAGGGATGCTGGGAAATTGGGACCCTTCTTGTATGGAGTAAGGGTGGTCCCATCTCTGGGAGCTTGTGGAGCTGGGCAAGGACAGTCCTGGATAGTCCTGGGAGGGTGATGAGCTGCTTCCCATCTCCTCTCCAGCCCCAAAATAAGGAGGTTCCCGAGATTCTGTGAATGATGGCAAGGTGACAGTCAGCCTTCCTTGCTTCACTCTCCAGCCACCAAATGCAACCTGAGCCGAGGTGCCAGTGGCATTTGGGAGTGATGGGATGCAAGCCCAGCCCAGGCAAAGTGACACCGTCCCGTGGTCCTGATGCCAAATGTGACCCTACCTTATTTTCCCCTTTTAAATGGTCTCTGCCTCAGGACAGAACGTCCTCTGACTTCTGAAGTATTTGTAATATTTCCACGCCCTCTGTTGCCAAAAGGACTTCTATAAAAAGCCACTGTTTGTTGATTTTTGGGGTTGCTGGTTTTGGTTCTTTTTTTTTGCAAAACTAAAACCCTTTGGTAGTCAGAGATGTGCAGCGTTCCCAGGGCTTGAGCCACATCCCCGGCACAGCTGCTTTCCAGGAGACAAAGCTGTCTGGAGTTCATAGAATCGTAGAATATCCTGATTGGAAGGGAACTACAAGGATTGAGTCCAACTCCTGGCCTTACACAGGGTTAGGGTTAGGATTAACCTAGCCCTGAGAGTCCCAAGATGTGTTTACCCATTATAAAACTCTTAAACCTTCTGTGGTTCCATCACAACCCACTGATAAAGTCATCCTTTTCCTTCCTACCTGAAGGGAAGTTCTGGCCAGGTGGGGGTTGGTCTCTTCTCCCAGGCACTCAGCAATAGGACAAGGGGGCATGGGGGGCTCAAGCTCTGCCAGGGGAAATTGGAGTTGGAGAGCAGAAAAAACTTCTTTGCAGAGAGAGTGCTGAGGCATTGGAATGGGCTGCCCAGAGAGGGGGTGGATTCCCCATCCCTGGAGGTTTTTAAGGTGAGCTTGGCCGTGGCACTGAGTGCCATGATCTGGTAAAGGGAGTGGAGTTGGCCCAAGGGTTGGACTTGATGATCTCGGAGGGCTTTTCCAACCCAATCGATTCTGTGATTCTATTCTATGATTCTAAAATTACGGAGTGCTGGTAGATGCATATGAGCATCTCAGGGTGGGGATTTGGGAAGCAACTCCAGCATTCAGGAGGAATTTCCTCACAGAAAGGATGGTCAGGCATTGGGAAGGGGCTGCCCAGGGAGGTTTGGTGTCCCCATCCCTGGAGGTGTCCAGAGAACAACTGGACGTGGCACTCAGTGCTATGGGCTGGGGGACAAGGTGGAGATCAGTCAGAGGTTGGATTTGGTGGTTTTGGAAGTCTTTTCCAAACTCAATGATTCCAGGATCTTGAGATACAGTCAGGGGATGCTCAGCATCATTGGGGGCGGCGTTCACGTGGAGACGGACGCAGTGAAACACGGGGGGAGGCTTTGCTGCCTTTGCCTGCCATGAGCAGAGAGGTTTGGCAGCAGCACAGCCACTTCTAAATATGTCCAGGGGATGGGTGTGGAAGGAAATCTTACCATTTCCAGAGCTGGCCAAATTGCAACGTACTCAGCTCTTTAGCTGCGAGGGCTGAGTGTTCCGCTGCCAACGGCGGCGTCTTCCCCTTTTATTGCCTGCCCCTGTTCCACTGTCGTGCAGGATCCAGACCAACCCCTGAAAGTGGTGTCAGGGAAGTCATGAGATTTGATTACGAAGTGTCTGAAATGGAAGAAAACTCTCCATTCTCCCCCCTCTCCCCACCCCAGTCATGTTCTGCCTGTCGAGCAGCATCAGGTTGTGTCACTGTGTGAGTCAGTGAATTTTTTCATCCTTACTCTGCTGTTGACAGAGACCCTTTAAATAGACTCTCATGCTGAAGACATGAGGAGATGCTGGCAGAGCCAGGGCTACTGCCTTCCTTGGAATTGCTGGGATTGCTCTTTATGGGCCGAGGCAGAGGGTGTAAGTGGATTGTTTTTCTCTGGTTTGTGGGGCTTAATTTAGTTGAGTTTAATTTGACTTTTGCTGCAGTTCAGGCCCTTCAGGGGCAAGGCTCGTAGTGCTGCCTGTGCTCTGAGAGGCATCTGGATAAAGGGAGTCTGGGGATTTCATCCCACTTATGGAAAAAACCACCCAGACATTCCGTGTCTGTTGACTCTGTGTCTCCAAATGGCCCTTTTTATTGGCCTTAGAGTAACACTTGGCTCCATCACTGCTGCCTCCTCCCCTTCCTCCTCCTTCGGCTCTGGGTACCACTCCCAGGGGCATTCACACCACTGCACACCCCACTGAGCCCATTTTTGGGTGGTTTTGCTCCATCAGCAAATCAGTAAGTCAACAGGTGCTTGAATTTTCCACTCAGAATTTGGGAAGGCTCCAGCAAAGCCCCTGCCAGGGGCGGCCCGGGTTGATGCTGCGCCTGTGGGACTCACTGAGTATCTCAGAAGGCTTTGTGGGATGTCCTGACAAAGCTGCAGGACTCACTGAGTATCTCAGAAGGCTTTGTGGGATGTCCTGACAAAGCTGCAGGGCCCCAGCAGCGAGTGGAGAGCTTGGCTTTTGCCCAAATAAATATTTAAGTTCCTGGGCATCTGAAGAACCCATAATAAAATGTTCTGAATGTACAAACCTGGTAAACTGCTGAGGGGTGAGGACCTGCCCCATCAGATACTGCCCAGAGTCCAGTTCAACCACAGCCTTATCTCCAGGCACTTCACAAGTTATGCAAGTCTTTTTTTTTGGTTTGGGTGGGTTTTTTTCCCCTCTGGTCTGTTTTGCAAAACTTTATCTCAAGTGAAGAGAAGTGAAATATTTAATTCTGTAAACTTCCACCGTGACAAACGATCTGCAGAATTCTCTCCTTCCAAAGAAAAATACTCTTTTTTGTTGTTGTTCTTAAGTCTGGAATGGAAGAAAAATGGGGTTTGAGGTCTCATTTTTCTAAGGCTCATCACAGTGATGCAGAAAGGCTGTCCATTTTATGAGTCATTGGTTTGAGGCAGCAGTGATCCAGTGCAGAGATATCCCACTTCCCAGAGATATCCCACTTCAAAACATATTTCCTGGAGGAGGGTGGCTGGATCAGCATTAAAGAGAGGATTTCCCCTAAATGCTGTCTGTGCTACAAGTAGAATTAGGGAGTTTTTATGGTTCAAGGGCTAATGTTGAACCAGCCCTCTGGCCTTGAAGGGAGCCAGTAACTGAGTGGGAAATTGGATGCTGAAAGCTTCTTTGGAGCATTAATTTTCCTTCTATATCAAAATTTTCTTTATATTTCAAATGACTTTCTGTATATATCAGAACTGAATGTTGAAACTAGTGTGATTTCCCATAATCTTAATTTTTGGGGAAGTTGGTAAATACTCAGACAGCCCCTTCCAATCAATGACATTGTATCCCATATGTGGGTGATGTAAGAAATCCATAAATCTAATTCCTTGTGGGACGGAAAGCGCATCCCTTGGAGCACCAGAATCATCACTGTGTGTCCCCTGACCCGTTGCTGAGCTGTCTGGTGGGGTCTGGGGACTTTGCATCTTGGACAAGAACTAAAATTACCCCTGAGACACATGGCTTTCACTCCCATCCCTTCCCACCTCTGCTTTCCAGTGCCCAGAGAAGCTGTGGCTGCTCCATCCCTGGGAGTGTCCAAGGTCAGGCTGGACAGGGCTTGGAGCAACCTGGGCTGGTGGAAGGTGATCCTGCCCATGGCAGGGGGTGGAATGAGATGAGCTTTACAATCCATTCCAACCCAAACCATTCTGTGATTCCCATCACAACACATCTTGGAGGTTAAAGATGCAGCAGCTGCAAGATTTACTCGGTGGATTTTAGTGCAAAAGAGCACAAATTGGGAATTTTCCACCCTCTGAGGCAGATATTTTTTTAAAGTCCTTTTTTTGGGGGATGCAGATAGTGCAGTGCTCTGTGAAGAAAGAGGGTTTGATCCCAGCTCTGCTGCTTGTCTCTGGGTGGGATATAAATGGGAACAGCTGGGCTGGGCAAGCTGTGCAGGGGCTGGATGAGAAATGGGGATTACACAGGAAAATAGGCACGAGTAGGTTCCTGTGGGCTCTTGCAGGCAAATGGAAGAGAAAAGGCTGTAGGGACTCAAATGGCTTCATCCAAGAGTGGGAAAAATTTCTCTTGGAAGTTGAAAGCCTCCTTTCTGGTTGTATTTTGAGCTCTGGAACTCTTCCTTCCAGGTTCAGGCATGACTTGTAATCTCTTTTCCATAGAATCATGGAATGGTTTGGGTTGGAAGGGACATTAAAAGACCATCCAGTTCCACCCCCTGCCATGGGCAGGGACACCTCCCACCAGCCCAGGTTGCTCCAAGCCCTGTCCAACCTGGCCTTGGACACTCCCAGGGATGGGGCAGCCACAGCTTCTCCGGGCACCTGTGCCAGGGCCTGCCCACCCTCCCAGCCAAGAATTTCTTCCCAATATCCCATCTATTCCTGCCCTGTCAGTTTGAAGCCATTCCCTGTGTCCTGTCCCTCCAGGTCCTTGTCCCAAGTCCCTCTCCAGCTCTCTTGGACCCCCTTTAGGCACTGGAAGGGTCTCTGAGTTTTCCTTGGAGCCTTCTCTTCTCCAGGCAGAGCACCCCCAGTGAGTTTGTAAAGTCTTGGTACATCCATCAGGTTTTGGGAAGGAATTTTCTTCCCAACCCTGGGATACATGCTGGGCTGCAGGGATGCTCCAGCATCACAAAGATGTGCTGCCTGTGCCATGCCCTGCAGCCACATTCCCTTTGGAAGCAGCTGCCTGTCTCCTTGTAACCCTCTGACATCCTCAGGAACAACTGAGGGACTATAAAAAGTCTCTTTGAAATCAGATGGTCAAGCCTTGGGCCGACTCCAAGAGATTGCTGCTTCCAGGAGCCGGGCTTGGCCCCGAGCCCTTCTCCAGCCTCCCTGAGTGCTTCCAGCTGAGAGGCTCCAGCAGTTGCTAATGCACCATAAATAAACACCAGAGCCTCAACCTTGCTCCAAAATACCAGGGGAACTCCTCGTTTCGGGCTCTGCTGCCTGTTGTCCCCTGCACGTGACCCCGGTTGTCCCAGCAGATTTTTGCTCCATGAGGTAAGCTGGCTGGGATAAGTGGGAATGTGTGGAGCTGGCTGGATTCAGGCTCTAGGTATTTATTGCTAGAAATGGTCAAAAAGTTGGGCAGTGAAACCGGTGGGTGCAGGGATGGGGTTGAGTGGGATAATGTGGATGTGGTAATAATTAATCGGTGTTAAGTTAAAGCTGAAATTAAATGAAGCTTATCTCTAAAAAGAAATAGATACATATTATATGAATATAACTATAATTATAATAAATTATATATGAAATATAATATATAAAAATATAGTAATATAATATATACAAAATATATATATAATGATATATATAATATAATATANACCTGGTCTGGTGGAAAGTGTCATTGCCCATGGAATAAGATGGGCTTTAGGGTTCCTTCCAACCCAAACTGTTCTGGGATTCTCTTACATGATTAAAATAAATATATATAAATATATAAATAAAGCTTGAACGAGATAATTCTTATAGAGAGATAAATTTGTAAATATTATATGTAAGTAAATATAAGTATAGGAATAAAGCTGTGCTGGATGATGAGCTGCAATATAACATCTGGTTAAATCCAGATGTGCCCAACCTCTGGATTCAGGAATGGCAGGACCAGTGGGATCCATCCCTGGAAGTCACCTGGATGGGACAAGTTCCCAACCAGATGTTTCCCAGCTTATTTGCAGTAAGGAAGAATCACAGAATGATAGAATGGATTGGGTTGGAAAAGACCTCCAAGATCACCAAGTCCAACCCTTGGGCCACCTCCAGTCCCTTTACCAGATCATGGCACTCAGTGCCATGGCCAAGCTCACCTTAAAAACCTCCAGGGAAAGAAGAAGCTGTGTGGGAGAGCCTGAGCTGGCACAGCCACATCTGCCCTGGGGGTGTGTCCTGCCCAGGTCACGGGCTGGGGACCAAATTCCAGGTTTAATTATAATCCCATGCCTGGGTCCCACCAGCACGTGGAGAGATCCCAGCCCTGTAATTCCCCTCCATAGGAGGATGGCTTATTGTCTCCTTCAGCATTCCTCAGGGTGGGAAAATACAGCCTGGCTGCTCCAGTTCCTTTGGCTCCTGAGCATCACTGGCTCAGGGATGGGATGAGGGGCTGCTTTCCTTAGGGAATCCCAAAGGCAGAGCTTTGCACATCTCTGTGCAGCTGAGCATTTTGGGGTGATATGTGGGAAAAACAGAGCGAGGAACAACACGGGGGCTTGGGCTTGGACATGGACAACCAGCTGCAGGGGAGATTCCAGAACTCCTTCCAGCCTCAGGCACATGGAATAATCTCTTTCCATTGAATCATCATAGAATCATAGGATGGTTTGGGTTGGAATGGACTGTAAAGTCCATCTCATTCCACCCCTTGCCATGGGCAGGGACACCTTCCACTATCCCAGGGGGCTCCAAGCCACATTGAATGTGGACACTTCCAGGGATGGGGCAGCCACAGCTTCTCTGGGCACCCTGTGCCAGGGCCTGCCCACCCTCAGAGCCAAAAATTCCTTCCCAATATCCCATCTATCCCTGCCCTCTGGCAGTGGGAAGCCATTCCTTGTGTCCTGTCCCTCCATCCCTTGTCCCCAGTCCTTCTCCAGCTCTCCTGGAGCCCCTTTAGGCACTGGAAGGGGCTCTCAGGTCTCCCTGGAGCCTTCTCTTCTCCAGGCTGAATACCCCCAGCTCTCTAATCATTATTTTCCCAATCCAAGCTGTATTTCTGAGCTCTCCAGCCCTCTTGCAGCCTTTCCCCATTGCAGTGGGATGGCTCCATGCCCAGGGCAGTGCTTTTCCAGGTCAGTTCCCACAGCTGGAGTGAACCCAGTTTAGAGCAGATGGAGGGGGTTCCCCCTTCCTGGATTTCCCAGCGCCAGGGAGGGACCCCTGGCCCTGCTCCAGCCCCTTGGAGGTCTCAGTGGTACAATGGACAGTGGGCTTTGCTTTCCCAGGGAGTTCCTTCCCGCTTGGAAGCAGCTGCAGCAGACCCAAAGTACCACCTTTGTGGGAAATGCCCCTAAAATGCTCCCCATATTCCCATGGCTTCAAACAGCAACACACTGGGGTGCTCCTCATTTTAAATGGTCTTTAAATAATTCAGGCTTGTCCTGGGCAGGGAAATGGGAGAGATTTGCTGTGAAAAGGAAACACTTTGGCCAAAATCTCTTTAAAAATTGGGTGCCTTAAATACAGGCTTTAAGTTCCAGCCTGGCTTAACTCCTGGATTGGCTTAACTCTTGGATTGTCCCTATGGAAGTGGGAGAACCTGACCTGTTACCTATATGACTGAACAGGGGTTCATGTGCTGATTTCTGTTTCAATTCCTACATCTATTTTTATTTCTACTTCTATATTTTTATTATTTATATATTATTTTGTATGATTATATTTATATATTATTATGTATTGTATTTCTATAGTGTGTATATATTACTTATAGTAATCATTTATATTATTTATATTAATATTATATATTATTTGTGTTTATATTACTTACATTATCCATATTATTTATTTATATTTAATGGGTGAAAGTGGTACCAGACTCTGTCACAGCCTCTGCCAGTGCTTATATTTACATTTGAGTGGCTGTGCCTGGGAAATTTCACATTTTACCCAAATGTTTTGTTACCTTTCCAGCCAAGGATGATGCTTGTTTCCCAACAGCCTTGCAGGGAAAATGTCCTCAACCTCATTTTTAACCATTGCAAAGCAGGAAAGTCAGCCAAAGGGAGGTTCTGCACGTTCCATTGTTCCTAATGGAAGGATATTCTGGTTTCCCCATTTTATTCCTCTGTTTTTCCCTCCTGCTGTTACAAAAGTGGTCCATTTTCTCCCCAGACATCAGGCATCCAGAAGAGCTCTCCCTGTTGAGGAAACCCAGAGATCCCTCAAAGAAAAAAAAGAAGAAGTTGGACGATCAATGTGAAGACGACGCCTTCGAGCTGGAGGGTCCTCTGATCACACCAGGGTCTGGTGAGCCAGGAAACAAAATGGAAGGGGGGGAAAAAATGCCACAGCAATGTCAGTCTGATTTAACTCCTTGAGGTCTGTGCAAGACACAGACCCCAGAGAAATGGCACAAGTCCTGCCAGGCTGCAGCACTCGGGCACCGATGCATGTCTGGAGCTGTCACGCATTTCGGGCAGCAGAACCACACCAGGCTTCCTAAAATAAACCACAACGCAAGTGTGACCACTTTACCACTCAGATCATGTTTTACTGGGAGGTTTCCTTGAGGAAAATCGCTCCTAATGTCAAATTCCAGGTGTGTTTTGGGCTGTCTTATTCCGTATTTATAGGCCAGCAAGAGCAGTGTTTTATAACTGGATTAGTGTTGCCTTATGTTAAGTGGGTGGCTATGGATTGTAATGCTAAAAAAAATCCCTCTTTTATTGCTGGAGGGTTTTTTACTGGTCTGAATACCAGAACCAGAGGAGCATTGGGAAGAGAATTGCTGGTGGAGTAACATCCCTGATGGAATAACATCCCTGATGGAGGAACATCTCTTTCCCCAGGCAGAAAGTTGGTGCAGGTGTTTGCAAGCAGAGGGGTTTTCAGCTCTGTTCAGTGGCTGCTGGAAATCTGGTGTTTGAAGGCAAATGGCAGGAGTTTAAACCATCATTTTGACCAAGTGGGAGGACTTTATCCCAACTGGATTTGCAGGGTCGGAGCGATGCCGGGCAGGAGAGACGTGTCTGGCTGCCAGAGCTCTTAGGTTTGAATCCAGCCATCTGAGAGTAGCAGGGCAGTTTTAATTAAAAAAAATACTTTGGAATTCAGTGAACTTGTATTAATTGGTGTTAAATTAACTGAAGGGAAGGACATGGAGTGTGGTTAATGCCAGTGGTGGTGCTGGTCTTGCAGGCAGAAAGGTTTTTGCACCACGGAATCCGCACCAAACCATCAGCACAGATCTTAGCAAGGGAAAAATAGTCCCTTTGCTCTGATCCTGCTCTTTCTCCTCTCAGTTACTTAAAAAGACTTCTGGGCTCATCCTCTCCCACTCCTGGCTCAGGGAATTTTCCCTGCATCGGGCAAGGCTCCAGCCAATTTTCATTTCCATTTGGCATTTTCATCTCGAAAGTCTGTACTGAGCCTTTCCAAAAGCCAGTGTTCACAGAGAGCATCTCTGCTGGATTAATAGGAAATACTTGGCCTGCTCTGGGGGAAATGCAGACAAAAGAGAAGGTTTGTTTTAATTATTTATTGCTCTTTCAGTGAGTCACTTTGCTGGCTTTGCTTTGTGAATGAAATCACTTGCAGCAGGTTGGATTCCCGCGTGTTCAGGTGCCATTAGATAAAAGTCGTGGTTTTAATCTGAATAAACTGTTTCTAGCCTTGTTCCAACATCAGCCTGTGTGCTGAATGTTTCTGGAAAAGGAGTTAATAATTCAGGATGTGCTGATCTCAGTGTGCTGGGTGTGTTTTGTCACTGAGCATCCCAAACCTGGCAGTGAAACGGAGCTGCCAGTACACCCACAGGTTGTGTTGCCCAACACTTTCCATTAGAAGACCTGTATTCACTTGTTTGTAGAAATTAGCCAAATTTGTAGCTATTTCTGCTGGAACTTTCCATGACATTGCCTGGCCCAAGGCAAATTTTTTAAGGGAAGGTTCCTTTGAGATGTTTGAGGCGTTTGGAGAAGGTGATGGGAACAGTGGAGGGGAAGCTTTGCTCTGATGGAGCAGATACTCAGTCAGAGGAATGCGGAGGGAAATCCATGGAAAAACCTGCCCAATTTGGGGCAACAAGTGGGATTTTCTTTTGTTGGTCCAGCTGGTGCTCTCTGCCTTGAGAGCTTGAGCCACGTGAAGGCTGAGATTGGCACATTGTGAGGACGGATGGGGAGGAGGCAGGAGCATCCTTTGGGATGTGGTTGATGGATGGTGATGGAGGTTCTTGTTGGATTGCTCTGCTCCAGTGTTGTAGCAGCCCATGGGGAGAGCACCTTTCTGCTGCTTTTATAACCATAGAAACATAGGATATCTCAAGTTGCAAGGGACCATAAGGATCATCAAGTCTGACTTCTAAAGTCTGAGTACCTGGCAAATCATCCCTGGCCTTCTCTTTGCAAGTGTGAAGCTTGAAAGGAGAGATCTCCATCCCTTCACCATTTCTGCTGCTTGTTTGCGCATGCCTGGATCTGGTCTGTCTTGATGGAGGTCCCCGTGGTGCTCACTGGTCCCATCCAGACCAGGATGCTGGGATGGTCATTGGTCCCATCCAGACCAGGATGCCGGCAACACCGGCAGGAGCATTAAAAGCAACCTGGTGGTTTTCTTGTTGGATGCTTTTCAGTTCTATTTTCCATCCTGTCAGGCAGTTTAGAATTCCTTTCCATATTATTTGGTGTTTCCCAGGCATGGTGTTGGCAGTCATGGGCTGCTGACTCACGCTGTGCCTCCTGCTCCTTGAGATACCCATCGTGAAAAATTAGGGTTTGGAAAGGTTTTTTATTGGTTTGGACTTTTCCAGTGTAGCTCAGCTTTGTGCCATTTCTTGTGCAGTGAGGGAGGAGGGATGGTCTGGAGTGAGGAGGTGCTTTGGAACAGCAAGAGGTGGCACAAATGACCCTGTCTGTGACATCTTAACCCTGTCACACCTTCAGCACCCTCAGCAGTGCTCTGGGAGGGAGGGTTTGGGTGCAATGAATTGCATGTCTGAACAGGCTCATGATGTGAGAAGGACACGGTGCTTTCCAAAAAATCTGGATTTTTGCTGGACCTTCCAGGTCCTGGTGGGCAGATTTATGTCCAGCAGATGCGGCTGAGCGAGCTCATTGCCCAGTGTGTGTATGCAGTGGAATTCGTGGAAGTAGGATACGGTGGTTGATCCTCCCTTATTTTGAAAATCTGGATTTTATATTAATGTCAAAATCACTGTTCTTGTGAGATGAACAGGGGCTGTTTCGTAGAGTGGTTTGGGTTGGAAGGGACATTAAAGCCCACCCAGTCCCAACCCCTGCCATGGGCAGGGACACCTTCCACTATCCCAGGTTGCTCCAAGCCCCATCCAACCTGTTTGGGAACACTTCCAGGGATGAGGTAGCCCTCTGTTTAGCTCTCAGCTATTTGGGATATGAGACACCAAGCTGGATTTGCTTCTTTCTCTTCAAATTATTAATTTTAAAAGGTTTGGGTGTGGAGGTTTTTTGTCTGCTTTGAGTACAAGCTTTGAAGGCCTGTGGGTAACGTGCGTTTCGGGATCAGTTCTGCTCCACATCGCACCACTCGCTCAGCACGTTAATCCCAAGTGTGTGTGGCCATCTCAGCAAGCTTTTCCATGCGGGAAGCGCCGCCTTTCCGTGCTCGGCTGTTCTCGTAACGTGGATAAAATAATGGGAATCACACTCGGGTCGCTTTGCTGCCGAGTCCACCAGCGCCGCTGCCAACACTCCGTCTGGGTGGTTCAACCTCACCTAAGCTGTTCTGGCTCCTCCTAAAAATGCCCATTTTTGGCTTCTGTCCTTTCCTGCTCTCCGGGTGACTTTCTCTCGCCTTCTCACTTCCCTCCTTTCTTTTCCCTCTCCATAGGCACCGATATTCTTTACATCGGCCCCGTCAAAGGTGAGCTCCACCTCAGTAGGACTTTTGCCCTCTGCCTCTGGTCTCTTTGGCTGCACCCTTAGTTTATTTTCCTGCTCCTCTAAAACCTTTGACTTCCAAAATCTTTAAGCAACAGGTAATACCGGTAAGTCGTGGGCCACTCATGTCCCAGGTGCCACAGAAACTCTGGGGGCAGGATTTTCCCAGCATAGGAGACCTGTGTCTTTTCCCGCCGTGTGGGCTGGAATGAGTTTTCCATCAGTTCTGCTCTTGGAGAAGAGCTGAGAGAGAGAGAGGAGAGGGACAGCTTTCCGTGGGAGAACAAGCAGCGCAGTGTTTTCCCATTGTGGAAAGAGAATGGTGGAAAAAGGGAAGGTTTTCCATCAGTTGGCTTGGTTGGGAGCAGGCAGGGCTTTGTCCCAAAGGTAACTCCTGGCTTTTATTCCCCTTGCTGGTAGGAAATATCTATTCAAGCCCAGGACTGTATAGCAAAACGATGACGCCGACGTACGACGCTCATGACGGCAGCCCCCTGTCACCCACCTCCGCCTGGTTCGGTGACAGCGCCCTGTCGGAAGGCAATCCGGGAATCCTGGCCGTGAGCCAGCCCGTCACCTCCCCAGAGTCCTTGGCAAAAATGTACAAGCCCCAGACGCTGCTCGATAAAGCCAAAATCAACCAAGGGTGAGTTCAGGTGTCCAGGATTTGGGGGTTTTTTTCCCCACTGATTCCAAATTGTGTTCTCCAAAGCATCATCGCGACTCCACCGAGTGTTTTGTGTGTGTTATCCCATGTTGGCAATTCACAGGTGGCTGGATTCGTCCCGATCCCTGATGGAGCAGGAGGTGAAGGAAAACGAGGCTTTGCTACTTCGGTTCAAGTACTACAGCTTTTTTGACCTGAATCCAAAGGTACTTGTTTCACTTGCATCTTACAGGCTTGGAGCAAAGGGTGCCTGGATCTCTAACAGGCTTTTGTGTTGGTAAACCTTCCAAAAATCCATGCCTATCTGAATGGAGTTTGAAAATGGGTCGTGCAGGCATCAAATCCAGGATTTGTTCTCCTTATATATCAGTTTCCTAATGTTTAGGTGTTGCTCAGAATCCTCTGAGGGTTCTTAGAGCTGCTCGGTGGCAGAGGATTTTCTGTCTCAGACTGAAATGTTGTGTTGAAATGAGAGATCTGAGACTCCCAGGATGGTTTGGGTTGGAGGGAACCTTAAAGACCATCTGATTCCAACCCCCTGCCACGGCATGAGGTGGTTTGCCTTGAACTGGGCTCGTACATTTTCCAACCGTGCCGTGTTTTCCGTGCTGTGCCGTAGTACGACGCCATCAGGATCAACCAGCTGTACGAGCAGTCCAAGTGGGCGATTCTGCTGGAGGAGATCGAGTGCACGGAGGAGGAGATGATGATGTTCGCAGCGCTGCAGGTACGAGGCAGCCCGAGGCACTGGTGGGTTGGGTTAAACGTGGGTTTGTGGCTTTGCAGATTTCTCCATTGGTTAACCTGGTAAATGAAATCGTGGAGTCACAGGATGGTTTGGGTTGGAAGAGATCTCAAAGACCATCTTGTTCCACCCCCTGCCATGGGCAGGGACATCTCCCACTATCCCAGATTGCTCCAAGCCCTGTCCAACCTGGCCTTGGACACTTCCAGGGAGTGGTTAGAACTAATTTTTAAAGTTCAGCCTGTGTGCTGTGTTTAGGGAGACCTGTCCCTGTTCCTGACACCAGCTGGAAGTGGGCCTGCAGTTTTCCTGTCTTTTACTCCTTTGCCGTTTCCTTCTTTTTCTTTCATTGGAAGGAAACTCCAGTGCCAAAGGAAGGGTTGCTGAAATGTGATTGTCAAGGGTTTCTTGAGGTTTTTTGTAGTAAAACCAGAGTCTCAATTTTCATTTCTGGTGCTCCCTAAATTCAAGTGCAAGGATTTTCAAAAGGACACTGCCAGTTTTATTTAGCCAATAAACCCACTGACTTTGCTTGCTTGACTAAGCTCCCCTTGGAAATTCCCATGACTCAAGTGTAGGGTTTTGGTTCACCAAAGAGTGCAGGAATGGAAATTTGTGGCTTAGAGTGAAGTCTCACAGAATTCTGGGATGGTTTGGGCTGGAAGGGACCTTAAAGCTCATCCCATTCCATCCCCTGCCATGGGCAGGGACACCTCCCACTATCCCAGGTTGCTCCAAGCCCTGTCCAACCTGGTCTGGGACACTCCCAGAGATGGAACAGCCACAGCTTCTCTGGGCACCCTGTGCCAAGGCCTGCCCACCCTCCCAGCCAGCAATTCCTTCCCAATGTCCAATCCAAACCTTCAGCTTCTTCAGCTTAAAATCATGTGTTCTAAGCCTCTCCTTGTCTTTGGTGGGAGCTTGGCCTTCTCCTGGTGGCAGAAATTGGATCATTTCCCTTCTCCTAATCCTCACTTGAGTTTATTAGATAATTTGAATACTTGTTGATGATGACTTCTCATGACAAAGGACTTGACCTCCTTTTACCAAACATGTTTTTATCGATCTTAACTTTCAGTTTTGCCCATCTTAAACCCCCCCAATACATACACAAGGTTACTGAACTTTGCCTTCCTGGCCCTGTGCCCCCCAAACAGCTGGGGATGATCTGTGGGTTTCCCAGAACTATTTATTTCTCTGTTTTATGAAATCCTCGGTGTGATTTGGCATAAATGCTGTACCTGCTATTGACTTCTGTGGGATGGATGGCAGACATTTATTCCGTGTGGTCTGGCACGACTCGTCGCTGTAGGATGCAGGAATATCCCCCTCAGGAGCAGGGCTGTCTGCTCCACGGGCCACTCCCAGGAAAACAAGGAGTGAAAACAGAAATATAATGACTCAGTTTACATCCAGGCACTGCAGAGTGGGTTGGGCACAGTCCTTCCTCTGAGATCTCAGGGATGTTGTGGTTTTCTGCAGCAAAACCAGATGCGAAGACACAGAGTCACAGAATGGTTCGGGTTGGAAGGGATCTTAAAGCCCATCTTGTTCCACCCCTGCCATGGGCAGGGACACCTCCCACTATCCCAGGTTGCTCCAAGCCCTGTCCAACCTGGCCTTGGGCACTCCCAGGGATGGGGCAGCCACAGCTTCTCTGGGCAACCTGTACCAGGGCCTGCCCACCCTCCCAGCCAAGAATTCCTTCCCAGTATCCCATCTAACCCTGCCCTCTGGCAGTAGGAAGCCATTCCCCCTTGTCCTGTCCCTCCATCCCTTGTCCCCAGTCCCTCTCCAGCTTTCCTGGAGCTCCTTTAGGCACTGGGAAGGCTGCCCCTGATGGGAACAACCCATCCTGCCAGTTTGCACTGGCCAGAGCATTGCTGGATATCAACTGAGGTGTTCCTGCCCTCTACTTGGCACTGGTGAGGCCACACCTGGAATACTGAGTCCAGTTCTGGGCTTCCAATGCTGGAGAGACATGGACATACTGGAGAGAGTCCAGTGAAGGGCCACAAGGATGATGAAGGTCCAGGAGCTTCTCTCCTATTAGGAAGGCTGAGGATTGTTCATCCTGGAGAAGAGAAGGCCCTGGGGGATCTTGTGAAGTCCATAAATACCTGGTGGGAGGCAGGAAAGGAGGTGGACAGAGGTGCCCAGTGGCAGGACCAGAGGCCATGGGCACAACCTGGAAAACAGAAGGTTCCCTCTGAACATCAGGAAACATGTTTTCACCCTGAGGGTGACTGAGCACTGGCACAGGTTGCCCAGAGAGGTTGTGGTTTCTCCACAAAATCCAACTGGACATGGTTCTGGACAACAGCTCTAGGTGGAGCAGGGAGTAGGACCAGGTGACCAGGTGACCTTGAGAGGTCTCTTCCAAACTCAGCCAGTCTGTGATGCTGTGGAAAGAGCAGCTCTGCCCTGCAGGCTCCAGAGAGATCCTTCAGGGATTGTACCCCCAACTCCTTGGACTGAAAACATCCAGGATGTTCATTCCTGACTGACCTGCACTCAGGCCTCAGCACCTGCTGCCTCTGCTCCACTTTTCCACTCGGCTTCCCAAACTTGTTGGCCATGTTGGGATGACCTGGTGGATCTCAGGAGCATCCTGGGGTAACGCTGTGCTTTGCCTTCCAGTACCACATCAACAAGCTGTCCATCATGTCCTCAGAAAACCACCTGAACAACAGCGACAAGGACGTGGATGAGGTGGATGCTGCGCTCTCGGACCTGGAGATTACCTTGGAAGGTGGGAAGACATCCACGATCCTGGTAAGGGTTGCAGGCACACCATGGCAAGGTGGCTTGTGTGTCCCCTCCTCCCCTGCCTGGGAATTCTTCCAGACATCCGACCTTTTTTATTTCCTTCCTCTTCTTTTTTTTTTCCCTATTTCTTTATGAGAAAGTTGCCCCCAGCCCAGTGAAGCAACACAAAACATAGACCCCAATAATATTTTCTTTAAAACAGGAGTTTTTAGATAGCAAGGGATAGTTGTGAGGAGAGGAAACCCCAGGCAGCAGCTGGAGAAGTCCTGGAGGAGCCAGGATGTTACTGAACCCCCCTTACATCAAGCCACCTTCCTGATGAAATAATGGAAAACTAAATTTAAATTAATTTGATTTCTGTCCTCACTTCTGACTTTCCCAAATACTGAGTTCTCCACGCTGAGGTTTTTCTCTCTCTGTTTCTAATTGATATTTTACAGCACCTAAAAGGGCTGCTGTGATTTTCAGAACTAATTTATTCTTTTGAAACCTCATTTTTATTAGACTGGATTTTCGCCTATGTCTGTATTTCAGAGGAGTCAGAGTTTTTTTCAGATATGCTGTTTTAACACTGGTTTTCCACCTTTAAAAATGTAAAGCTTTAAAATTAAAGTCCATTAAAATTAAAGTCCTGTCAGCCTTGGCCCAGCACAGCTTTTGCAGACATTTTGCATATTTATACCCTTTCTGAATTTCATTTTAAGTTCTTTCCAACCCTAAAATCCCTGAAATTTTCCGGTTTTACACTTCATATAATTTTTTTTAAGTGTTTGTGAAGGGTCTTTTTGAAGTCACCTCCATTCTTGGCAGCTTTCTGGGCATTAAGAGCAGCAGAGCTTTGCAGCAGGAACCAGTGGCCGCCACAGAAGCGCCGACAAATTTCTATCGCCGAGACATATTTTTTAATTTCTTTGCAAAACCAGATTTGAAACACATCACTAAGGAGCAAGCCCTGCCAGATAAGAGGGAAGAGGACAATGATTCATCCAAAAAAAACCCCATCCCTTTCCGTAGGGCTTGCAAGCAGGAGCCATTTCCAGATGCATTCGAGTAATTGAATACGGATAATGGGCAATTACTGGATTGTTTGTTTAGATTCTGCATTTTTTTCTTCCCTGTGGTATCTATAAACAGTTCAGTGCAGACTGAAAGTAAACTGTCCTGCTACTGGAAGCTGCTGGAGCAATCCTTTTTTCTATCCCTCGAAAACCCTTTAATTCCAGCTCCTGGGAATTGCAAGTGCCCCCCAGTACATTTTCCTCATGCAAAAATGGAATTTAAATCCAATATTTAAAACTCCAGGTTGGGGGGAAAGTCTTTCTGGACACAGAAATCCTTTCCCTGGTCAGTTCTTTGTGAAGGTGCATCTTTTCCTTTTGTTTGGAGCGTAAGGAAGTAACTAAAGGAGGAGAAAAATCCCGGTGGGAACATGAGTGGCTGTGACCTCGTGGTGGGAATTGGCTCCAGCAACAGCAGGAATTCCTCAAAGGAAAACACAGCCTTGTCCTCTGCTTTCCTGACAGCACTGCCATGGATTTTTCACCACTTACCTCTCCCAGGAGGTGGCTCTGAGGCTTTCTCAGGAGCAGCTTAGTGACCCCTAAGCCCCAGTTATTGCTCCCATCCCTGCACCACATCCCTTCCCTCCTGGGTGCTCCATCCCAGCTCCCAGAGTGAATGGAATAATCTTTGATTTGCAGGGTGACATCACTTCCATCCCAGAGCTCGCTGACTACATTAAAGTCTTCAAGTAAGTGCTGATGGGAAGAGCCGCTCGTGAAACTGGTAATGGCAATGAATAATTAATGTCCTACCTCTTAATATCCTTTTTTTTCTAATCTCCTGGCCTTAAGAGATTCAAAATATTCAATACTTGACGTTGATTTGTTCTTAAATACACAATTCAGGATGTTTTCCTGCTGGGAGAGTTTGCTGCATCCCATAGGTGTGTGCTGGGATGTTTCTTTAACACATTTAATGCCCAGGAGGCAACAAACCACCCTAAAATTCGGAGTGAAACCTCAAAACCCCCCTCAGATACTTCTCCTGGTTTGCAGGATTCTAATCCGGTCTCTCCACCCTCTCTGTGCCAAAAGGAGCAGGTTAAGTTGACTCTGCTCCTCTTCCAGCTCACTCAGGATTTAGGGAATTTTTTTAGTTTGCTTTGACTTGGATGGGGGAATGTGGAAACCAGGAACAGCAGTGGCTGGGCTTGGAGTAACATTTTTGGCAGCCACCACTGTCTTTTGCAATTTATTGCAGGCTGCAGTGAGGGATCCAGTGAAAGTTCTGGAAACTGGGAATACTGATGAGGTTTCACAGCAGAACTGTAAGACAAAGGGGAAGAAAGGCTGTAGGCAGCAAAATAGCTCTGGAATAAACCTTTATGTTACTAATTGTTTGGTTCTGAAGCCAAAACCTGGCACTCACAGCTCTGAAAAACTCGAATTAATCAGGTCTCTGCGTCTGTCTGGGCTTGTGGTCTGGCTTAATTGGGGCAAAGTTTCAGGGCTGCAGCCCCTCAGTGGGTGTTTCTTCCCCCCCCCCCCTCAAAGAAACAAACAAACAAAGAACTTGTTCTTCCCTTTGATCTGCTGATTTGCCAATAAAATTAGGCACGACTCAGGGAGCTAATTGCCTGCAAATTGGAGCACCAGGAGATGGAGCAGCCAGAAGCTGCCGGTTCTTCGCCTGGTGAGAGCCCTGAACCCCTGGGGTTGGGACTTGAATCTGTCAAATTGAACACAGAATTCCATGTGCTGCAAAAAAATGGGGGCCAGGTGGGATTTTAGTGCCAGAAATCCAGTGTAAATGGCACGATGTTGTGTTGAGAGCTGGCCCAGCTTTGGATGTGCCTCTTGTGACACTTCAGCTGGGGAGGAGCTGCATTATATGTCCCTAATATTCCATAGGTTTAGCTCCTGTAAATATGTCCCTATATGTGCCTGGTGTTGCTGCAGAGACTTGGAATGCTTCTTTTTCCCCTGCCAGCCAAAATCATGGAATCCCAGAATGTTTTGGGTTGGAAGGAAACATAAAGCCCATCCCATCCCACCCCCTGCCATGGGCAGGGACACCTCCCACCAGCCCAGGCTGCTCCAAGCCCTGTCCAGCCTGGCCTTGGACACTCCCAGGGATGGGGCAGCCACAGCTTCTCTGCCCAACCTATGTCAGGGCCTCCCCACCCTCACAGGCAGGAATTCCTTCCCAATATCTCTGTATTTTGTATCCAGCATCAAAATGCTCTCCTGCAATTTAGAAGAGCCCCCCAAAAACTCCAAAGACAGTAAAGATGCATTAAAGCATCTTTAACAGAGGATGGAAAACTCTGCAGGTGTGGGATGGCTTGGCTGAAGGCTGGGGACTTCTTCCATAGTGGGAAGCAGCTTTCAAAGGAAATTGTGGTTGTCAAGTTTTCCCAGGGCAGGGCTGTGTGTGCCAGGGCTTTTGGAGCAGGAGGAAATCCAGCAAGCAGTGGATGCCCCAGCTCAGGTGTCCATCAGAAGTGTGGGAGCAGGGAGGTGCAGGCAGACAGGGTGTTTCTCCTCCAGCTCCCTGATTTCCTTCTGACACAAGGAACCCCCAGCTCACTTTTGCTTGGAAATGGATGTGCAGATCCCTGAGGACAAGCAATTGGAGCCATCACATATTTGATCCCTTCAGATGAGGGATCAGCAGCTGTTTCCAGGATGGAAATATGAGAAATGCATGAAAGGCTGCAGGTCCAGCCTTAAAATAAAGGTTAGAAATGAGGGAAGGTTCAAAAATTCAGATACCTAGAGCTCTGAGAAGGTCCTGGATTTGTGGTGGGATGAGCTCAGGGTCCCACCATGCCAGGTGGTCACTTTGCTTTGCTGTAGGTTTGCAGGGCTATTGGT
The DNA here is from genome assembly GCA_013396695.1 of Sakesphorus luctuosus. NCBI lineage: Eukaryota > Metazoa > Chordata > Aves > Passeriformes > Thamnophilidae > Sakesphorus > Sakesphorus luctuosus. The sequence goes on from VWZD01006349.1 coordinate 98,559, forward strand.
TCTCCTGCAGAATCAAGCAAAATCCGTGTTTTCCATAGAAAAGAACTGAACCTTTGTGATGTGGAGTGTTTAAAACAAAAGGGCACTCATGCATGTGGCTGGCAAGTCTTTGGAAGTGCCACTTCCCTTCGGAGCTCAGGCAAAGTGATTCCCATTTAATGTGGTGGGTGGAGAGGCACATTTTGCAGCAGTCTGTGGACATGTCTGTTTTTGTAACACAGTTCTCCAGCTCCCTTCACCTTGCCCCAGATTATCTCCATGGGATTGAAAAGCCCAAACTTGCAATTGGAGCTCAGCTCTGCAGTGAAAGGATGGCTGAGCCCCCGGGCAGGGACTATCCCAGGGGTGGGAATAACCCAGGCTGCTGACAGCAGGTTTCCAGAGGTGAAATAAGGAGTTTCCTGGTGCAGCAGCTTGTTTCAGGAGCTTAAACCAAATGTGATGTCCCTCCATGTGTCTGGCAGGCCCAAGAAGCTGACGTTGAAAGGCTACAAGCCCTACTGGTGCACCTTCAAAGATACCTCCATCTCCTGCTACAAAAGCAAAGAGGAATCCAACGGGACTCCTGCTCACCAGATGAACCTGAGAGGTAAGAGAAGCACGAGGTGAAGGAAGAGAAGCTGCTTTTTATTCCAGTAATAGGCTGCTCCTCCTGCATCTTGCTTTCTCACTGCTTCATCACCTTGGCATGTCATCCCAAGGTTGGGTGAATGTGTTTAAAGGAATGAGGTGACTGGGTTTGGTAGAGTAGCACAGACTTGGACTTCTAGACAGTGTGATCCCACAGGGAAGCACCAACACCTCCCCAGTGGCATGAGGAGACAACATAGAATGGTTTGGGTTGGAAGGGACCTTAAAGACCATCTCATTCCAACCCCTTGCCATGGACAGGGACACTTTCCACTTGCCCTTCTCCATTTTGTCCGACTTACCCAAAAGGATTGAATGAATTCCCGCGGCAGAAAAAGAATTTAACCTGGAAAGAACCAACCACTCTCCTCCTCTGCTGCCCTAGATTATTTTCCCTCCTCTGCTGCCTTAGATTATTTTCCCTCCTCTGCCCAGTGCTGGTTGGGAGCAGCCCCACTCGAGCGCTCCCTGCAAGCCTCGGGTTTTTAAATTCCTACAGTTGCTGCTTTCCTTGTGTCAAGTTAAACATTCCTGCTCCGGCAGCCACGGAGTTGCAGAGAGAGCTCATTTGTTTTCCCCGTGGAGGCAGGAGCAGATGGGATGCCAAGCGACCTCGGGCTGCTGTCGGAGCGAGGCCCGGCCCGCAGGACCTTTTTGGGAGCTTTTGACAGATCTGCTGTGACGGCACTTTTAAGGAATCTCGGAGGCGGCGTTGAAGCGGCGCCCGGGAGGACTTGGCTGCTTCAGTTCATCACCCCCTGTGTTTATCCAAGCACTTGGAGTTCTCTCCAGACTCAGGGAGCGGGATGCTCACACCTCACCGCTCACTGTAGCAGCCAAAATCATGGAATCACAGGCTGGTTTGGGTTGGAAGGGACCTTAAAAACCATCTTACTCCAACCCTTGCCATGTGCAGGGGCACCTTCTACTAGACAGGTTGCCCCAAGCCTCATCCAACATTGAACACTTCCAGGGATGGGGCATCCCATCCTTGTATAAATAACATACAGAAGTTTCAGAGTGAGAGTCAACACCCATCCAGTCACCTTTTCCTACTCATTCATGAAGGGAAATGTTCTTCCACCAGAGGGTGGTGGGCACTGAACAGGCTCCCCAGGGCAGTGGGCACAGCCTCAGGGCTTCCAGAGCTTAAGGAGTGTTTGGGCAACACTCTCAGGGACAGGGTCAATTGTTGGGGTGTCTGTGCAGGGCCAGGAGTTGGACTGGATGATCCTTGTGGGTCCTTTCCAGCTCAGCATACTCTGTTAAAATTTTGGGGTGTTTGTGAATGGGATCCATTCACAAGGCCAGGCAGGATCCATGAGATTAATTCTGTAGCCACACATTAGCTTTGGCTTCACTCCTTTCAAATCAGGTCTTGCTTTTTCCCCCCTGTTTTCCTGTCACTTGGAAAAAGAGACATCTGACATGGGTTTTGTCCCTGCTGTGTGAGATGTTCATCCCATGGAAGATCTGCTGCAAAGCTTTGGCAGCGCTGAGACCCTTCAGTTGGAGAACTTTGCCTTTTCTTTCCCAATTTTTGCTTTTCCCCCCTCTTTTTCAAGCATAGTTCCTCACCCCTCTGTTAAACCTCATTGCAGGATGTGAAGTTACCCCTGATGTGAACATCTCTGGTCAGAAGTTCAACATCAAACTCCTGATTCCGGTGGCAGAGGGGATGAATGAAATTTGGCTGCGCTGCGACACTGTAAGTTTATCACTTGGACTGGCCACCTCTTCACTCTTTCCCCACCATCAGCTCATGCTGAGGTGCTGTTAAGTAAAAAATAAATAGAAAATGCACTCCCCTATGTCTGATCTCAGCATTCCAAATGCATTCCAACTCGCTCACCTCTGAGTTTGGAACAGAAAATCATTCCCTGCTCTTCCTTGGCTTCGTCCCATGGTTTTAGTCTATGCATTGGCTGTGTTTCTGCCCATCTTTGTGCATGTTTGAGTCTCCTGGGGCTGAAAGGGTAGTGAAGGCTCCCTGGAATTGTATCTGGGGAGGGTGTGGTGGTCCCTCCACAGCTCTGACAGGCGTGGGTCTGTGTTTTGGGGGGCAGGAGACGCAGTATGCCAGCTGGATGGCCGCGTGCCGCCTGGCCTCCAAGGGCAAGACCATGGCCGACAGCTCCTACGGCATGGAAGTGCAGAACATCTTGTCCTTCCTGAAAATGCAGCATTTGAACCCCGACCCGCAGCTGATCCCAGAGCAGATCAACACTGACATCAATCCCGAGTGTCTGGTTTCTCCTCGCTACCTGAAGAAATACAAGAACAAGCAGGTACGTGCTGGCCCAACCTGACGTTGGTGTTGGCGTTGACGTTGATGTTGGCATTGATGTTAAACGTTGACGTTGGCATTGACATCAACATTGGCGTCGATGTTGACGTTGGCGTTGACATCAACGTTGACGTTGGTGTTGATGTTGACATCGACGTTGGCGTTGGATTTGGTGTTGGCATGGACTGGGCTGACTGGGCATGTGTTTTGGCAGTAGCTGGTGTTTAACATGACATGGTTTTGGATGTCCTCACCTCATGGGATGCACGTGGTTACTAAAAGGAGATGTGACCGAAGGGTGTGGTTTGGATGCAGCACCTGGGGATGGCACCCACCACCTGCACTGTGCCGGGCGCTGTGTGATGTGCACGGGCACAGCACAGGCAGCGGGGAATCTTTAATTGTAAATACATTTAAAATTGGGTTACATTTGTTTGAAATACATTATGGGAATGGTTTGGCCCCTGCTGATGAGTGGTGGTGGAGTGATGGGGTCAGCTGCCCATTTCTCCCTGCAGCTGGACTCAATCCCCCGGTGCTGGGATTAGAACCCCATTCCCTGCACAGAATCCATGGAGAAATCCCCAAGATCAGCAGAGTTGCAGTTGCTTGCAGTGCTTTATCCACACTTGGCTGAAATGCAGTTTGCACATTTCTCTCTTTGCTTTGCCACTGCTTCCAAATGCCAGTCCTCCAAACACTGCTTCATTTTTGAGTTGCTGTGACTCCAGCTTGAACTCCACGCTCCGTCCGATCCCTGCAGGACAGGGCTGAGCTGTTCCCTGCTGGAAAGAAATGCCTGACTCTCTGAAAGACGTTATGTGTCAGAACAGCAGCAAGAAATAAGGAAAGCATTGCTCCTTGGCCTTTTGGTGACTTAAATCCTACAGCGCCTGACTGCTGGCTGGGGCTGGATGCGATTTCTCCAAGCCCAGAAAAAGGCTGCAAGTCAGAGAAGCAGGAAAAATATAACTTTTTTATTGGCACAGCACGATGATTTCCTGGCAGTGGAGTTATATTTTATATAGCCCTTAGTATTCTTCTGAATAAGCCTTTATATCCACTTGGATGGAGGAGAGGCTGCATAAATATAATATTTTAACATATATATGATACTTTCTGGGTTTCCGGTAAAATGGAGGCACCTGGAAAAATACAAGCTTGGAAAACTTGCTTACTGTGCAGGTATCCTGGTTATAAAAATAAAATCCATGGAATCGTGGGGATGGGCACGAGCCCTCGTCCTGATCCCAGCTGGAACAGCAGCCATGGTGCCAATGCCTGGTCCCTCACAGACATCAGCTAAACTGGATTTAGGATTTTCCTTCACGTCAGAGGCAAAGCTTGGAGGAACAGAGGATGTTTGCTGGGAGGAATGAGGGATGGAGGCTGTGGGAATGTGAGGAATTTGACCGCAAGGGTCTCTCTGTGGCCCCGGCACAGGGAAAGAGGAGGAGGAGGAGGAGAAAGAGGAGGAGGGGGAGGTCGAGCAGCCCACAAACAGTCAGAATGGGAATTGGCAGTGGGCCTTGCTGGAGGATTTACCAGAAGCTCTTGGTCCTCCCCAGCCCCAAACTCATTTGGTTATGTTTGTCTCCATGTGGCCGTGCAGCAGAATAGGATTGGCAGGTTGGGTTTGGAAGCACCAAATCGTAAATGCAAATAAACAAAAAACAACCCCAAATTTGTGTTTTCACAGCTCTCAGGTGCTTTTGTGGGGTTTGGTGTTGGAGCCAGCAAGGGCAGGCCCATCCCTGGGAAGCCCCAGCTGATGTTACCCTAAAGCATTTCTCTGCATATGTCAAGTGAGAGGAGCTGGTGAGCTCAGAGTGAGCTCTTGAGCTTCCTCTGCCATTGAGTGGCCTGGAGTTTGTGCAGAGACTCAGGGAAGAATGTGAGGACGTGAACTCTCTTCCAAGCCAGCAGCTTTGCCCTCCCCTTCATCCACTAGCAGGTCCAGAGAATCACAGAATTTTGAGTTGGAAGGGATCCACAAGGATCAAATTCAAACTCCTGACCCTGCACAGACACCCCAACAATCCCACTCTGTCCCTGTCCCGTTGCCCAAACATTCCTGGAGCTCTGGCAGTCTTGGGGCTGTGCCCACTGCCCTGGGGAGCCTGGGCACCCTCTAGGGGAAGAACCTTTTCCTGAAATCCAAGCAAAACCATCTCAGGACCAAAAGCAATGCGAGGACCCAGCTGGGATCACACCAGAGCTCCGGCAGGGCCGGCACGAGCGGTGGATCTCTGCTCGCTTGTCCCTGCTCACATTCACTTTGGCTGCTTTTCCACCTAAGGAATTGTGCATGTGTTTGGTTTGGTTTTTTTTTTTTTTGGCTTGAACTTTGGTTTGCAGTTAATTTACACTTTTTCTTTGCTTTGTTGCCATATTTCTGATTGCTTTTTTTTCTTTCTGCCTCCTTTTCGTTTTTTTTTTTCCCATTTCGCCTTGCCATCTACAGCCAGGCTATGTAAGAGACTTGGTAAGTGACAGCAACAATAAAATTAAGGTACATTTAAAATAAAAATAATCTAGAACCCCTTTGGTTTAGAGAGCAGCGATGAAAACACTAACAAAACCTACACCCTCCCTGAGAAACCTGGGCCCTGGTTGGTTTTTATAATGGTCCCCAGCGATTTGTGCAGTGAAACTGGAAACCCTACACCACAAATTTGCCTTGTTGTTCACTCACTTCCTGCGCCTTAAAATTCCCTGAGAGCCTGACTGGCTCTTTGCCTCCAGACACTTCAGCTCTATAGTGGCTTTTATGTGTCTGGAGGTGGGAAGCTCCACATTTCTCTGCCATGGTCACAGGCTTTGAGCAGCCAGGGCTGAAATAGGACCTTGGGGTAGAAGTCATTGATTATCCGCGATCAGATCCGCAGCGGCTCCCAAACACCTCCCGAGCCGTTCCCGTTCGGATGAGGTGCCGCTGAGGGCCCCCCTTCCCTAAATCTGGTGTGTTGGCCACCCACAGATCACGGCACGCATCCTGGAAGCCCACCAGAATGTGGCTCAGATGAGCCTCATCGAGGCCAAGATGCGGTTTATCCAAGCATGGCAGTCGCTGCCGGAGTTCGGCATCACGCACTTCAACGCAAGGTTGGTGGGGCTGCTGGGCTGGGCAGGGGGAATTCTGTTAACAAAAGCATGGGGTGTGTTAAATATCAAGGAATCATCATGAGCCAGCAGTGTGCCCAGGTGGCCAAGAAGGCCAATGGGATCCTGGCCTGGATCCAAAGTAGCGTGGCCAGCAGGCCCAGGGCAGTGAGCCTTCCCCTGGCCTCTGCCTTGGGGAGGCCACACCTTGAGTGTTGTGTTGAGTTGTGGGCCCCTCAGTTGAGGCAAGAGATTGAGGGGCTGGAGCGGGGCCAGAGAAGAGCAACGAGGCTGGAGAAGGGAGTGGAGCACAAGTGCTGTGGGGAGAGGCTGAGGGAGCTGGGGGTGTTTGTGCTGGAGAAGAGGAGGCTGAGAGGTGACCTCAGCACTGTCTGGAAGTGCCACATCAGGGAAGTTGTGGCCAGGTGGGGGTTGGTCTCTTCTCCCAGGCACTCAGCAATAGGACAAGGGGGCACGGGGGGCTCAAGCTCTGCCAGGGGAAATTGAAGTTGGAGAGCAGAAAAAAATTCTTTGCAGAGAGAGTGCTCAGGCATTGGAATGGGCTGCCCAGAGAGGGGGTGGATTCCCCATCCCTGGACGTTTTTAAGGTGAGCTTGGCCGTGGCACTGAGTGCCATGATCTGGTGACGGGACTGGAGTTGGCCCAAGGGTTGGACTTGATCATGTCGGAGGTCTTTTCCAACCCAGTCGATTCTGTGATTCTATGGAATAGGTTGGGTTGGAAGGGACTTTGAAGATCATCTCGTTCCAACCCCCTACCATGAGCAGGGACTCCCCTCATGCTCATCCTTACCTGGGGAAGCTGGACTGGAACTGAAATCAAAGCATGAATTGCACTGATTTGTAGAAATGATCATATACATTAACTCAGCTGCTGAATTCCTGTGTACTCCAGGCTTGATTTCATTAATCCCTCGCCCTGTTGCAGGTTCCAGGGTGGGAAGAAGGATGAGCTGATCGGCATCGCCTACAACCGGCTGATCCGGATGGACGCCAGCACAGGAGACGCCGTCAAGACCTGGCGCTTCAGCAACATGAAGCAGTGGAACGTGAACTGGGAGATCAAAATGGTGAGGTGGTGGTTTATACCTTGTCCTCTTCCCCTGCTCCTGTCACTGAGACAGGCGCAACTCGTAGAATCGTGGAATGCCGGAATGGCTTGTGCTGGAAGGGATCCCAGAGACCATCGAGTTCCACCTGCCATGGGCAGGGACACCTTCCACTATCCCAGGTTGCTCCAAGCCCCATCCAGCCGGGCCTTGGACACTTCCAAGGATGGGGCAGCCACAGCTTCTCTGGGCACCTGTGCCAGGGCCTCCCCTCCCTCATAGCCAGGAATTCCTTCCCATTATCTCATCTAACCCTGCACTTTGGCAGTGGGAAGCCACTCCCCCTTGTCCTGTCCCTCCATGCCTTGTCCCCAGTCCCTCTCCAGCTCTCTTGGAGCCCCTTTAGGCACTGGAAGGAGCTCTGAGGTGTCCCTGGAGCCTTCTCTTCTCCAGGTGAGCCGCCCCAGGTCTCCCAGCCTGGCTCCAGAGCAGAGGGGCTCCAGCCATGGAAGTATCTCCATGGCTTCCTCTGGACTTGCTCCAGCTTTCCCATCACTGGATTTTGCTTAGGCATCAGAAAAAGCAGCTGAGTAAACCCAAAGATCAGGGAGACAGGAAGCAGTTCCCTTGGGAATGCCGGGGATGACTCTTTGCTCTGGTGCCGCAGGTGACGGTGGAGTTCGCGGACGACGTCCGAGTGTCCTTCATCTGCACGGAGGTGGATTGCAAAGTGGTGCACGAGTTCATCGGGGGCTACATCTTCCTGTCCACACGGGCCAAGGACCAGAACGAGAGTTTAGATGAGGAGATGTTCTACAAACTGACCAGTGGCTGGGTGTGAGCCCTGCCCGCCCCACACCCGGAGGAACCCCCATGGCCATATTAATTAATATTTAACTTTCCAAAGCTGTTCTTTGAGATAATGCTGCTTAATAAAGTAAGCTTGAAATGTATCTTTATTTTTTTTTATCATTGGAATTTTTTTTTTTTGCATTACCAGACCAGTTAATCTGTGTGCACTAATGAGCACTTCTGTTAATTTGCTATAACAAGACCATGTCTGGGTTGTGCATCCAGATTCCGATGGGCAGATCAGGATAAGATTTAACTGACTTAAAACAGCCAGTTTTGGAACAGAACTCTAAGCCATCTTGTTGTAAAGCCATCCAGGGCTTAACCTATATGAAGTCTATTTTTCATGTTTAATGCATGAGTGTTTTATTTCCCTTTTTTGTGTGTTTTTGTTCTGTACATTTGTCCTTTTTGGAGGTTGTTTAATTCCTAAACAGAGCTGCCATCTCTCCTCTCACACTACACACACCAGGACTGCAACAGGTGCCTGACATGACTTTTGTGTGGCCTCGAAGATGATCTTCTGTTAGTCTGTTATAGCTTGGGTTTGTTTGTTTAACTTGCCTTTTGATAATCATTTATATTGTCTTTTTTTTAATTTTATTTGTACACCATATTGTATTATGACACTTTTAGTATTCACCAGCGTAGTCACTGTTCTGCCTCTGATATGCAAAGTTTTTCATTACGATATGAAGTAAAAGGTCTATGAAGTAAAGGTTTTGTGTAACTAATGTAAAAAACACAAATTTTATAAAATTGTACAGTTTTTTTAACTAGTCTCACAAGCCAGCTAGAATATTGCATAGATCCTGTGTATCAGCAGTACCTGTAGGATGTCTGGAAGGGGTACGGGGAGAAACCAAGGAATAAAAAAAAACAAAACAAAACAAAATTACGATTTCAATCCAGTGAATTTTTACCTTCAGTTAAAGGGGATTTCAAGGCTGGGCCACAACACCTCAAAACCTGATACCTGGGGCCAGGACTGCCCAGTTCATTAAGCCATTCCCACATTAATGCTAATGAGGAGGATCCCGTGCCCCACTTCATGCCGAGGAATAATCATTGTGCTCCAGTAGTCTGTGGTTTCAAGACTATGTACAAATGCATTTTATTTTAAATAAAAGTCAAATCTTTTATTTAATATTCAGCTGCTGCTCCGTTTCTGTGGTTTAACTGAGCTGTGGAAGAAGGGCCATAAGCAACTCCCGTAGGACAGATCCATCCTGTGCCAGCCCTGTGCTCCCTCCTGCTGCTTTAGCCCGAGCTTGCTGAAACAAAGGGCACCAAAAAGCAAAACAAGTCACAGAACCACAGAATATGCCAAGCTGGAAGGGACCCACAAGTCATGGAACCCCAGAATGGCTTTGGAAGGGAAACTTAAAGCTCCTCACATGGGCAGGGACACCTTCCACTAGACCAGGTTGCTCCAAGTCCCATCCAACCTGGCCTTGGACACTTACAGGGATGGGGCAGCCACAGCTTCTGTGGGCACCTGTGCCAGGACCTCATAGTCAACAATTCCTTCCCAATATCCCATCTAACCCTGCCCTCTGGCAGTGGGAAGCCATTCCCCCTTGTCCTATCCCTCCATCCCTTGTCCCCAGTCCCTCTCCTGCTCTCTTGGAGCCTGTTCAGGTCTCTTTTAGATCCCAATCCGTGGCCAGTCAGGCAGTGTGGAAGCAGCCCAGGGATGCAGAGAATCACAGGATCCAGGACAAGCCCACTATTAAACCATGTCCCCAAATGGCACATTCACATGTCTTTTAAATCCCTCCTGGAATGGGGACTCCACCACTGCCCTGGGCAGCTGTGCCAGGGCTGGACAACCCTTTCCTTGAAAGAATTTCACCCAATACCCAACCTAAACCTCCCCTGGCACAAATCACAGACTATTCTGAGTTGGATCATCGAGTCCAACTCTTCAGTCAATGGCCCACACAGGGGATTGAACCCATGACCTTGGCATTATTACAACCAAGTTTTAACCAACTGATCATGCATTCCCCCATTTCTGCACTGATCCCCTGAGTTTCCCACCAGGACAGGCTGCTCCATAAAATCCAGGGGAAGGGGTGGCCCGATGGTGCCCGACGATTCCTCCCACTCCTTGTTCCCAGCGCAAACGGCTGCGCTTGGGACGTGCCAGGGATGCTCCCGATCCTGCCCCATGCCCACAGGCTTGTTCTTCTGGATGCTGGCAAGTCCAGGCAGCCCCAAAAGGAGGCCCACGAATGGAGGGGTGGCGTGCACGCTCCTGGCAGGCAGCACAGGGATTTTGGCTGGATGTGGGAGCGGGTGAGGTGCAGCAGTGACTCTGGCAAAGCTCCAGAGCTGGGTGTGTGATGGGCATGGCTCGCTGAAAAATATTTACCTCCCATTTCCCAGCCTGAGGTTATGCAGGATGGGGAGGTTTAACGTGGATTGGGAAGATGGGGGGAGGAGATGGATCAAATCCCCTCGGTCCCCCCGCCCCAAAGGGCTCCCTTGGGCTGCTCCAGGGTCTGAATTTGCAGCTGGGGGAGATGATAAGGCAGGAAACGCTAAGCAGGAAAGCAGAGGAGGTCGGGAAGGGGCATGGGAAGGCAGAGGCTGCTGTCACACACAGCCCTTCCCCATGTGGCCCCCCAAGGGTGGGAGCTGGGAGAAGCGGGGTGGGAAGCGCTGCAGGAAACTGGGAAGCAAGGAGAGCATTGCAGGGAGTTCAAAGTGACCTAAAAGGTTTTCTAGGATCTTTCATTTCTCCTCAGACAAAAAGATGCAAGTGAAAAGGAGCTGTTGGAGTGTTGGAGCAGAGCAGGATACAAAAATAATGCGGTTTTCCTAAAATCTGGAGAAACAGCAGATAAAATACAGCATGGATGGGAACGGCCCCACACTGAGGGTGGACATGGGAGTGAGGAGGAAGCAAGAGGAGCATGTTGGAAAGTGGATTAAGGAGGGAGGTGGTATGAGCTGGAGCCTGTGGGAAGGGATGGATGGTCCTCCTCAGGGACAGGCAGCAAGGACAAGGGGGATCATGGCTGTTGGTTCCGTGCTCCTGAGCCAAAGGAAAACCAGGACAAGGAGGGTGCAGAGGCTCTCCAGTGATTTGCTGGGGAGAGGTGTGGGAGGCTGAGTGGGTTTGGGGTGTTTGGGCATTAAACCCAGGAGCAGAGGATGAGGAGGGTCTTGGCAAGCCAAGGCACTGCAAATCCCAATTCCCACAGCTCCAGGGCAGGAGGGAGACATGGAGGTTTATTCTGCTGACACAGCAAAATCTGGCTGTGGTTGTCCTTTTGGGGTAAACAAAGGAGGAAAGCAAATTAAAACCAAAACCAAAACCAAGGGGAAATCAGCCCATGGGTGTCCACAGCCCCAGGAGCGACTCAGTCTCAGGGAGGAAGAGCTGTGACCACCTGGCATCCATGGCTACACTGGGGAAAAAAGAATTATTTCCAAGTATTTTGATAAGCACATGATGGGGAGGGAGATTCAGACCCCAGAGGGCTGCTCAAACCCCACTTGAACCAAAAAAAGTGGCAGAGATGTCTGAAAATGGGACAACTCCAGCCTTCCAACAGCAGCAGGGGCAGGGGGATGATGTTCCTCCCTTGCTGACCCTGTTCCTGGCCCTTGAGGGGCGGAAAAGGAAAAAAATAAATCACTTTTTGGCAAGGTACTGATGCAAACCGGCTGCCAGGGTGAAAACCCACCTCTCTGAATGCAGGCAGGGGATTTGGATGCCTGTGGGAGCCAGGCATGGCCTGGGGGGTGGCTGGGATTCCTACAGAGTTTTAAGCCCCAAGTAACTTAATACCACACAGATGGGCAAGGTCTGGAGTGGGTTTAAAGTGGGATCAGTGGAGTTTTGGATGGGAGAGAGGTTTGCAGACCCACAGAGGTTTTAAAAACAAAGCAAAAGGGAAATATGTCCCAAAGAGGGCTGTCCCATGCAGCAAGGAGAGGGTGACAGCTGCGTTTGGGGACATCCCAATGATGGGAATTGATGGAAAAGGGACATTTGGGAAGTTGTTGGGTTTTGGGAGGCAATAAACCTCCACCCCTGGAAGTGTCCCAGGCCAGGTTGGACAGGGCTTGGAGCAACCTGGGATAGTGGGAGGTGTCCCTGCCCATGGCAGGGGGTTGAAATAAGATGAGCTCTAAGGTCCCTTCCAACTCAACTCATTCCATGATTTCTGTGATAACACAAACTGACCCCAAACCACTGCAAAAGGAGCTGGGTTATTGCCTACAACCAGGACACGTGGGTTTCCAAAAGTCCTCCCATTCCTCCCGCTGTGGGATGGCCCCCCAGGCACTGGGGCTTTCCTGTGGGAGGCAGGGGCTGAAGAAAACTCCTTAAATTAATCCGTAGTAAACCCAAGCTGGATGAGTCATTTCAGTGTCTCAGGAAGCACATTGGAGACTTTCCAGCCTCCAGGCCGGGAAGGGGCTCCTGGGTGGCCGGCACCAGCTCCCTGGAGCTGGCTGTGTGCAAAGGCAGTCTCCCAAATTCCTGCTGCTCACACCATGGGGGAATGCCAGAGTTTCGTCCATCCTCATCCTGCCTTGTCCGACCCCTCCAAGCTCCTCGGTGGGTTGAGCATCCCAGGGCTGGGATCAGCAGCCTCGTTCCCCCTGCCCTGCCCCAGGAGAAGGACCCTCTGAGGGCACTCAGGACCACCAGGCATTTGCCTGGCACTGACTGGGGATGCAGGAAAGCCAGACCTGGTGTTGGCACAGCCAGCCAGGATCTGACCCAGAGCCGGAACCACACACTGATGTGAGCTGCCTGCTTCAATCTTTCTGCACTTCCCAGGTGTATTAACCCTCATCTCCGAGGCAGGAAGGGATGGTGAAGATCCAAAGCCCTCAGTGACAGCCCCAGGAGCAGTTTAATTGGTCTAATTAAATTCTGACTGATCAGTGACTGTGCTCGCACGGCTCAAAACCTTTCAGGAAACCAATGGGGGGTTTTATTTGTTTGCTTTCAGTCTCACAAAAGTCCTGTGTGCTTTTATTTGCAGCACCGAGGCACGAAAGAGATAAAAGATCCATAAATATCTGCTGGATGTTATAGATTTTTAAAAAATTAAGTGCCTCCCTGCTCGCAGCTCTTCCCATAAGCACCAGTGCAATGCAGCTTCCATTGGCATCCCAGCCTTCCCTTTGAAATCCCCTGCATCCCTCCAGCTGTTCCACATATTTCAGGCTTGAGTTGACCCTCAGGAACTGCTCCTTTGGTTTCCTTTAAGCTCTGCCTGTCTGGTTTTTGTAACTCCAGAACGCAAACGGGGATTTTTCCCAGGCTGCAGGTCTGTGATCCCCTTGGGATTCAAACTAAGACCTTCCTCACATGGGAAGGTGAAACAGCAAAGACCAGTGTAAGGAAAATTTAAAAACCCAACATGCCAAAAATTCATCCTGAAAAAGCTTTCAGAGAGCTCATGTCAGTTTGATCAGCATTTGATCTGATCCCTGGAAGAGGCTGTGGAGCTGCACTTCAGGAGTTTTCCTTTTTTTAGCTTGACACAGGAGCAGTAAAACATTTTCTTAAATCCCCAGTGACTCCAAAAGGCTGATCCCATATTTCACAGTGGCTCAAATATGCAGGAACCTGTCAGATATTGAAATAATTCAGGAAGTTTTCCCTTTGATCCCTAGTTAAGACAAAGACCTGGTAACAGAGCTCCCATGTGCTCTGGGCTGATGGTGAAGCTGCAGATTCCCAGCTGGTGGGAAGCCTCTGCCTGGAGGAATCCCACTCCCCCTCCTCTGAGAATGCAGCAGTTTGAGCAAATAAAGCATTTGCTCTGGGTTTTATTTTTGGCTTTTGGTCAACAGCTGGTCAGTCCCTAATGAGCGAGCTGGGCTTTGATTTCCTGCCTGGAAAAGGGGGTGAGAAATGGGAGAGGATCTGGGTTAGAAATTTGACTCACACCAGCGATCCCAGCTGGGAGTTGCTCCCACCAGTCCATTGCCTGGGGACACGTTCCAGAGGGAGGCACTGGATCAGCTCAGGGACAAGGACAAGGGGGCACAGGGGAGTCTCAGGGGTTCCCAGAGAAGGTGAATCCCAGGTTGCCCAAGGAAAGGCATCACATCGCATCGTGCTGTCCTCCTAACTGGGCTCATGGGACTGGATGACAGTGGCTCTGCTGTTCCTCATGTGTAATTCCTTCATCATTGTCATAGAATTCCAGGATGGTTTGGGTTGGAAGGGACATTAAAGCTCATCTCTTTTCACCCCTTGCCATGGGCAGGGACACCTTCCACCAGCCCAGGTTGCTCCAAGCCCTGTCCAACCTGGCCTTGGACACTTCCAGGGATGGGGCAGCCACAGCTTCTCTGGACAACCTGTGCCAGGGTCTCACCACCCTCAAAGTCAGGAATTCCTTCCCAATATCCCACCTAAACCTGTCCTCTTTTCCACAATTTGTTTCCTTTCAGAGTACCTGGCCCTCTGAGCTCAGGTTTGAGCTCCAACCCACCAATGGGAGGGGGGATTCTGAATCAGCCCATCCAATTCCTGCTCACCCAGGAGGCAGGGATGGACAGACCTCACCTGGGACACTTGGGAAAAATCATGTTCCTGATTTCCTTGGTGGCTCTCAGATTTAGGCAGGAGGGCAAAGATGTGCTGTTCCCTATTGGTGACACTGAGGAAAGAGTTTGGTGTGTTTTGCTCTTGCCCTGACAAGGCAGTGAGGGCATGGAGAGCTCTTGGGAATGGCAAACCTGGGAAGGACCCTGCCTGTCCTTCCAGTGGGGCAGAGGTGCCCCAAGGCCCCCATCCATGCTGTGTACCATGGGGCCACCCCAAGCCCTGCAGCGCTCCAGGCTGGGCACAGAGTGGCTGGAGAGCAGCCAGGCAGAAAGGGACCTGGGGGGACTGAGGGACAGGAAGCTCAACAGGAGCCAAGAGTGTGCCCAGGTGGCCAAGAAGGCCAATGGGATCCTGGCCTGGATCCAAAGTAGCGTGGCCAGCAGGCCCAGGGCAGTGAGCCTTCCCCTGGCCTCTGCCTTGGGGAGGCCACACCTTGAGTGTTGTGTTGAGTTGTGGGCCCCTGAGTTGAGGCAAGAGATTGAGGGGCTGGAGCGGGGCCAGAGAAGAGCAACGAGGCTGGAGAAGGGAGTGGAGCACAAGTGCTGTGGGGAGAGGCTGAGGGAGCTGGGGGTGTTTGTGCTGGAGAAGAGGAGGCTGAGAGGTGACCTCAGCACTGTCTGGAAGTGCCACATCAGGGAAGTTGTGGCCAGGTGGGGGTTGGTCTCTTCTCCCAGGCACTCAGCAATAGGACAAGGGGGCACGGGGGGCTCAAGCTCTGCCAGGGGAAATTGAAGTTGGAGAGCAGAAAAAACTTCTTTGCAGAGAGAGTGCTGAGGGATTGGAATGGGCTGCCCAGAGAGGGGGTGGATTCCCCATCCCTGGAGGTTTTTAAGCTGAGCTTGGCCGTGGCACTGAGTGCCATGATGTGGTAAAGAGACTGGAGTTGGCCCAAGGGTTGGACTTGATGATCTCAGAGGTCTTTTCCAACCCAATCCATTCTACGATTCTATGAGGCACCACATCCAATTCACATCATCTCACAGCTGAAAATCCCGTGTCAGACACTTCCAAGGATACGGCCCCACATCCGGGGAGCGCCCCAGGAACTCGGGGGGAGCCGCAGGGTCTGGGTGATGGTTGTGAGTGCTTTATCTCCTGGATGTTTTTCCCCTTCCCAGTAACAGGAGGAGCAGATGGGAATGTGAGATGGACTGGGAAATGACAGAGGCGGAGGGAGAGGGGTGTTATATCTTCAGAAGCACTGGATGCCGGATCCTGGAAGAGAATTGAAACGAGAAGAGGGAATGTCACTGGTGGGAGAACAAGCTGAGCACCAGGGAAAGCACCAGGTGAGAGCTTTGAACATTTTCCAGGCCCCAACTGCCCCTTGGCACCCACAGCCAAAGCCCTGGTTGTCCCAGATGTCCCACAGCCTGGGAATGAGAACATCTGGAACCCACACTTCCTGAACTGTTCTTCAAGCCCTCTGTGATCAAGTAAACCCCCATCCCTTAATGACACCGTTAATTAAGCAGAGTTCAAAAATAGCCCTGCAGGATTTCCTGCCTCCCCTCCAACTACGCCACAAGGTAAGAGGAAGGAGAAGCTCAGAAAGCAGAATTAAGGGAAGATGCTCCGTGGAGCCCAGGGTACATCCCAGATTAACCTTTTTCCTTTCATTTTGAGTGATCCCCGTCCTTCCCTGCCCAGGCACACCTGGAGCACAGCTCCCCTCTCCCATCCCATGTGTATAAGCTCTCTAAGATCCACTGGGCTCCACTCAATTCAGGTCTCTAAATTCCCTGGAAGCTCCCAGGCCGTGGGGATGCAGGCAGTGGCAGGGATCTCATCCTCTGCCCGACTGCAGGAGTGGATCCAGACACCGAGCAAGCTGAAATCTGGTGTGTAATAACTCCACCTAGAGGGAAAAGGGATGGAGAGGAGAGACGGGACACGGCTGAGCATGTTCCCAATTGTCTGTCTGGCACTGAGAAGGGATCATGGCCTGGACACAGGGATGGCCACTGGGACAATCACAGAATCCCAGAATGGTTTACATTGGAAGGGACCCTAAAGAACATCTCATTCCACCCCCTGCCATGGACAGGGACACCTCCCACTATCCCAGGTTGCTCCAAGCCCTGTCCAACCTGGCCTTGGACACTCCCAGGGATGGGGCAGCCACAGCTTCTCTGGGCAACCTGTGCCAGGGCCTGCCCACCCTCACAGGGAGGAATTTCTTCCTAATATCCCATCTAATCCTGCCCTCTGACAATTTAAATGCTTGGTGCCATGGGTGTATCCAGCACCATCAGCTCCCAGTGACCCCACAGACAGCTTGGATGTGAAAGCCCACCTGTTTCTTTCCACCTCCAGGACTAACCACCCCTTACTGGTCTCACACATGAGACTTGTGGCCATTCCATGGACAAGTCTCCAAATCCTTCACTCAGGGCTTTTTCCTCCATGCTGGCACCTGGAGTTTCACTCCTCCTTGGCACCTCCTAGCGCATGGACATCTCCATGGATGGGTCACAGCTCAAAATGGAAGTGAAATCACAGCAAACATATAACTCATCGTGGTCCTGTGCTCTGATACACCCAGAGCTAAAATATCCCCCAAATCTGAGTGTTTGCTCTCCACAACCACGTGCTCTGTCTTTATTTCCCTTTTTTTTTTCAATAGCAGATCCATCTGCAGCTGGGTCAGATACAATAAAAGCTGGGAAGTGCCTCCTGTCTCATCGACACTGCCTATCTCCAGGCAGAACCAACTCCACCAGAGCTGGGGTGGATTCCACACTCCCCCCACTCTGTGCAGTGGGAGGGGGGTTGCTTTGGAGGGAAATTTGGGGCTGTTCTCCCTGCTTGTGGCTTCATCAGCACTAAGGGATCAGGGATGGAGCCCTTCCCACTGCTCATCCCACCAAGGTGGCAATTTTGTCCTCAGGTTTCAGCTGACCTGATGATGCAGGATGGGCCCCACAGCTGCACAGAGTCCCTCACCTGTATCCCCCAGCATCCCTAGAAGGAAAGGATGAGAGATCAAGGCTCTATTTCCTTTGGGGAAGTTCAATCCTGAATTTAATGGAGCTCAGAGAAACACAACCTTTGGGAAATACAGGAAGATGCTCCTTCAGTGTCCCACTGATGGGATGTCAGGTGACAGCACATCTGCAGAGACCAGACAAATGTCACCTTGGTGGAAGGGAAGCCGGTAAACCTCCTATTTATTCACCAATCCATCCAGGGAAATGGCTCATGGAATCCACAGTGTGCTCATTGTTACAGAAAGACCCATCACCAGGAGTGCTCTGCCTGTGACTGATGAGAAAATGTCCTTTTACCTGCAGGGATCCCAAATCTCTGGTGTCACCTGCAGTGCACACACCTCTGTACCTGCAGCATTTTGAAGCACCATTTGGGGCTTCATCCACTACATCTCAGCCAGACTTGTGATCTGATCCCAGCTCTGATTCTTTGGGATGATTTGATGCTATCTGACTTCCCATGAAACAGCCACATCCAAAGGAGGGTGACAGCCATAAATAAGCTTCTTCCTGGAGCTGTTTTTGTGTATCTTTTAAGCTCTGACTTGGACTCCACACCAAGGATATTTGAGCATTAATGAGGTGAGGTGTTGTCAGCCTCGGGCAGGGATTTTCTCCATGAATAAAAAAGTGGCTTTGGGGACATGAGCAGGAAAGATGAGAAACCCTGAAGACACCAAACACTTTCAGTCTCCATGGATAGCAGGCTTGGGGCTGCAACACACCTGTGGTTCCCAACACTTCCCCTGCAGCTAAATTGCATTTGGCTGCTTGGATAATGATGGGATAATTATTTCCAGTGAGGCAGACACAGTCCAGACACACTTCTCCTTCCATAACTGCTCAAACACCATCCCAAGCCCCAAGGAAATGCCATTTCCCAGGTCCCAGGGGGCCAGCTGGATGGCAGCAGAGCTTTGCCAGGTTTCCTCTTCACTTTATTAAGTTTCTTGTTATCCATCTGCAGGAAACACTTAAGGGAGATGCAGCAGCATCTTCCTTTCCAGGGGTTAAGCAGGTACTGAGTCCTCTGCAAAATCCAGGTGCCCAGAGCTGGTTTATGCAGCTCTTCACACATTTCCACGCCTCAGGGTTGGATACAGCCCTGTCTATGAGAGGTTAAAAAGAACCAAAGAAGCTGGTCCCTGGGTATTCCAAGCCCTGAGCATGTTTCCAAAACAGAACATAAACACTTTGATTGTGGAGAGGATTTATTTGTTCTTCCTGCCTTGGGTCACGGAGCCGAAGGGAAGGAGAGCACTTTTTCCCTCCTCATAAAGCAGGGTGTGTTTGGGCTCAGACACTGACATCAAGCAAGTGCATGGCTCCTTTCCCATCCTTCTGGCTGTCCTGCTGTCAGCAATTTTCAATCTCCCTGCTTTGTGACAGCCCTGTTCCAGCACTGGAAAATATGGAGCAGCCAGAGGATATCACTTGGCTGCAGGAGGGTTTTTTCCCTGGGGAAGAGAATGTGCTGCAGTGGAACTGGTGAAAGGGGAGGTGTGGAAATGTGGAAACCACTGGAAATGTGTTATTTCAACTTTCCCCTTGCTCTTCAGCAACCAAATCCTGGCCTCAGAGGTACTGGGAGGATTTCTCTGTGGATCCTCACTGGCCCTGGTAAGAATTACAGAACTCCCTGAGCTGGAAGGGGCCCACGAGGATCTCCTGGCCCTGCAGAGACACCCCAACAATCCCACTCTGTCCCATTGTCCAAACATTCCTGGAGCTCTGGCAGCCTTGGGGCCATGCCCACTGCCCTGGGGAGCTTGGTCAGTGCCCACCACCCTCTGGGGGAAGGACCTTTCCCTGAGATCCAACCCAACCCTGCCCTGGCACAGCTCCAGCCCTTCCCTGGGTGCTGTCCCTGGTCACCAGAGAGAAGCAGCAAAGCCCATTTCAAGTGTTGACTCAGCAAACTGGCTGATGCCTGATCCAGCTTTTCCATGTCGGACACACTAATCAATGTAATTGCCCTGTTGGAGCAATTCCAGAGGAGGCCACCAGGATGATCAGAGGGATGGATCACCTCCCTGGGCCCCTCAGGTCAGGAAAGAGATTGAGGGGCTGGAGCGGGGCCAGAGAAGAGCAACGAGGCTGGAGAAGGGAGTGGAGCACAAGTGCTGTGGGGAGAGGCTGAGGGAGCTGGGGGTGTTTGTGCTGGAGAAGAGGAGGCTGAGAGGTGACCTCAGCACTGTCTGGAAGTGCCTGAAGGGAAGTTGTGGCCAGGTGGGGGTTGGTCTCTTCTCCCAGGCACTCAGCAATAGGACAAGGGGGCACGGGGGGCTCAAGCTCTGCCAGGGGAAATTGAAGTTGGAGAGCAGAAAAAACTTCTTTGCAGAGAGAGTGCTCAGGCATTGGAATGGGCTGCCCAGAGAGGGGGTGGATTCCCCATCCCTGGAGGTTTTTAAGGTGAGCTTGGCCGTGGCACTGAGTGCCATGATCTGGTAAAGGGATTGGAGTTGGACCAAGGGTTGGACTTGATGATCTCAGAGGTCTTTTTCCAACCCAATCAATTTTATCATTCTATGAAAGGCTGAGAGAATTGGGAGTGTTCAGCCTGGAAAAGAGAAGGCCCTGGGGTGACCTAATTGTGACCTTCCAGTAGCTGAAGGGAACTACAGGAAAGATGGAGAGGGACTTTTACAAGGGCCTGGAATGGCAGGATCCAGGTCATTTCCCCACTCTGGTTTACACTCTTGCTCCTACAGCATCCACATGCAGAAAGGTTTGCCAGAACCTGTGGTGGTAAATAGGACAGCACTGGTCTCCAGGACGGACAAACTCAACCCTGCTGGGGCAGGGCAAGAAGTTTAACCAAAATAAAGGATTTTTTCCCTCATTTTTCAACATTCCATGCAGCACAGGAGCTCTGGAGGTTGGGAGCTGAGATGCACACACAGAGGTTTGCACTACTCAGCTGTTCAACCCCACGGGCCAGGGGGACCTTCTGTGTCAGGATGTCCCTGCATGGCCATCACTGGAAATTGGGAGGAGGAATCTGGATAAGGCTTGTCGAAAAGGCACTGAATTCCCAGTGCAGGTCCAGGATCTCTGCTCTGAATCTCACTGGGGAGAACTGGGCTGACCCCGTGTGGCCACAGCCTTGTTATGGCACGATTTGGGTTTTAAAAAGCCACGACTTGCCACATTTACATAGGTATCATAGAATCCTAGAATGGATTGGGTTGGAAAAGACCTCCCAGATCATCAAGTCCAACCCTTGGGCCAACTCCAGTCCCTTTACCAGATCATGGCACTCAGTGCCACGGCCAAGCTCACCTTAAAAACCTCCAGGCATGGGGAATCCATCCCCTCTCTGGGCAGCCCATTCCAATGCCTGAGCACTCTCTCTGCAAAGAAGTTTTTTCTGCTCTCCAACTTCAATTTCCCCTGGCAGAGCTTGAGCCCCCCGTGCCCCCTTGTCCTATTGCTGAGTGCCTGGGAGAAGAGACCAACCCCCACCTGGCCACAACTTCCCTGATGTGGCACTTCCAGACAGTGCTGAGGTCACCTCTCAGCCTCCTCTTCTCCAGCACAAACACCCCCAGCTCCCTCAGCCTCTCCCCACAGCACTTGTGCTCCACTCCCTTCTCCAGCCTCCTTGCTCTTCTCTGGCCCCGCTCCAGCCCCTCAATCTCTTGCCTCAACTCAGGGGCCCACAACTCAACACAACACTCAAGGTGTGGCCTCCCCAAGGCAGAGGCCAGGGGAAGGCTCACTGCCCTGGGCCTGCTGGCCACGCTACTTTGGATCCAGGCCAGGAGCCCATTGGCCTTCTTGGCCACCTGGCCACACTCTTGGCTCCTGTTGAGCTTCCTGTCCCTCAGTCCCCCCAGGTCCCTTTCTGCCTGCCTGCTCTCCAGCCACTCTGTGCCCAGCCTGGAGCGCTGCAGGGCTTGGGGTGGCCAAAGGGCAGGACCTGCCCTTGGCCTTGTTGAACTCCAGCCCATTGCAATCAGCCCATCTCTCCAGTCTCTCCAGATCCCTCTGCAGAGCCCTCCTGCCTTCCAGCAGGTCCATCCATAAAATCTTTCCAGCAAGGAACCGGCACCATGGAGGGAGTTAAGCTGAACATCTGCCGTTCTTCATGTAGTGGAAACGTGCACACTCCCAGTTTCCCTGTTCAGCCAAAGCAGCACAACATAATGTTCATTTTTATCCTGGATGGGACATTCCCAGTCCTCTTAATCCCTCAAAACAAAGGAAATAAACAGAGAAGGGATAGGAGGGACAACTTACACACGGTTTGTGCCTTTCCCTTGCAATGAAAAGTTAAAAGTTGCAGTGACTCCCCTGGCTGCAGCCTGGGAGCTTCGCCCCCGGATTTTGGGTGTGCCTGAGCCCAGGGAGGTTGGGCTGTGTCATCTGGTCACTCTGGGCCTGAAGAAGTCAAAAATAAGGAATGTTGGTTGTTTCCACGGTTACAGAGTGATTCATTCCGAGGGTAACGTAACGGGGGAGACACATGGAAAATGAAAATCACGTCTCAGAAGCATTTTGTGCAATTATTGTGCTCATCAGTTGTCCTGCCCTGAGCCACTGACCTCAGTTATACATAAAACAGTCTCTCAGGATGATCTCCAAGTTGTTTTTTTTATTGAAAAGGAAATAAAACTGTCACTCATGATCTCTGTCAGCCCTGGAGGCCGAACAAGGCCCAGCCCAGCCCAGGTCTTGTCCAAGAGGAGCGATGGAGCCTCCAAAAACAATCCCAGAGAGATGAAAATTATCAAAGCAAGGGCCTGGAGGGACAGGACATAGGGAATGGTGTCCTACTGCCAAAGGGCCGGGTTAAATGGAATACTGGGCAGGAATTCCTGGCTGGGAGGGTGGACAGGCCCTGGCACAGGGTGCCCAGAGAAGCTGTGGCTGCCCCAGCCCTGGGAGTGTCCCAGGCCAGGTTGGACAGGGCTTGGAGCAGCCTGGGCTGGTGGGAGGTGTCCCTGCCCATGGCAGGGGGTGGAACGAGGTGGCTTTTAAATGTCACTCCCAACCCAAACCATTCTGTCATTCCATGACTCCCAACCCTCTCAGGGCAAACGCCGCAGCCTTCACGCCCCTTAGGCAGGGTGAGGCGTGAGCTGAAGCCGTGGCAGCCTCGCCCTTCCTCCCGCCGAACCCATGGGGCGTCCTGTGGGGGTGAAAAGGTTCTTCAGGCCTGGGGGCGGCGAGACGAGACACAGGAAATGTATCACCCCCCACCCACGCTCGCCATCTTGGCCCGGCCCTCTGGGCGGGAGGGGCGTGGCCTGCCCGAGGGCGGGGGCGTGGTCAGACAGCGTGACGTCACGGCCCCGGGGCAGCCGGAAGGTCTCGCGGCCGGCGCCGAGCTCTGGGTGGGCGTGGTCGGAGGGCGCCGATTGGCCGCGGTTCGGCCGCGGTGGGTGGCGATTGGCTGTGCGAGCGGCAGGGAGGGCACGCGCGCGCGCCGGGCCCAGGCGGGGCCACGCCCCCTCCTCCTGCCACGTCCGTGCGGCGCGTGCGGCGCGTCCGGAGCGCGCGGTGAGTGTGGGGGGGAGAGGGGACACTGAGGGGCCGTGTGGGGACAGAGGGAGAGGGAGACTTCAGCTGTGCACCANGGGACACTGAGGGGGCGTGTGGGGACAGGGGACACTGAGGGGCCGTGTGGGAGGGGACGGTGTGAGGACACCCTGAGGGGCCGTGTGGGGACAGGGGACACTGTGGGCCGTGTGGGGACAGGGGACACTGAGGGGCCGTGTGGGGACAGAGGGAGAGGGAGACTTCAGCTGTGCACCAGGACGACCCAAAGGCCAGAGCTCTTCTTCCTCCCCATACATTAATCCTTTATTTAATTTTTAACTGGCATTAATCTAAGTCATATTCCTGCCTCTGGAAAAGGTGTGGAGCTTCAAACTTCGTCCTGCTCCAGCTGTGCTGGAAGTAGTTTGGAAAACAACTCTTAGTTTGTCACTAATTGCTCCATGAGCATCACAAATTTTATTTCTTCCATGTGCTTTTCTGCTGCTGCCTGAGCTTGGTGTGCTGTAACCCTGAGCTGGAATTCATCAGGTCGGGTTTATTCTGTCCAGGGCACTGTTTGGATGTTGGTGTGGACACTCGGGAATGCTGGGAAGGCTTTGTCAGGGGGACAGGGTTGGAATAGCTGAGCTCTAGGAACAGAAATATCTGTGGCAATGTTTTTCTTTGCCCTTCATCTTTCCCACTGTTTCTTTTTGGAAATTCATGCTGGATGAGAATTTGTGTTGCTGTTGAACTGCTACAACAGTTTTTTTCTTTTTACTTTTATATGCAAAACTAAGACAAGCACAGGGATTTAAAGGCTGGTGTGTACCAGCAGGTGGCATAAAAAAAGAGATTTAGTGGGGTTTTTTTATTTTAAGACATTTTTTTTTCATGAGTTGCAGTTATGTTTGATAAGTGACACCCTCTGTGCCTTCTCTGGGCAGCTTAACAGGGCTGTGAGGTGTCTTCTTGTAAAAAGTGTCATCCCAAATACATTTTTCTTCCTGCTGTTGGCTTGGCCTGATGTGTTTACATTGTAAATACATTTTTGTTCCTGCTGTTGGTTTGGCCTGTCCACTGGTGTGTGGCTGCTGTAGCATTTATGGTGCAGCTGAGGAAATTTGAGGATTTATAAAGGAATTGCTCTCAGGAGAAGTTCCCATGAGCTCTGACCCCAACCAGGTATTCCACAGGTGACCAAGGAAGAATTATTTTCCTGTATCATGGAATCCCAGACTGGTTTGGGTTGGAAGGGATCTTAAAGCCCATCTCATTCCACCCCCTGCCATGGGCAGGGACACCTCCCACTATCCCAGGTTGCTCCAAAGCCCCGTCCAACCTGGCTTTGAGTGCAATAAGGAAAATACATCCTTCTCCTTCCTCTTGCTGTGAATAAAGCCCCGTTCCCACGTCTGTTTAATCACTGACAGGTGTCACCCCCACCCTGGCAGTTTGTGTTCCCTGTTCATGGACCCAGCAGGGCTGTGCTGGCAGCTGGGACAGTGCCGGGCTCTGCAAACACACGGAGCAAACAGGACAGTCTGGGAGAGGCAGATGGGGCTGTACCTGTGGCAGCCCCTGCGCTCGCAGCTCTGGGATGTGCCCCAGAGATTAAACATTTGTGGGATGGGACTGCTTGGAAAAAGTCCATTATTCCTGCTGCAGGTTTGAAATGGAACAGGATGCAAATGGTCTGTAAAGAGAATGTTGGGAGCTGTCTGGAGAGTGATGCCTTCCCCTCAGAGGGCTGCAGAGGTTAAATACCCTACTCAGTGTCTTATCTGGTGTTTTTCCAAGATAAACACCAAAGCACCTCGATTGACTCGATGACATGTGTGGGGTCCATGTGCTCTTTGTTTACCCAGCGGCCTCACTGGGTGAAGGTTGAGGAGCTTCTCTTGCACATAAAGTGACCAGCAGGTTATTCACCTTTTCTTTCATCCCTGAGGAACAACCCAGGCCGTGCCACAACCCCAGGATACAGCTTATTTGGAGTTGGAAGGAACCCAAAACATTCCCTCCCTGTTCTGTTGCAGGTCCCCATCGCAGCCATGATGCCGGTGGCCACCCTGATGCCGGATGACACGCCCATGTTTGATCCAAGGATTCTGCAGGAACTGGACTGGAGCGAGAACACCACGACGTTTTCTCCTGCTATTTCTCCACTGGATCCAGGGGATGGGCTGGTTCTGAGACCACTTTGCACAGCTGATTTAAATCGAGGTAGAATCCTGTTTAATCATCACTGGGGGCTGAATCCATAATGTGTATTTGTGCTTGGGCCCCTCAGGTCAGGAAAGAGATTGAGGGGCTGGAGCGGGGCCAGAGAAGAGCAACGAGGCTGGAGAAGGGAGTGGAGCACAAGTGCTGTGGGGAGAGGCTGAGGGAGCTGGGGGTGTTTGTGCTGGAGAAGAGGAGGCTGAGAGGTGACCTCAGCACTGTCTGGAAGTGCCTGAAGGGAAGTTGTGGCCAGGTGGGGGTTGGTCTCTTCTCCCAGGCACTCAGCAATAGGACAAGGGGGCACGGGCTCAAGCTCTGCCAGGGGAAATTGAAGTTGGAGAGCAGCAAAAACTTCTTTGCAGAGAGAGTGCTCAGGGATTGGAATGGGCTGCCCAGAGAGGGGGTGGATTCCCCATCCCTGGAGGTTTTTAAGGTGAGCTTGGCCGTGGCACTGAGTGCCATGATCTGGTGACGGGACTGGAGTTGGCCCAAGGGTTGGACTTGATGATCTTGGAGGTCTTTTCCAACCCAATCCATTCTGTCATTCTGTGAGCTCTCGGTGGATTGGGATTGCTTGTTCTCCCTGATTTGGGTTATTTATATCAGTAAGCAATTCCATGGAATCAGGACATCCTGAGGTGGGAGGGATCCCCAAGGATCATCCAGTCCAGCTCCTGGCCCTGCACAGACACCCCAACAATCCTACCATGTGCCTTGAGAGCCTTGCCCAGATGCTTCTGGAGCTCTGGCAGGTTTGGGGCCATGACCACTTTCCTGAATTTGAACACTTAGCACCAATTGCTGCTGTATTAGGTGAACCTGGAAATTGGTTTTACTGTTTTAATCTGCAAGTCAAATATTCCAAATAATCCACAACTTCCCCCTCCCTGCAGCTCTAAAGAGGGAGCACAATTGTTCTTTCTGTTCTCTTTAATACCAAAACAATGTGACCCAGCATCTTGGTGCACAAATTCTCCTTCAGTTCTGCAATTTGCATAAAAAGATTGGGTTTGGGTTTGGACATACATCTGAATATCACAGAATTTCAGGCTTATCTTTTTTTTGCACCTCCTGCACTCAGGCTGCAGTTGCTCTGATGCTTCAGCTGATCCTTCAGCATTGCCCAGGGCGGGAGTTTGGTGGGATTGTAACTCTCCAAACAGCAGTATCAGGTTGTTCCATACTATTTAGAGCTAATTGTGTGTGTCTGTCCCTCACTGAGGGTTGTTTGTTTCCCCCTCTTTTCCAACAGGCTTTTTCAAGGTTCTGGGTCAGCTGACAGAAACTGGAGTTGCGAGCCCGGAGCAGTTTATCAGTGAGTGTATCATTATTGCTTGGCATTTCCATGGAGGTTTTTGGGAACCAGGGGATACTGATGCTGACAGCAAAGCTGCCTGGGTGTGAGGCTCCCAACTGCCTGATGCCAGAGGGAGGGATTAGCTCAGCTCCCCTCAGGCAGCCTTTGGCACTCAGCATTGGATCCAGTCGCAGTTACCCCTGAGGGCTGCTTGGGTGGGACTAAATTGTGAACGTGGTCTTGAGTCCAAGCTTTAGATACCTGTCACAAGGTAGGATGGATTATTTGGGCTGAATTTGGGTTGCTCCAAGCCCTGTCCAACTTTACTGTGGACATTCCAGGGATGGGGCAGCCACAGCTTCCCTGGGCACCCTGTGCCAGGGTCTGCCCACCCTTATAGTCAGGAATTCCTTCCCAATATCCCATCTAACCCTGTGCTCTGGCAGTGGGAAGCCATTCCTTGTGTCCTGTCCCTCCATCCCTTGTCCAAAGTCCTTCTCCAGCCCTCTTAGAGCCCACTTTATGTCCCTTTTATATCCCACTCTTGGCTGGGCACGCACTGGGGAAGCCCCCCAGGGATGCAGGGACTCACAGGATCTAGGCCAGAGCCACCACTGACTCATGTCCCCACATGCCACATCTACACATCTTTTACATCCCTCCAGGGATGGGGACTCCACCACTGCCCTGGGCAGCTGTGCCAGGGCTGGACAGCCCTTTCCATGAAGAAATTCTTCTGCTTGATGGTGGTGAGGCCCTGGCACAGGTTGGGCAGAGAAGCTGTGGCTGCCCCATCCCTGGGAGTGTCCCAGGCCAGGTTGGACAGAGCTTGGAGCAGCCTGGGCTGGTGGGAGGTGTCCCTGCCCATGGCAGGGGTGGGACTGGATGAGCTTTAAGGTCCCTTCAAACCCAGACCAGTCTGGGATTCTGTTAGTGCCCATCTGCAGAGACAATGGGGAAGGAAGGATCTCTGGGCAGCTGAGGAGAAGGAATTGGTTTTAATTTCTGCTTTTTCCTGGGTTAGT
Source organism: Sakesphorus luctuosus (assembly GCA_013396695.1). Taxonomy (NCBI): domain Eukaryota; kingdom Metazoa; phylum Chordata; class Aves; order Passeriformes; family Thamnophilidae; genus Sakesphorus; species Sakesphorus luctuosus. Next base: position 126,110 of record VWZD01006349.1, read on the forward strand.
CTGACTGCTGGGCTTTCTGGTTCTGGAATCTTGGGAGCATCTTCCTTGTGATTCCACAGTAATGTGCAGTGAATCTGCTGCAAGTGTGAGACTTCCAGGAGTTTAATCTGAGACTAAACCGACTGTTCCACCCTGTGCTCCCACAGAAACCTTTGAGCACATGAAGAGGTCAGGAGATTACTACGTTACTGTCGTGGAAGACACAAACCTGGGACAGATCGTTGCCACAGCAACGCTGATTATAGAACACAAATTCACCCACTCCTGTGCCAAGGTAAATCCTATCACTGAAGGGAGGAAAAGATCCTGGCCCTGACTCTGGGCACGTTGCTTTTATGGTGTGGTGATGGCCTCAAGTTGTGCCAGGGGTGGTTTAGGTTGGATATTAGAAAAAATTTCCTCATGGAAAGGGTTTTCCAGCCGTGGCACAGCTGGTGGAGTTCCCATTCCTGCAGGGATCTAAAAGCCATGTGGATGTGGCATCTGGGGACATGGCTCAGTGTTGGCCTTGGCAGTGCTGGGGGATGGTTGTGCTCAATGACTTAGAGGGCTTTTCCAACCTTGAAAATGTAAATATTTTAAATATATATACTTTAAAATATCAAGCATTTTAAAAGTATCTGCCACCCTTGGGTGCTCAGCTAATAGTAAAAGGAAACTTTGTCCTTTCCTAAGGAAAAACTACAACTGGAGGTCTGTCCTGTTCTCCCTTCCAAAAAAAAGTGAGTTTCTGCACAGGTCAGAGGTGGTTCTGATGGAGCAGATGGCTGAGGATCTCCCTGATGGGAATTCCAGCCAGGCTGAAAACTGGGAGCTGGAGATCCTGGGGCAGGGAAAGGCAGCACTGGGACAGGGGCTCCTGCAGGGACCTGGAAGGGGAATTCCAAGCCTAACCCTTGCCTGTGTTCCCACAGAGAGGAAGGATAGAAGACGTGGTGGTCAGCGGGGAGTGCAGGGGGAAGCAGCTTGGAAAACTGTGAGTATTTTCCCACCTTTTCCCTTGGGCAGCAGGTGGGCATCAAGCACTCAGAGCTTCCTGCAGGGTGGGTTCACCCTGCCAGGCACCTGGGAAGAGTTCAGCCAGCTGGGAATGAAATGATCCACTGGAAAATGCAGAGAGTGCTGTCAGACCTCAGTGTTTTCACTCTGATAATTTAACTAATTAAATGTCCACTGACCCAGCATTTAACTGTTGTTTCCCTGTCTTTCCCAGATTAATATCCACCCTCACCTTGCTAAGTAAGAGACTGAACTGTTACAAAATCACGTTGGAATGTCTGCCCAAAAATGTGGATTTCTACAAGAAGTTTGGCTATTTGGTATCTGAAGAGAACTACATGTTTCAACGGTTCTTTAATTAAGGACTTGGGGTGATAGAGACTGTTGGTGGAGGAGCTTGTGCTACAAACATTCTCTTCGTGGAAAATTTATATAGTTTATTGCTGCAAATATAATGATCCCTATAAATAATGAACATCAGATGTGTAAATCCTGAGAAAGAAACAAATTTATGAGGTTTTAGAAGGGTCCTCTGGGTTAGGAAAGAAGCTTAGAACTAATTTTTACTACTGTTGAGTCGAGGTGAAGATTTTCTGTTCTAGCTGAGTTACAAAGGACTCGTTAAAGGGATGGTTTTTAACCAAAGGTATATATTTTTATCTCAAATTTTTTCTTGCATTGTATTTTTCTAAAGGTTTGTGCTTCTTTTCTCAGTAGCCAAAGGACAAGCCCGTGGGATTGTCCTGCTGGCTGTGCTGTTGGAAGGAAAGGATGGCAAAGCTTGGGGAGGGATGAGGCTTCTCTTATGCAGAATTACTGACACAGAACAGACCTTTGTGCTGTTCTTTCCACGACACCTCACGGAAGTGCTGTTGGAAGTTTTATAGGCACTGTTTTCCAAGGCTGGATTTGTGCAGGTAGGGGAGAATCCTTATGGCTGTGTTGGATTCTCAGGCTAGGGATGGATGTGTGCTTCTCACTGCAGGGCTCCTGCACTTTAGCTGATAACTTGGTTTTCAGGATAATCAATTGTTTTCTGACACAGAAAACCCAAATGTGGTTTGTGACAGGGCAGAGGTAACTGGGAAGCTGGAATGTCTGATGGAATATACCCCATCTGCAGTGGGGCTCTGGCTGATAATCACTGGAAAGGGGATTGGCAGATTCAGCTTTACCTGAGAGAGCTGCGGTTGTTCAGCCCAGAAGGGAAGGCTCCTGGGACCCCTTAGAGCCCCTTCCAGTGCCTCAAGGAGCTCCAGGAGAGCTGGAGAGGGACTTTGGAGAAGGGCCTGGAATGACAGGACAAGGGGGAAGGCTTCCCAGTGCCAGAGGGCAGGGTTAGATGGGATATTGGGAAGGAATCCTTGGCTGGGAGGGTGGGCAGGCCCTGGCACAGGTTGCCCAGAGAAGCTGTGGCTGCCCCATCCCTGGGAGTGTCCAAGGCCAGGATGGACAGGGCTTGGAGCAACCTGGGATAGTGTGGGAGGTGTCCCTGCTTTATGGCCCCTTTGAACCCAAATCATTGTGTGATTCTGTGAACACACCTGGCCAAGTCCTGCAGCCCTGGAACCTCCTGGGCCCAGGCGGGCTCTGCTTCTGCCGGTACGGATTTATCCCCCCAGCATTCCCTCCCAAGGGCTCCTGCTGCTTTGGAGCGTCCCTCTTGCTCTAAGATGGGACAAATGATTTTAGCACTTTTGCCAGTGGTGGCAAGAAAATAATGTACAAAGCCCTGGTTTCAACAGTGGTGTTGTGTGTGGAGAGTGACAAATCCCACATCCATGAATGGGGCATTATAAATCCCCGGGGCTCGTACGGAACAGCCCGTGTTGTCCGTGGGCCGTACACAGTCTCTCCCATTGTGCTGTGGAGAGCAGCTCTACACCGTGCTGGGGGCTCTGCTTGATGTTCCTGAGGGTTCTCCACTCGATACAGTGTCTCCTTGGTGATGTCTGGTTTATTTATTGATTATTTTTTTAAAAGAGATCTTTGTTTATGCTGAATAAATGAAAACTTCCAACTGTCTCTGGACTGTTTTTCATAGCGTGGCAGGTCCCCCCAATGTGTACCTGTTCCCCTTGCCCTAGATTGAGAAGAACACCTGAAACTCCTCATGGATTTCTCTCCAGGACTCTTCCCAACTGTGTTCCACTGACAAACATCTGCAGGATTTAAGCCCTGACTCTGAACTAACTGTGTAAAACAGCTCCTGATTTTTCCTGGCCCGAGTGACTGAGGTGGATTTTTCTTGCCTTTCACATTTTTAATTAATTCTGAACTTGCACTAATTTAAAGTGGATTAGTTGAATTCCATGATATCTACACCATCTAAATAGCTCCAGGCCCTCATTAAGAGTTAATGAGAAGATTAGTGGGAGTGAGGAGCAGGTGTTTGTGGCCCCGGCTCAGATCATTGTAAAACAAATGAATTGGGTTGAAAGCTGCGTTTTGTGGCTGCAGCACAAAAGCCTCAGCAGCGGCCCTGCGGCTCTGAACGGCTCTTTGTTCTGTCCCAGAGGTGACATTCCCACCCCTCTGGAAACAGCAGCTGGAGAGCTGAGACTGCCCGGGCTGGGGACTCAGAGGGGCCACTGCGGGGCCAGGTCAGGTGTGCCCCTGACCACCACCAGGCACAGGTGTGTGTGTGAAACTGTCCCAGGACAGGGAAAAGGCCAAATTACAGCATTTAACAGCAGAGGAGGTCTGAAAATGTATTGTCCACCTCCTTAAACTGCAGAAGAAACATTATGTAATACATACATGATATGTATATATAAAATCGACCCTGACCTCCTTGAGGCAAACACCAAATCATATATATATGTGTATATATATATATGTGTGTGTGTGTATGTTTGTCTTCCCACTGGAAGCTCTTCCTAGGACCACAGAGGCATTTGGATACCTTTATTTTTATATATATACATATATATATTTTTTATATTATATATATATGTATATATATATATACACACACACACACCCCTATACATATATATTGAAAAATATACTGAGAAATAGCTTTCTATATCTCAGATCCCCAGAATGGTTTGGGTTGGAAAGGACCTTGAAGATCATCCCATCCCACCCCCACCTCCCACTATCCCAGCTTGCTCCAAGACCTGTCCAACCTGGCCTGGAACACTTTTTCTGTCAGAAATCAACCCTAACATGTCCCAGCTGCTCCAGAGGTTTAATGTTCCCTCCTCCCTGGGATTTAATTTTTTGGTTAATAGCTCTCCATCCACAACAAAGATCTCCAGCTCCTTCCCTCTACTTCCCCTAAGCTGGAAAAAAGGGAACTTTAGCACTTTAACACAGAGCTGTGGCTCCCCAAAGATTTGGCTGCTGCAGTTTAGTGTTTGAACCTGAGGAAGGTGAAATAAAAGATAAAAATTCACCATCTGCCACTCTTTTAAATCCACAGTGAAGGACCCTCCTGCTAATTCCCACCTTTAGTTCAAACCTGAAAAGCAAACACTGAAATACTTACTGGCAGTTCAGCTACAGGAGACAGACATCAGGAAGCTTTAAATAAATGGCTTAATAATAGATATGAGGAAAATTAATCTCTGAATCCCTGTGGATATGACAGGCAGACAGATCAGAATGACTGTAAAAAGCATCAGGATGTGGTAACAGCATGAAAAAACTGGATTGGTGGAAAATCCTTAGTCATGAAGTAGTGACAGAGTCCCCAGGACCCCTGGGACAACAGCCCGGGCTGCACATGGAGCAGCCCACTGAGATGAGTCAGTGCCTTCCATCTGTTCATCCCTCCCCTTCCCCCGGGACCCAAAATAGAAAGGGATGGGACAGTTCCCACCCCTCCTTCACCAGCAGCTCGTGGCTGGCAGTGTCTGAGCTGTGCAGCCATGTGGGAGCCGCGTGGAGGAACAGCCGGGAATGTGTTTCCCAACAGCCCCAGAATTCCTTTATGGAGAGTCACTTCCATAGAACAAAACAAACCCTCTGCAACTGCAAAACCAGTCCTGCATGCTGGGCCTGGGGCTGAACACTTGACACAGGAGAGAAATCACTTCCTTTTTTCCAGCTGAAGATTTCCTAACTCCAGCATCACGCTTTTTATTTCAGATTTCTTTTTCCCCTGAGGATTTAGCGTGCTCCTTCACTGCTGGAGGTGGCAGGGGACAGGAGCAGGGACAGGAAAGTGCTGTTGCCCACTGGTTCAGCATTCCAGGGCCCTCACATCCCATGGGAGCAGAGGATATTGGGCTGGAAAGCCTCACTCCGTGTCCTGGCTCAGCTGAACAGCCCTGACTCGCTGCAGGTACTTCCTCCTCAGTCCTCACCCACATCTGTTCCAGAGGAGCTCTAATCCCGGCCTGGATTTTCAAACCAGGTTTAACTCCCCTGACAGAGGCCAAAAGCTCCATGTGCTCCAGAGGGACCACCCTCAGCCGGCCTTCCCAGGAGCTGCAAGTCAGGGGAAAAGAGACTCCCACAGTCTGCACTGTTTCATTCCTGCCTTCAGATCCACAGATCCTCAGGGAATCCCCCAGCACAGGCTGTCCCCTCCAAGGTGACAGAGGCCATTCCCAGCCCACCCAGCCCTCTCCAAGTGCAAGGGGACAGCTGGATGTGCCCTGATCCCCAAAACTCGAGCCCACCTGCTCCACATTAAAACACAATCCAGTTGCAAGCTCAGATTTCCCCCACACACAAGTTTTTCTAAGAGCTTTGTAATGTCCTCAGTGCCCACAGTGCTCCCAAGGAGCCACCACTCCATTCCCAGCTTTTATGCAACAGACATTGGGAAATAAAGCAGATGCAGAACTGGGGCTGTGCTTTCACAACCTCAGCAGAAGAGTTAAAGCTGCACAAACCACCCTGACAATTCCCAATCTGGAAACTTCCAAACACCAACAAGTGTTTCCTTAGTTGACTCCAATGTTTTACAAGGCCTGAGGTGAATCCTTTAAGTCTTGATCCCATTATGGGCTCTGCTTTGGGCCTCAGTTTTCAAACACCCACACAGTTTTTACCTCAAATAATGCAACTATTGTCTTACAGCAGCAACTACTCCTTCAACACGAGATTGAAGATGCTTGTTCAACTTGAAATTAACCCATAACTCATTTAACAAGCAGCTTTTTAATGCTGGCTGAAAGAATTCAGCCTTGATGTGTGTCAGATTGGCTGCTCTCTGCATTAACACACCATTATTTTATTAAGTAATCAGTACCCTGTTAAACTTTCACTTGCATAAACAGTGGGATTTTTAGAACAGTCTTTTGTCTTCAATTGGCCCCAGAGTGTCATTCTCCAAATAATTCACTATACAATGAGGTTAAACACTGCTGAGCTCACTGCACAGTGCAGCTCCTAAAGCACTTTTCCACCATGAGATATACTGAGAACAAGGTGAGTTTTAGCAAACTTTTTCTTTACTAAAGTCTCTTGTTATAAATTACACAAATAACTTTATAAACAAATCCCCCCCGCTTGCATTTTGTTTAAAGTAATAACTTTATATCATACAAATAAAGAAATTTCAAGTATGAAAAGTGCATTATTGCAATAATACCTCTTTGCAAGTCCAAAAATCTTGGTTTTAGAATAAAACTGTAAAGTGTAAAAAAGGAGTAGAACAATCAGTGCCATCTATTCATTCAAGAAGTCCAACATCTTAAAAATGATGCTTAGTGTGTTGCAGAGGCAGATTTACATCTGAAAGCAACATGTAATTGAAAAGAAGCAACGTGTGTTCATTGTTTTGCATTATAATTCTTTTTTTTCCCCCTAGTTTTCTTCACCTTTCTTGGCAGGAATTCAGAATTCAGACTTGTCCTCAGCTCTCATCTATTCTGTGCTGCTGCCACTTGCATGGTTCCAAGCTCCTCATCCTCCTCGTGCATCCTCTTTAAACTTCCTGCACAAGGGAAGAGGGAAGTTCATTCATAGAAAAACAGAGTATTTAAGTACTGAATGCTGAAGTTTGAACTCAGCTTGCACATCAACTGCAGCCAGGAGGGGCTTCTCACCTGTGCTCCCAGGTGGAACTGAGAGGGATCTCTCCAGCTGCAATGGTGACATCATCTGGATGGTTAATTTTGCTAGATAGATGGCTTCATATTCCTGAAAAAGGGTAGGAATATTGTAATTATGCAGAATACTTTGTAAGGATGAGGACAAAGAGTTCGCCAGGATGCACTGGAGAGTCAGCAACAGGACAAGGGGGCACGGGGGGGCTCAAGCTCTGCCAGGGGAAATTGAAGTTGGAGAGCAGAAAAAACTTCTTTGCAGAGAGAGTGCTCAGGCATTGGAATGGGCTGCCCAGAGAGGGGGTGGATTCCCCATCCCTGGAGGTTTTTAAGGTGAGCTTGGCCGTGGCACTGAGTGCCATGATCTGGTAAAGGGACTGGAGTTGGCCCAAGGGTTGGACTTGATAATCTCAGAGGTCTTTTCCAACCCAATCCATTCTATGATTCTGTCATTCTATGGATGTGGCACTGAAAGAGAATCCACCACGTCTTGATCCAACCCCACTGTGATCACCAGCCCATGGCACGGAGTGCCATGGGCTGGTGATCACAGTGAGGTTGGATCAAGGGTTGGACTTGATGATCTCAGAGGTCTTTTCCAACCCAATCCATTCAATGATTCTATGAGATTATTTTATATTAAGTCACAGATTTGGGAGGAGGAGAATTTTTGTGGCTTTCACACGAATGACAAAAACCATCAAGAAGACAGAGCTAAAGAAAACTTCAAGGATAACTTAAAAAACTCATCACCTTGCTGGCAGCCCTCAGGAAGAGCAGAGACACCGCAAATCTCTGTCAACACAGTTTGCCCACCAGACTCTTGCATTATGACAAAGCAGCTCCAGGATTCTGCTCTTTGCTGTCTCAGGCTTGTGAATCTCCTCACCTCTCAGTGTCAAGCAGCATCACTCATGTGCCACAACATTCACTTGGCAGCTCCCTCAGCCACCAGAAAAGGTGTTTCACAGCCTCTTAATCACTACACAAACCAGAGGGTTTATTTCTCCTCCATTCCTGGAATTGTTTTGTCCAAAGCTTCAGTCTCAGGGACTGAGGTGCCCACTCACCCTCCTGCCAAGCTGCAGCTCCTGACATTTAGTTAAGCCTAAGCAGAAATGTCTGTCTGGCAGGAAGATGATTCATTAAAGAGCTTTGGAGTTTTATGATCAGAAAAAAGAGTCACCTGAAGTTGATGGACAAATCCAGCATTAGGATTAATACAGAATCTTCTTTCTTGGACATAAGTAAATGCATCCCTGAAAAAGAGGAGAAAAAAAACACTTCTGTGGAAATCAGACCATAAAAAAGTTTGTGGTTTGAGTCTTCCTTCAGATTATCAGTTCTTAGGAACTACAGAACCTCTGAACTCTCCAAAGAACTGGTTTCACATTGAAAATGTTTGGAGAAAAGAGGAAGCAGCAGGTGTAAAATGCTCTTTGCCCACTCCAGTCCTCAGCTGGAATTCCTGTTCCACACAGTGCTTAGAACAACCCCTGGGGCCTCTCCCAGGGTTTCCCACCCAAGGATGGAGGCTGCTGTCCCATTTCATTACCAGCAGGTACCTCCTTCTTTAAAACAGAGGGATTTAAACACACCTGCAGTGAAGTGAAATGGAATAACCAGCCCCTTGTGAAGTCCTGACTCTTCAGGCAGTTCCACCTGAGAGACTGAGTGAACACACAACTGTTTGTGTTCCCCCAAAGGGATTATTCACTTACACCCCTCAATTCAAGCACAAACTCCTGCTCTTACCTGTACTTCACCCCAAATGTCTCCATTATGTATGCAATAACTAAGGCAGCACTGAAAAGGAATAAACAGAGATCAGTAAAAAACATTTCCACTGTTTAAAAACATTCATGAGCAGGATGGAGAGTTTCCTACCTTCGAGAAATCCCTGCGTTTCCATGGACAAGAACTTTTCCTGAGAAGGAAAAAAAACCAAAAACAATCCAAAACCATTCACCAAAGTTGTATAAATTGAAGAAAATTCTAGTTTTTCCCAGTTATGGAGAACTAGGAAGCAGCAAGAACATCCTAAGGATAACAGGTGTGTCTTAGTTCACTCTAGATCACTAACTGTGCTCTGTCCTGGGATACAGGGACAGGGATTGCTGCTCTTCCAAGGATTCTGGGAGACACAATCTGCCCTACACGACCACAATGCAGATTTAAGGTCCTGCATTAGGGAAGGGACATAAAAACCTCATGCACAGAACATGTTTAAAGTGAAAAAACCTCAAACCCCACATTATATATAAAGAGTTCGTTTTCCAGGAGAGGCAAAAGGAAAGAACATTTTGCTTTGAATTTGTGTAAAAGAGATCAAATCAATAATAAACCCCCAAATTTAAGTAAACCTCATACTTAAGACCCTCTAACCACTAAATTAGTTTGAAAGCTTTAAAAACATCTTAGTAAACGAGGGAAAGAATTAATATGATTTTACCTCCACTTTGTAAACTTCCATCAATAAATTCTTTAGTCTAAAAAGAAAAAATAATTACAAGAGTCAAACTTTCACATTATTTTAAATGCAAAGAGCAGTAATATGTAAATTTGGTAGAATTTCTCTATCAGTGTTATACAGACTTAGACATCCTTTCAACTGGACATTTATATTCCTTTTGTACTTTTAACTATCCATAAAATTGCCAGTGAAAAACTATTTTTTTTTGTGGAAGAGGGAACAAAATGCTTTTGCTCTGCTGCAAACTAACCTAAAACACCCAAACCCACAGCTCAAACCCAGGGTTTATTCTATTTCCAAACATCAGATGTTGCTGGCACTGTTTAATCAAAGTTACTCTTTAATTACTTTGTAGTAACATCTTTCAGGGGCTGCAAAACTCAGTTACACCACCCAGTTACTGTTTGAATGAGGTTTAGGATTTGATACAAGAGATGGGCTCAAAATATAAATTTCCCACAAGGCAAGAGCCCCAGAATTCCCCCATGACCCCATTTCTTTATTTTGAGGCCAGTCTTTTTTTATTTTATTTCCTTTTTTATGGGGGACAATAACAAGACACAGCTCTCACAACTCTGCCTCTGCCTCCACACTCGTGAAAAGGATTAATTACACCAATTAAAGAGTCAATAATAAGGTTACTTCAGAGCTGGCAGCACTTCCAGGTGCCTCAGGCTGAGTATCCCAGATTTGAAATTGGTGTCTGACAGTTCAGAAAACTCTCCCTGGGCAATCCTATTCCCAAAGAAACACTCACCATAGGGAAAAACCGGATTATATTCTCCACTGGATTATCTGCAATATCCAAGACTAAATACCTGCAATGAGAAGGGATGCCATGAGTGTACAACAACACCGAGTTACTGGTACAACCTGCCCCTCAGTTACTCACACCTGGAGGGTCACAGAATCCTAGAATGGATTGGGTTGGAAAAGACCTCTGAGATCATCAAGTCCAACCCTTGATCCAACCCTACTGTGATCACCAGCCCAGGGCACGGAGTGCCCTGGGCTGGTGATCACAGTGGGGTTGGATCAAGATGTGGTGTATTCTCACTCAGTGCCACATCCATAGAATGACAGAATGGATTGGGTTGGAAAAGACCTCCAAGATCATCAAGTCCAACCCTTGGGCCAACTCCACTCCCTTTACCAGATCATGGCACTCAGTGCCACGGCCAAGCTCACCTTAAAAACCTCCAGGGATGGGGAATCCACCCCCTCTCTGGGCAGCCCATTCCAATCCCTGAGCACTCTCTCTGCAAAGAAGTTTTTTCTGCTCTCCAACTTCAATTTCCCCTGGCAGAGCTTGAGCCCCCCGTGCCCCCTTGTCCTATTGCTGAGTGCCTGGGAGAAGAGACCAACCCCCACCTGGCCACAACTTCCCTGATGTGGCACTTCCAGACAGTGCTGAGGTCACCTCTCAGCCTCCTCTTCTCCAGCACAAACACCCCCAGCTCCCTCAGCCTCTCCCCACAGCACTTCCCTCCCTTCCCAGCACTTCCCTCCTGCCTCTGCTTCCTGCTCTGAGCTCCAGGAATTCCACAACTTAAGGAAAACTCTGGAGCTGTCACAGTGAGGAACCTTCTCCAACATAAAATCACCTCTCAAAACCAACAACCAAGCCTGAAGTTCCTGCAAACTGGTGGATAATTCTCATTTCAGGCTGACCAAATTCCATGGGTTGCATTTAAAGTCTTTCTGCACCTCAGCACATTCTCCAAATGGTTTTGACAAAGTGAAAATATTTGGAAAGAACACACAGAGAGAGAAAAGAATCCAAATGGTTCCTCACCTAAATAACTGCTGGAAGTTTGGTTTGATGAAATTTGCTTCGATGTTTTGCCGTATGCAGATGACATGGGTTATTCCATGTTTCTGAAGGATAGGTAGCTGTGGGAGGAGAAAAATAATGTCATTTTACAGCTACAGATCCATCTATTACACAGTAATGAAAAGGAAAGGCAATACTTCATAAATATATATATAGTTAATAACCATCTATATAAAATAAGAATATAATAGATATATTTTACTGTACACAAAAGGGATGTATCAGGTCCTCAAGGAAAAGCAGAGCTGGTTTTCTACAATTTAGTGTGAAAATTGTTGACTTTCAAAAAGAAAAAGCATTCCTAACAATGCCAAAAAAACAAGCATTAAGGGAGGCATTTAAAGGATTTGTCTCTGCCCACCTTTCCCTCTGCCTGAAACTGCAAGTCCCTACTTGGGGTAGGAATTTTCAGCCAGCACTGGAGTCTTGGAATGAGATCATGAAAATAAGACCACTTAAAGCAAGAGACAAGTTTGCAGAGCCAAATTGTGCCTTAGCAGAGCTAGACTCTGCTGTAGATTTAATTCTCCTTGTTTTGCTGTGTGAGTTCCCAGCTCTGATTTGTGTTGTAAGACTTTACAGAGGAAATAAATTGCCTGATCTCAAATGGTCTCAAACAGTTTAAATGCTCAAATAATTATATTACATTTTAACTATAAGACTTAATTTTAATACAAATAGCTCAGACCATCCCATATTCCTTCTGCTCTGGGATCTTCCACGTCAAATTCCAGCCAAATTCACCCCTCTGTGGACACATCAGATCTCCACAGCAACCAACCAAAAATCACCACAGCAAAGCATCCCTGGGAGAGAATATTCTGAAAATCATACCTTGCTTTTCATAGCTGAAGAATATGGGCCTAAAAATAACCCAGGTAAAATTTCCTAGGAGGAAGAACAGACATTTAACACCAACTCAGAATGATCTGAAATAAAACATTTCCCTCCCTCAGAGCTTGGCCATGGAAACAACTTGTTTACATTTTAGGGAGAGTTGTGTTATCCAGTGGCATTTCTAACAGGACAAGGGAAAAAATGGGGTTTGGCAGGAGAACAGAAACATGATCTTGGTGCAGGAGATCCTGTTTTGGAACTGGAACCAAGCCCTTCACTGGGACCAAGTTCCAGGTTGATTACAACACCTTCCCCAGCCCCAGGTCAAGTGAAGGGAACTCCAGCTCGGGATATAATCCTGTCTTGGAACTCCTTCCAAAGTGCTCTCATGGGGAGAGAAGCACACATGGAAATTCTTCTACCTCTGTCCTTGTAGTGGGAAAACATCAGTTTTTAGCCATTTACCTCCCCACTCATAAAGACATGTAAGTGTGTAGGTCTCATCTGGTGCAAAACTTTGGCTGATACATGGCAGGAAAAGTAGGAAAATTTTAATTGTTCATCCTCCTGGAGAACAATTCTAAGCAAATGTAAGTAGAAAGCAAAGCTCTGATACATTTTTAGAAACCATCTAAAAACATTCAGAAAGACAAAAGTGTTGTATTTAGGGCATTCTGGGAAAAAAAGGACAAAATTAATTTATTTTTAGTACTTGCATGGAGATCCAGGCACACCTGCATTCCAAGCTGGCAAATCCTCACATTAATTAACTAATTAATTCTGTCTCCCATGGCATTCCACCTGTAAAGGCTCATTTTTATATCAGTTCTTTTTTTTCCTGTCACTGAAAGCTCCATATTTTTTGGTTCAAATGGTAAGTGAAGTGTCATACCTGCATCTCTCTCCTCATGGGATAGGTCCAATCCTTAAAAAAACAAAATAAAAAATAATTACATTTGTACACAAAATATCCAGGCAGAGATCTGTACATGAGGAGGGAAAAAAAGAAAAAAGACATTAGAAACATTAGAACATTCTGTATTAGTCACAGAAGGAAAAAAAAAATTCCTTTGCCTGGTACATTCCTGGAGCCACTGGAAAAACAGAAGATAAAAAGCAGAGCAGGGAACTCCCTTAAAATCCACACCTGCCTCACCCAATACACCCCAACTGCCTTCATGGGAATAGTCAGGATTTGGCTCTAACAATTCCAGAAATGTGAGCTCAGGCCATTAAATGGAACTCCACTTTTCCCCATCCCACAGAGGCACAGGAAGGATCTGGACACAGCGAACACAAACCCTTCCTGTTGGTGAATTCCCAGCTCCCAAACAATCCAGACCCTCATTCCCCCTCAATCCCAGCTCTTCCCAGCCATCAGAATGCCCAGAGCAAATGCCAGGACTGACATTCCCACCCTTTGCTCCATTTTGGCACTGCCAAAACTGAACAGAAAAATGCTCAGGAAGACTCTTTTCCTGAATTTCCTTTTTTCAATTCCCGTCTCCCCTTCCCTCTATTGCCTTCCTTCCCTTCCCTTCCCTCCCTCCATTGCCTTCCTTCCGTTCCCTTCCCTCTATTGCCTTCCTTCCCTTCCCTTCCTTCCCTCTATTGCCTTCCTTCCCTTCCCTTCCCTCCCTCTATTGCCTTCCTTCCCTTCCCTTCCCTCCCTCTATTGCCTTCCTTCCCTTCCCTTCCCTCCCTCTATTGCCTTCCTTCCCTTCCCTCCCTCCATTGCCTTCCTTCCCTTCCCTTCCCTCCCTNCCTTCCCTTCCCTCTCTCCATTCCCTTCCTTCCCTTCCCTTCCCTCTCTCCATTCCCTTCCTTCCCTTCCCTTCCCTCTCTCCATTCCCTTCCTTCCCTTCCCTTCCCTCTCTCCATTCCCTTCCTTCCCTTCCCTTCCCTCTCTCCATTCCCTTCCTTCCCTTCCCTACAACTCCCACTGCCCTCTATTCTTTGACTCTCACACCCAAAGCAGTTGTGGCTGAGATCCCAATTACCAGCTGGAGAATAAAAAAAAAAGGGAATACTCCCACAAATCCAATAATTGAATAAATTTACCTACAGAGCTTTGCTGTTTGATTCACACCCAGCAGCAAAGAGAAAACTTGCCCTGTGTCGTGTTCCAATGTCCTCAAAACTATGGGAAAGTTAAACCCTAAATATTCCAGCTGGGAAGTGAGGTCAGGATTACCCCAGGAAACATCCCTCAAACCTGAGCACCTCCACTTGCACCAGGAGCATCAATTTCCCAATAAACCTCTTTTTACTCACACAATAAAAATCCAGAGGTTCCCTCAGACCCCCCCAGTGCACAGGGAGGATTTTTTAGCTCTTGGGAGAGGAATTAGAAAGGATTTTAGTATCAGGAAAGTCAGTCTGGAAAATACTCGGATTGAATCTGGGACAGCTTTTCTGAGAAAGCAAACAAACATTAAACCACTCAAAGCAATCCTTTGGATACCACCTGAAGTGGTGGCACAAACAGGGAAATAAAATGCACTGAAAAGAGCTTTTCCAAAGACATAGAAATAGCTAAATTACTTCTGCATGTTCCAGCTGGAATAATAAAAGCTGCTGGAAGTAGAAAAGTAAAAATGCTGTGAAAAAAAAATGATTTTTTCAGAACTGGATTCTTTGAAGGTTGACCTGAGAGTGTTCAGCACAACACTGTTGTCTCACTGCAAATAAAAAGGCTTCATTCACTCCTCAAAAAGCAAAAAAAACCCCATTTTTGTCCAAGAACAAAAGCAACACTACGAGCAATAAATTCTGAGAAGCTCAAACTGCAGTCCAGGAATATACAAGCACTTAAGTGGGTTTATTACTCTGTCTGTGCAATTTAAAAGTCTTAATCTGGAGCATAATGAAAACACAAATTCATCACTCCTGTGGCTGAGGGGACTTAAAAACAAACTGGAAATATTCCTCCCAAATGCTTTAGAATCAGGAACTGATCATCCCAACAGTGTAAGCTGTGCAAAACAAGCAGGTGAGAACTGAGTCCAAAGGAGCCCAAACCCAAAAGACAAGACACGTTCTGAACAAGACAAACAAAGTGTCAGTGCAGGCCCCAGACATTGGGCTTTGCTGCTCTCCAAGAAGCCAAAAAGACACAGTTTCCAATGGGATTTAGGCTGCAAAAAAGTATCTGAAAGATGGTATTTAAAGAAAATATTTGATCTGAGGAAAGCACCCAAACTACTGAAAGAGTGATTGTGGTGACTGCTGACAGCCCTTCAAGGCTTTTAAAGCCAACAATGCAAGATTATTCAAATTATATGCAAAATTATGTAAAAAACCCCAACTATTAATGGGGATTGAACCCAAGCAGAGGTTTCACTTTAAGGAGTTCATTCATCAGCCCTGTTTTCCACGCTGCCTGACACACAGCAACTGGAAGTTTCCCTTTTTAGCAGACCAAATGCAAGGATTTTGCAAAGAAAACAACTGCTGATGCCAGAGGTGGAGAGGGGAGCAGCATTCCTTGGAGCTGAGGGGCTGGGAGGTTCTCCAGAACAAGTGGCAACTCGCTGGAAGACAAATTCATCAATACTTGCAAGACACTAAAGAGAAGGAATGCAAAAAAATAACACAAACAACTCCAGAGTTTCACAGTGCAGCCACTCACCTCTGACTTGTCTCCCCAGCCTAGACTGGGATTCACTGATGGACAAGTGCAGGAGGTGCCTCAGCTGAATTACCTGCTGTGATTTGTGTCTGCACAAATGAAATGCCAGAGACCCTCAAAGCTCTTCAGCTCCTGCCCCAGAATGGAGTGATTGGCAAGAGAAAAGGGAATAAAGAACATCCTAGGCAATCAGCAATAGGACAAGAGGGCACGGGGGGCTCAAGCTCTGCCAGGGGAAATTGAAGTTGGAGAGCAGAAAAAACTTCTTTGCAGAGAGAGTGCTGAGGGATTGGAATGGGCTGCCCAGAGAGGGGGTGGATTCCCCATCCCTGGAGCTTTTTAAGGTGAGCTTGGCCGTGGCACTGAGTGCCATGATCTGGTAAAGGGACTGGAGTTGGCCCAAGGGTTGGACTTGATGATCTCGGAGGTCTTTTCCAACCCAATCCTTTCTGTGATTCCATTTGATGAAAACACCTCCCTCCCCATCCAAAATTGCAGATAACAATTCACACTTGTCCACACTACAAAGAGCTTCTCGGTATCCAAGATCCAAACTACACCAGGAGCAGCTCTGACAGAGTTATTTTGTCCGTATTTTGCCACAGCTACATCTGCTTTTCCTTAGAACAGTTTAACAGCAAAAAAAGGACACTTTATGGTGGACTTTTTCCTGCAGGAGTGACCTTGGTTAGGCCTTTAATTTAAAAATTCACAATGTGAATCCTAGAATGGATTGGGTTGGAAAAGACCTCTGAGATCATCAAGTCCAACCCTTGGGCCAACTCCAGTCCCTTTACCACATCATGGCACTCAGTGCCACGGCCAAGCTCACCTTAAAAACCTCCAGGGATGGGGAATCCACCCCCTCTCTGGGCAGCCCATTCCAATCCCTCAGCACTCTCTCTGCAAAGAAGTTTTTTCTGCTCTCCAACTTCAATTTGCCCTGGCAGAGCTCGAGCCCCCCGTGCCCCCTTGTCCTATTGCTGAGTGCCTGGGAGAAGAGACCAACCTCCACCTGGCCAGAACTTCCTTTCAGGAATTTTATATTGTTTCACAGCCCTGACACTCCACAAAAGCAAAGACTGGGGGTTTTAAGCACAGCACCAAGTCCTTCCTGCCATGTGCATGTGCCTCTCCAGCAGGAATGCAGGGACAGGGACACACATGACAGGGCTTGGCTGGCCCTCACTGACAGTTTAACTCTACAGACCCGGCTCATTTTCCCACATAAAAGGCACATCCCTGTCAGTGTCTGTCAAAGCAGAGCTTGGGCTGAAAGGGAATCCCAGCCTGCCCTTGCCTTGGGATGGTTACACTCCTCCTGCCTTATAATTAGGAGAGTCTGCAAACCACAGACTGGCCCAGATGAAAGGGAGAAGCTCTCGAAGGTGCTGAAAAACACACCAGGAAAATAAACGAAATCAGCAGTTAAAGGAGAAGGACATCAGTAATTACCTTCCCTCGACTGAGTGTTGTGTTGAGTTGTGGGCCCCTGAGTTGAGGAAAGAGATTGAGGGGCTGGAGCGGGGCCAGAGAAGAGCAACGAGGCTGGAGAAGGGAGTGGAGCACAAGTGCTGTGGGGAGAGGCTGAGGGAGCTGGGGGTGTTTGTGCTGGAGAAGAGGAGGCTCAGAGGTGACCTCAGCACTGTCTGGAACTGCCTGAAGGGAGGTTCTGGCCAGGTGGGGGTTGGTCTCTTCTCCCAGGCACTCAGCAATAGGACAAGGGGGCACGGGGGGCTCAAGCTCTGCCAGGGCAAATTGAAGTTGGAGAGCAGAAAAAACTTCTTTGCAGAGAGAGTGCTCAGGGATTGGAATGGGCTGCCCAGAGAGGGGGTGGATTCCCCATCCCTGGAGGTTTTTAAGGTGAGCTTGGCCGTGGCACTGAGTGCCATGATCTGGTAAAGGGACTGGAGTTGGCCCAAGGGTTGGACTTGATGATCTGGGAGGTCTTTTCCAACCCAACTGATTCCATGATTTTCATTGCTGCCTCTTACCTGCTCAGCATCCCCCACCACCTGAGTGAATCTCCCTCTTCCCAGACCATTGCTCAAATCCTTTGGAAAGCTGCACCCAGGAAAACCTTCCTGCCCACTCCAGGTGACCCTTTTCCAACACTCAGACAGCTCTTCTGTTGTTGATTTTATAGCACCACTTCCTGCCCACCCAGATTTCCCTTCCCATCACAATCCATCGCAGCCAGGACTTCTGCATGATTGGTACCTCAAAAATCCAGGGCTGTCAGAATCCTCCTGCCTGAACTTGTTTCCGTGCCTGGTGGAATATTCCCAGGAGCTGTGACACTCCAGGTCTCTCCTCCAAACCTGCTACAACGTTGTGAAGTGGAAGCTGCAGGAACTGTTATGGCTGTGAGAGCCCCACAATCCATCCTGCTGTGATTCCTTCCCCAATCCTGGAAAAATCTTGGCTCTAACTTTGTGCCACTGCCCAGGAAATCCCAATCACTGTGCCAGTGCCACAGCAGAGCACTCAGAGGGCAGGAGGGTGTCAGTTTATCACCCCCAGCTTGGATTGTGGATCATAGAATCATAGAATGGATTGGGTTGGAAAAGACCTCCGAGATCATCAAGTCCAACCTTTGGTCCAACTCCAATCCATTTACTGGATCCTGATCCCAAAGCTCTGTGTGGAATTCCCAGGAAGCTTTAAGTGAATTTCACACAATGAAATAATATCTGGGGCTTGAAGGAATTTTAGACAATACTTAGAAAATCCCACCCAGCTGACACAGTGCAGCAAAAGGAGGGGAAGAGGGGATGTCATCATTAAAAACCTACACAAAGATAAAACTAAATCAAGGCCTTTGTAAAATGGAACAAACACTGCCAAAAACCCCCTCGAAATACTGAAGTAATAATAGAACATAATCATTTCGTAACCTTTAATAAGAAAGCAGAAGAATTCAATGAAATACTGAAAACACATTCAAGAAAAATAGTTGAGTGTTACTGAAACCTGTCACACCTCTCACTGAAGGGTGGAACTCCAGGGCCTCAAAATGAGCTGCAAACAAGAGGGAAATGAAACGTTGTGTCTCCAGTTTCGGTCCTGCTTCCTGTTCTTGGACAGTCATATTCATTAAAAAAGGCTTTGAATCAAAATGTGTATTTTTGTTTATTCATACAGAATTATTTCAGTTGGAAGGGACCTCCAACAACCTGACCACTGCAGGGCTGTATTTTGATTTTCCAGGTAGAACTCCTGGTGCAAGGATATAAAATACACAAAATTAAACCAAATTTTTTTTGTTTCCTCAAGGTGTGGGCATGGCACTAACACAACCAGAGCTTAAGGAGGTTAATGAAGGCTTGGACTGCAAACCTGGCTAAAGGCTGGTTAAAGTGGCTGGATAAAGGGTGAGGTGACATTCCCACCCTTATACAGCTCTTTAATCTAAAGGTCAACACCCTCAGGAGACGATCCAGGGACTGAGGGAGTGTTTTACAGGGAATTCTGTGTATTTGTCAGGAGTACTTGGACAATGGGAGAGTCCCATCCTACAGAGATCTTTGCTACTGAAAATACAAAGGAATACAAAAGCAGGAAGGTGGAGAGGGACAACAACAGCAGGGGGGAATGACAGAGGAAGGAAGAAGGGGACAACAGGAAAGGTTATTTTACCAGATGGGAACACAAGCCATGAAAAAGGATAAAGGGTAAACCTTAAGGAAAAGCAGAAATGGAAAGAAGAAACAAAACAATTTGTCTTTGCCTCTTTCTGGGACCCTAATCCCAAAGACACCTCTGCTGGCTGTTCGTTATTAAAGCACAAAGATCAATAAAAATAAACAATAAAGCAGAATTCTTCAGCCTCTGGGAAGCACAAAGCCAAGTGCCAAGAGTGCCACACTCATTCAGATTATCAGGATCGTTTATAAGGCTGCAAGAACGTCCTTTTCATGCCCCTCCTTTTTTAACCAGTGAGCTGTGCTACACTGAGGCAGATAATTCTCTTTACAACCCTCATTTAGATAAAAACCCCTCAAAGATCCTTTAACTCCCCAGTCCTACAAACTGCTCCGTTGTGCTTGTGGATCCCTGAGCACTCCAAGAGGCTTCCCAGGGATCCAGGGCCCAAATTAATCCCCAATGACAAACTGCTCCACTCCGGAACACTTCCTGATCCATGCAAAGCACTCTGAGAGTCCCACAGAGCTGGGATCAAAATCTGCCCCCTGAGTTACATCCCCCAGCACAGCACAGCATTTATTCCCAATTTTTTGGGGCTCTGGGACGTGGGTAGGTAAAATAATTCCAAAGATACTGCTTCCTACTTATTTTAGGGAGTCTGCAGAGGAGGAGAATCGCTGTGTTTAAGGGGGTTGGTTGGATTTCCTATCAAAAGGAAGAAAGTTTAATCCATTTGTTCCACCTTTAGATGGACTGGTTAAAAAAAAGCAGTCAAAAATACATCAGTATTTCAGACTAAATATAGCTGTCAAAAATGTAAATGTCTTTAAAAAAAAACCCTCCATGTGCTAAAGAGAGCTCAGTTTTTATGCATAATAAAAAGGGAAATATGGCTGCTTAGTCAACAAGCTGCTAATTTAATTACAAAACCCATGGAGAGTCCTAAAAAAATCCTAAATACATCACGAATACGAGTTTGCTCAGCCTGCTTGCAAGCAAATATGCTAATTTTTTAACAAAGAAATAAATTGGTGATTGCTAATGTGGTCCCATTATGAGTATCCTAGTTCTTCTTTTTTGTTTAAAATTTAATGGGAAAATAATTTCCATTAAATTCCTTATGTTATTCCAGGCCTTAGTGAACATCTTTCCAGAAGTGGTGAGATGTCTCAGTACTAAGAAACCAACATGCATTAACTGTTGTTAATCTGACTCTCTTTAAACAGGTTTTTAGCCACACATGGTTATACTGGGGGGAAAAAAAACAACCCACAGCACTTTTAAATTTAAGAAAGTTTGAGATCTGATCTTGGGAAATGTGCCAGTTTTAGAAAAAGATATAAAAATCTAAGCTTAGAAGTGTTTCCATGCCACATGTGATCACTATGACAAGACTCTCACCAGCCTGGGGAGGAACACACAGTTTACAGACATTCCTGGTATATCCCAGAAAAGCTTGGCAAGAAGGATGAGTTTTGAGTTTTCAGGCATTTCCCAAGCTCCAGAAAGCACCAACAGCCAAGTGGCTTAAATATCCAGCAATCTGTAACACCACATATGGATTAGGGACAGGGCAAACAACATCCAGGCTGGAAAACTGACCTATTTATCCCGAGCACGTCCCTGTCTGAGGCAATCCAGGCTGCTGCCACTTCTCCATGTGCCAGGAGAGAGGGAGATGCTGTGCAGGCAGCCAGGTCACCCCAGTGATTTGGGGTTACTTTTCATTATTATTATTATTTAAGCTGTCACATGGCTATGAATGTCAGAAGGGAGGAGGGGACAAGAGGTGACAAAGTTGCACTCACTGCTGAGCAGCAGGAAGTCACCCAGGGCTGGATTCCCTGTGTTCTCCCTCCTCCCCTTCCCAAGATCTGGAAATCAAATCTGCCAAGCCAGCACTCAACCACTCACCACCAACTTCCTGAAGGAACATCAGGGATTACTCCTCATTAAAGGAGTAATTACTCCTCCTCCTCCCTGCCATGCACAGGAGAGGATCTCCGGCTTTCCACGGGAAGCTGCACTTTGTGGGCAGAATGATTTTAGTTCCCTCACTCTGCTGTTCCAAAGCATTTCCTTAAGGATTGGGCTGAAGTCTTTATAACAAGTTGGTTCCACAAGAACTTTGATGTTCTCCACTGGCTTTACCTTTTCCCCAAATACTCCAACTATGTGTCATTTTGTATTTAGGTCTTGTATTTAGAGCGAGTCTGACACAAAAGAAACGTGTTGAAAAGGAATTAACTTTTAGGTTTTTAAAACCAGCCTTAGAAATTCTCCACTGTGTGAAGTTCTAACACACTATACATCATATAATTGAAAGACCATGAAAAAGAAAAGCTACTCTGAAGGGCACTGTATTATAATCTCAGTTTTCATCAGTTAAGACTTGTTAGATTGTCAGTGACCACAGTTCTTATTTTTATTTTAACCACACACTCCTCTTTAGCCATTCTAGATCCAAACATTGAGGATGAAAAGCCACCCAGCCTAATTTAGTTAACCATCCTCAGACATAACTGTGGGGAACACGATTAATTTCTTCAGGCAGTAAAGACATTTAAAAACGAATTATAAACCCCACAGGGTGGCAGATGATTTGTGCTGAGATACAAAGGGATTACAACTTTGTGAAAACAATCGGGACGACTCCTGAAGTTGTAATTTTGACAATGAAAAAGTCTCTTTCATATTTCAGGTAACTCACCACCACAACACTGAAGTGTGTTGTTAATACAGAAATAAATGCTGATGTTTATGAAACATACAGCGATTCGGAGATGTCTGAAGAACCCAGACACTCCGAAGGCTGTGACATTTTGCACTGAATATTTGAGGGGACACACAAAAACACCACCAGGAGCTCGGCCAAGCTCCGAAACCAGACACCGGCTCAGCCCGGGCACAAACCACCACCTGTCCCGCTCCCAACACCAGTCCTGGCGCTGGAACACCCCGAAAACACCTCCCCGAGGGAGGCAGAGAGGGAGGGACAGATCGCTCCCAGGGGCACAGGGAGCAGGGGGGACACTCTGTCCGTGCCAAGGGACAGGGACACGCAGCGGGAAATCAGCCACAGTGGGACACGCTGGACAGGGAGCAGGGGATGTAAAAACGAGGGGGCGCCGCTCTGGGAGGGTAAAAGCCCAGGGAGATGAGCCACGAGGGGTTCAGCAACCCGGCTGGGAGGGAGGGAAGGCACAGGGGCCCAGAGGGGCTGCCCCAGCACGGGAGGAGGTACAGGTCTGGCTGGACCGAGCAACATGGGACAGGGGGAGGTTTCCAGGCGGGGAAAGGGCGGAGGCCCCAGGAGAGGGGTCTGGGGGAGTAATGGGGGAGCGGAGGATGGAGCAGGGACGGGATAGGGGAAGGGCAGGGACGGGGTCG
>VWZD01006349.1:149167-160437 GCA_013396695.1 Sakesphorus luctuosus
CCCCCTGCTGCTCCCCCGGCCGGCCCGGCCCTCCTGCTGCTCCCTCCTCCTCTTCCTCCTCCCCCTCCTCCTGCTGCTCCTCCTCCCACTCCCACCGCCTCCCCCTCCGCCCCTCTCGGCCCGGCGCCGCCCCGCTCGGCCCCATTAACCCCCCGGGTTCCGGTAACGGGCCGTGCCCGCCATGAGCGGTCTCACCTCGGGGCGTTTCCTCTCAGGCGCACCCGGTGTGGGGCACGGAGGTGTTTCTGCCTTTTGAGATTCCCCACTGCGTGAAGGATAAATATGTGGGAGAAGTTCTGCTTGGAGAAAGATCCAGGATGATCTGAGACATTTCCAGTGCCTAAAGGGGCTCCAGGAGAGCTGGAGAGGGACTTAATCACAGAATCATAGAATGGATTNGCTGCCCCATCCCTGGAAGTGTCCAAGGCCAGGTTGGACAGGGCTTGGAGCAACCTGGGCTGGTGGGAGGTGTCCCTGCCCATGGCAGGGGGTGGAATGAGATGAGCTTTAAGGTCCCTTCCAGCCTAAACCATCCCAGGATTCTGTGAGACTTCACTTTAAGCCACAAATTTCCATTCCTGCACTCTTTGGTGAACCAAAACCCTACACTTGAGTCATGGGAATTTCCAAGGGGAGCTTAGTCAAGCAAGCAAAGTCAGTGGGTTTGTTGGCTAAATAAAACTGGCAGTGTCCTTTTGAAAATCCTTGCACTTAATTTAGGGAGCACCAGAAATGAAAATTGAGACTCTGGTTTTACTATAAAAAACCTCAAGAAACCCTTGACAATCACATTTCAGCAACCCTTCCTTCTGCACTGGAGTTTCCTTCCAATGAAAGATGAAGAAGGAAATGGCAAAGGAGGAAAAGACAGGAAAACTGCAGCTCCCACTTCCAGCTGGTGTCAGGAACAGGGACAGGTCTCCCTAAACATAGCACACAGCCTGAACTTTAAAAATTAGTTCTAAACACTCCCCCAGGCCTCCAGGAGTTTTCCACCGCTTACCCTCCTCCATGGGAATGCCAGAGGCTCAGCTGGCTGTTCCCACCACTGCATTTCATTTTCTCCTTGTTCCAAGCACTCTGGCTGTATGAGCTGCACTCAAAGGGTGTTATGGTAAACTAAAACTGAGACTTGCATCTTTACACTCCTGACACAGCCATAATTAGGAAGCTGCAAAAGAGAAAGGAAGGTCTGTAACAACCATCAGCCAAACAAACAGGGAAATGCTGTTGCCCGTCCTGTTGTAACTGTTTTGCACCTCACATTACCTGTTTAGTCGCAGTGATTGGAAAGGAAATAAAACCACAGCCATTAAAAATGGCAGGGAGATGGTGATAAGCAGTGTGTTTCCTGGGAAGTCTGGAGTTAATCTAATGTACTTGTCTGTCAGCTGAGCATGCCCAGAGTAATCCAGTCAGGATAATGAGAAGCAGCCAGAAGTGCAGCTTAGTGCAGTGCTGTTCAGTCCAACACTGAGGTGAGCTGTGCAGTGCAGTGGATCCATGTGCATCCCTTGGGGTGGAACTGCTTGGAAAACAAAAACATGGCACAGTGACAGATGTCCTTAAAAGCACCAACACCTTGTTTACTTCTTGCAATAACTGCTAGTTCAGGCAAATCCTCTTCCCAGAATCCAGCAGCAAATGACTGTGCCCAGGTGGCCAAGAAGGCCAATGGCTCGTGGGTTGGAGCAGCCACAGTGTGGCCACAGGACCAGGGCAGTGACTGTCCCCTTGTGCTGGCACTGCTGAGGCACCACCAGTGCTGGGGGCAGTTCTGGGCCCCTCCTGACAAGGACGTTGAGGGGCTGGAGTGTGTGCAGAGAAGGAACGGAGCTCGAGAAGGGGCTGGAGCAGCAGGAGGGGCTGAGGGAGCTGGGGGGGGCTCAGCTGGAGAAAAGGAGGCTCAGGGGGCACCTTCTGGCTCTGCAATCCCTGCCAGGAGGGGGGAGCCGGGAGGGGTCGGGCTCTGCTCCAGGAACAGGGACAGGAGGAGAGGGAACAGCCTCAAGCTGTGCCTCAAGGGGAGGTTTAGATTGGATATCCAGCCCTGGCAGAACTGCCCGGGGCAGGGGTGGATCCCCATCCCTCGAGGGATTTAAAAGCCATGTGGATATGGCACTTGGGGACAGGGTTCAGAGGTGGCCTTGGCAGTGCTGGGGGAATGATTGGACTCGATGGTCTTACAGGGCTTTTTCAACCTCAATGATCCTGTGAATCTAAACCCCACTTGTCCCTCTTCTCTCTGAGGAACAGGCTCTGCCTCTGTTTGGTATGGAAGGCACAGGACTCCAATTCCTACAGCAGAGAAAAGCTGCTCTTCGAATTCTGAACACACATAACTCACCTCTCTTACAAGAGCTACAGAAAAGGTCCACCAGCATAAGCAGATTTAAACAGGTTTTATTCATAAACTGGGGAAAGGAGATTTACTGATACACAAAAAGTCAAGAAATGAACTGACTTTCTTGTCTGTGAATCCCTTCAGGCACGTTTATAAATTCCCACCATAATTGCTAAGAGAACACATCTCCACACATTTCACTGAGCCTGGGCTGTAATGAATAATGTATTTCAAATTGTACAGAAAACACACTCCTGTAGCCAACTTGCAACTAGCATTCCCAAAATTACTAGCTACATGCTACACAAACACCTTACAATGATAATCAAGAGGTACATTATTTCTCTCTCTTTATACATTAACCCAGGAGGACGTGTGCAATCAATCACAAATCCTATGGTTAATTTACACAGGTTTGTAGTCAAGCTTGGACTCCAGTTTCTTGGAATCAGCCACTTTCCTGACAGCTTTCATGAAGTCTTCCTGGACTACGAAGTCATGATCGGCACGGATCGCAAACATACCTGAGAGGAGGAGAATTTAACAGCCAGGATAAGCTGCTGCTCTTTGCAGCAACAGCAGAAACACGGAACAGAAGGATTCACTCAAATCCAAGTGAAAATGAACCCAAGTTATGCTCTCTTGGATGTTGGGAAGAGGAGGGAATTTCAGTGAGGTCACCTTTCTGAACTAGGGGATTACTGAGAACACTTGTTTGAACTGTGTGTATTTACTGTGTTACTCAGCTTGGCAAACCCTGAGTGCACAAATTTTAAGGTACAAAAAACATAAAACAGCATCAACTTTCCAGTAACCTGAGTACCAAGAGATTTGGATTCTCTGCAGAAAGGACAGAAATGGGTACAAAAACTGTTTCTGGAATGTATCTAATGAGACAGTGTGACACATGTCACCATACTTATCCAACACGTGGGTAGAGACCAGCTCAAGTGAAAAGTTTCAGCAGAAGGTTTTTCAGCTCCTGATTTTAATCCACAGAGAAAGAGCTCCAAGATTCAGCATTAGCCAAGATTTAGCACATCAGAATGAAGAGTTTAAGGAATTACCTGCTTCAGTGCAGACATTTCTCAAGTCTGCTCCATTGAAGCCATCTGAAAGCTTCACAATTGCTTCATAATCTGTCCAGGAAACAGCAAAGCCAATTAGAAATAAATCATACTTCCCCCTATGGATGCCAATGAAATACATACCCAGCTAACAAACACACACTTGGATTTCAGTGCAAACAGAGAGCACTGGACTGACAAATTAACTGGAAGCATCAGCTGTATCACTCTTTCCATTAAAACCCAAATGTATTGCAGCCAAAAGCTCGTATTATTTAATTACATCCCAAAGTTACCAACTTGTGGTTACAGGAATCAACATGAAGTGCAAGAAAGCAACATCCAGGCAATGTTCTTATCAATTAAATGATGCAAAACCCCAGATATCTTATCTCTAAGTGATCACAACTCAGTCCATTTCCACTTCCAACACCGTCCTGATGTATTAAGCTTGACATTTTATGCACATGTATTTACTAAAAAAGTGTCCATGGTTGTAGGTCATCAGGAATCAATTTCTAAACCACTGTGTTTGTTGAGCCTCCAGCAAGTTCTGCTTTCTGCAAGGCTGCTTATTAAAATTATCAATTTTCTGCAAAACCTTTCCAACTTTTCCTCTTGTGTGAAATTCAGAACATTTGAACTGAATGTTTTTAACTCAAGAATCCAAACACTGCTAAAGATTAGAAATTCTCCAACCATACTTTAATTCCAGGTAGCACAGTGTCCTATAAACAAGTCTTGTCATAATTGGAAAATTAAAAAAAAAGTGAGGGTACAAAGCAGTGTTGAACAGTGCAAGGTTTTTAAGTTTAGGGTCTTCAGCAGATACCAGGATTGGAGCAGGAGATTCCAATGCTGGAATCTGAATGGATCATTTTAATGGA
The DNA here is from genome assembly GCA_013396695.1 of Sakesphorus luctuosus. Taxonomy (NCBI): domain Eukaryota; kingdom Metazoa; phylum Chordata; class Aves; order Passeriformes; family Thamnophilidae; genus Sakesphorus; species Sakesphorus luctuosus. Next base: position 153,466 of record VWZD01006349.1, read on the forward strand.
TTTTAATGCAATTCCCACTTTAACTTGCTGCTAAGTTCTGGCCCTCCATTTGCATGTCAAAGCTGAGCATCACAGTCTTTCCACATCATATTCAGGAATCCAGCCAGGACCTGACACTTCACTCTGCTAAATGTTTCGAGGGAATGATCCCACCCTGCCACACTGCAGTGCCTGAGGATACAAGAAGAGGGGTGAAGTAGAGCCATGGAATGGTTGGGGTTGGAAGGGACCTTAAAGATCATCCAAGTTCCACGCCCTGCCATGGACAGGAACACCTTCCACCAGCTCAGGTTGCTCCAAGCCCTGTCCAACCTGGCCTGGGACACTCCCAGGGATGGGGCAGCCACAGCTTCTCTGGGCACCCTGTGCCAGGCCCTCACTACCCTCCCAGCCAGGAATTCTTTCTCAATATCCCACCTATCCCTGCCCTCTGCAGTGGGAAGCCATTTCCCCTTGTCCTGTCCAAGCACTTGTTTAAAGTCTCTCTCCAAATACTTCACTTCAGGTTCATGACTTGCTCTGGAGTCCTCCCCTCGCTCAGTCCACAGTCACTGCCCAGTTAGAGCAGCACCGATGCTGAGCCAGACAGGGCTCATCCCCCTGGCCCTCCCCAGCAGTGCCCTGGGCTGAGCTGCAGCTGTTGGTGCAGCCAGATGGTGAATGGGATCAGTTCCACTGCCCAGATCACGCTCCTGCCTGCAGGAATTGCTGCTGTCAGCACACAGGGGGTGGGTGGCACTGCTGCACTCCCAGGCAGCCAGTGCCCATTTAAAGGCAAATCACAGCCAGTTTTCCCCAGGAAATGTCACTGTGAAACCAGGACTCTGGTCAGTTTAGACTAAGAGTCCTTCAATAAACCTTCCTCATTTTTCTCCTCCTCACACTCTGGAGAGAGCAATCTACACCAATCACTCATCACTAACCAGACAAAAATTTTCATTAGGTCATCTCTGACCTCTAAAGCTTCTCCCTAACTTCTAAAGATTCTTTATTGTTCTTGGATTTCTCCATTAATATTTCTCTCCTAAAGGGCTGATGAAAATACTCTTTATTTGCACTAAGAAAACAGTGCAAATAAAGAAAAAGTTTCCTTTAGGAACAGGAAGAGAATCATGGAAAACTTGGATGGCATCAGGAAACCTGACAAGAATCATGTTGATTTTCCTGTTTACAGCTGTGCTCCAAGGGTTGATACTCAGTGTTCCTTTGCAAAGACTTAGCAACAGTTCAATCAGGATGGAATTAAAAAAATACAAGAAGTAGAATTCCAAGAGGGGAAGTTGTGTAAGGGCAGGAATATGGCCAGAATCACTGTAACAACTCACCCTCTTCCCATCTTTCCAAACAGCAGTAGGAATGATATCCAGGTGACCTCCTACTTACCTATTTCACCATGTTTAGTGATAGGACCTGCATGAATCTTCAGAATATCTAATCTGGCTTGTTCGTTTGGTAGATCAATATCTAGGAAGAATTACAGCTTTAACAAAAGCAGAAAAAAACACAATTTCCATGGATTATTATCCTCCTTCCAGCCTCTGTGGAGCAGTAACTCACGGATTTTTCTATCCAGCCTCCCGGGCCGCAGCAGGGCAGGATCCAGCGTGTCGGGTCTGTTCGTGGCCATGATCATTTTAACTCTGTGCAGAGTATCAAATCCATCCATCTGATTCAATAACTAACAGGGAACAGAAGTTTGGTTTTAAACCTTCCTGATCTGCTTTTTTTTTCCTGCCTAAGTATTTTTACCAAGATGAAAACGCTAAGTCAGAAGAAAATCCTACAAGCTCCCTAATGAAAGGCCTCGAGCTCCCTGAATATTCCATAAGCAATGAAGGGCTGAGGAGAGACACTCAAAAGTGCTTTGCCCAGAGAAAAGGACACTGAGCAAAGCTGAGCTCAAACGTGAAAGACTTGACTAAAACAATGAGGCAAAGAAAACACTGCAAGGACTAAAGGAGCCAGTGGCTGCCTGACACATTTGGATTGTAGTGCACCAAGTGTAGGACATTCCAATTAGACTTGGAGAACAGCCTCTGGAATACTAATACACACACAGGAAGGCATTTCATTGTGAAGACTCGAAGTACTTGCTCTTTGATCACAGTGATTTAATTCTCTATGGAAGGCAGACACATTCTTCTGAACCAGGCAAACTGTTTGCAAACACAGGCCAGCGAAGGTTCCCTTTAGCTTTGGAATTCCTGACTGTCACCAGGGGCTTTAAAATTCCCTTCACACAACTCAGTTTACCAGAGCAACTAATACAGAAACAAAGAAATACAACAGCTCCTCCTGGTTTTGGAAATCCAGCTGTAACAGTCCACAAATGTTACAAGGTGAGTGTCTGGGTCTAAAGGAGACAGAGAGGGGGGCCCTGCATACCTACCTAGATGCAGGAAGCAGCACTAAGCAAAACAAGAGAAAATATCCCAAATAATTTTATCAGTTTTAAAGATTGAATTAGTCCCCACATTAAACTCATGGCTGAGTTATCAGGATGTGCAGCTGCCTTTTGCAAAACCAGCATCTAGTTCACTTCCAGCTTAAGATTATTAACTCAGAGAAGGTTCTGCCAGGGCAGATCCCACGAATCAGACACTCACCTCCATCAGAGTCCTCTGAATTTCTCTATCAGCTGAGGTGCCTTCAGAAAAACGGCGACCACCTGCAGCACACCAAACTCATGAGTTCTAGGACTTGATTTCTGCACTTTCAAGGTGGGGAATTGGCTTTACAGCTGATTTCAGCCTCCAAAGGAGCCTCTGTACCCCCTCAGGCCATCAGCCTTACCAATAGCATCGATCTCATCCATGAAAATGATGCAGGGCTGGTGATCTCTGGCATAATTGAACATCTCTCGGATGAGCCGAGCGCTCTCCCCAATGTACTTGTCCACTATGGAACTCGACACCACCTTGGGAAGGAAACAGGACACGTGGATGAGGAGGCTGGAGTGCCAACAGCTCCAGAGTGGGAGTGCACAAGGTCATTGCATTACCTTCAGGAAGTTGCAGTCCAGCTGGCTGGCAACAGCCCGGGCCAGAAGGGTTTTCCCTGTACCTGCACAGAGCAGAGATGGAAGGTCCTAAATTAATAACCCAGCACTGTCCACCAGGGACTTGGGAAAGGGCAAAGAAGGAAGGGAGAGGGCAAAGAAGGAAGGGAGAGGGCAAAGAAGGAAGGGAGAGGGCAAAGAAGGAAGGGAGAGGGCAAAGAAGGAAGGGAGAGGGCAAAGAAAGAAGGGAGAGGGCAAAGAAAGAAGGGAGAGGGCAAAGAAAGAAGGGAGAGGGCAAAGGAGAACAAAAAAGGGAGTGAAAGGGAAAGGAAGGGAAAGGAAATAAAATTTAAAAAAGGAAAGAAAATATAAAGTAAAGGGAAAAAAGGCAGAACAAAGGAGGCTTTTGGCACAGTTTGAGTGACAACCAAACACTCGCTCCCGTGCTGGGACTCACCGGGGGGGCCGTAGAGCAAACAGCCTTTGGGAGGGATGATTCCCACACGCTGGAATAACTCTGGGTTTGTAAGGGGCAGCTCTATTACCTGTCAAGGGACAGAGAATGAGGTTTAAAGCAGATAACGGCACACTTGCCAGCCTGTTTGTCCTGTACCTGCATTTATTTATTGATAGCATATTTTGTCTGAGGAACAGTTAAGCAAGAAAATGTCAGACTGATCCAATGGATCACTCCACAATCCTGCCCCTTCTGCTCACACTTCAGCTCTCCAATGGATGGTTCCTCTGGATCCTCTCTACTCAAACCATGTTTCCCTGCTGACATAATTCCACTCCCCAGGGCAGCTCTGGTAGTTTTTGTGCAAAATTCCAGTTTGCTCTGCTGGTTGTCAATCCTGTCAATGCCCTCCCACTTGACTTCATGGCATTCCCTCAGCCTTAAAGGGTCCCAGATCCTTTAAATCCTCTCCTTCAAAGGATTTTCTTCATTTTAAACTCAACCCAAGCACTTCACTGAAGTTAATGAAACTTGGAAAGCACTAATTTAAGAGGATCCTTTAACAGCCTCATGGTAGTGCAGGAAAGACATCAAAAAGAGGTTTTTCCCCTGAACAACTTCCCCCAAAATATTTTTCACTATTTAGTAAGTGTTTTTGAGGCTCTGGGTACCTCTCGTAGTTCTCTGATCTGTTCCGACAACCCTCCGATCTCAGAATAGGAAACATCCCCTGGATCTTCATGGGACATGTTATAAACCAGTGGATCCACTTCCCTGGGCAAGTATCTGGGAACAGAGGTAAGAGTAGACATTTTTCAGTGCGATAAATTTAGAAAGTTATTCCCATGAATTTTACAGCAATTATGAAAGTTATTTCTTCCCCCCCCATCTTGAAAAAAAGGATGTTGAAAAAGCAGAATAAACCCCAAACCAAGAAAACCTTTTCAGGTTCTAAAACAAAGCTTAAAAAAGGCTGAAAATGAGGGGTTTTTTAAAAGATGAACCAATTTCTTTTTAAATCCTATATAACAGACATACAAGTCTTCCCTCAAAGCAACTGTCCTTACTTCAGCACAGCTTTGCAGAAAATATTTACACAATATTACAGAAGTGATATTGAAATCTCAAAGGAATGTGCTCAAATCACTTTTTTCCCCCTTTATATGATAAGCAGAAATCACAAACCTACCTCATAATAGTCAGAGTGGTCATATCCAGAGCAACTCTTGTCCCAGGCTTCAGCTTACTTTTGTCAAGCTAGTCCCAAAAAAAGGAATTCTGTTAGACACACACCCCAAAACAATCCCTGTTTCCAGCCAGGATGTTCACTGCAGCTTGCACAGTTCCCTTAATCCCACACAAGAAGCAAACAAGGCTGCTGACCCACAGACCAAGCAGCCTTGAACTTACCTCCACCACTTTGGAAAATAAACACTATTTCCTAGACCATCATTTATTTTTATTTTTAATGCTGTCCATCTGACTGGGTTGGTGGGATCTAATCCTCCCCTCTGCTCCACACAGGACAGGACCAGCTGCTTGCACATTTTCATATGTTATTCCCCATTTTGAAGTCAGCTGTTCAGTCAGAACTCCTTCACCTCGGATGCCTCCTCATCTGCCTCAGCAGTTTTTGCCTGATTACTCCATTTTCATGTGGTTTTTAAACACATTCCAGCACACCCTGCTAAATTCTGCTGGAATTAAAACAACCAACTTGCATTCCTCATTTTGTTTTTAAGAAACCAGTTTATTCTGACCTTTAAGAGAAGGACACAGTCCATTCTGGAGCTGGATTGAACCCACTTGGGCAGGTCTGTGTCTCAGGAGACCTGGAGAAGGACTCTGGACACGGGCCTGGAGTGACAGGACACAGGGAATGGCTTCCCACTGCCAGAGAGCAGGGCTAGGTGGGATACTGGGAGGGAATTTCTGGCTGAGAGGGTGGGCAGGCCCTGGCATAGGTGCCCAGAGAAGCTGTGGCTGCCCCATCCCTGGGAGTGTCCCAGGCCAGGTTGGACAGGGCTTGGAGCACCCTGGGCTGGTGGGAGGTGTCCCTGCCCATGGCAGGGGGTGGAATGAGATGAGCTTTAAGGTCCCCTCCCATCCAAACCCTTCTGGGATTCTGTGACTTGGCCCAAGGATTTTGACAGCCCTTTTCCAGGACTGCTGGAAGCCTCTCATGGTCCCCACTGGGGATTTACAAGGTCCCTTGCCCACGTGGGTTCTCAGCTCTCTGACAGAGTTTAGGATCCAGCTGTCCCTCCTCCCTTATTGGGGTCACTCCTAAAACCTCTTTCCAGCTGCCTCATCATCTGTAAAAGCCTGGAATTCTATCAGAGTCTACCCTGCACAACAGACTGATTTTGCAGCAAGAAGAAACCAAAAAGGAACCACTTGACCTTGAATTCCTAAGGAAATGCACTTGAGATAGAGAAGTAATTTTGTTTCAATTCCAACAGCAGCACAGCTCAGCCACAAGGGTTTTGATCAAAAACTCACCCTTCTAGTCTGGAAAACTGTTTTGTCTCGATATTTTGACATTTTAAAAACAATCATGGTTATGTTTTTGGAGCCTGTGATATCAAATCAAATATCTTTTAAGATAAAAGAGTGTTTTTACCAAAGAAGAGACATGAAAGTGCGTGTTGCAATGTCAGGTTCATCCAAGGACAAATTATTCCTTAGGCTTTATCTGTTTCAACACAGAACCTCAAGATTACCTTGAGTGCCCCTAAGTGGAATTAAGTATATTTATGTCCCAAAATTCTGTAACGAACATCAGTCTCTCTTCAGAAAGGGAAGCCACCTCTAATATCAACACTCTCCTTGTGCTCCTTTTCACAGAATCACAGAATGGATTGGGTTGGAAAAGACCTCCGAGATCATCAAGTCCAACCCTTGGGCCAACTCCAGTCCCTTTACCACATCATGGCACTCAGTGCCACGGCCAAGCTCAGGTTAAAAACCTCCAGGGATGGTGAAGGGATTTCTATTTTTCACAACTTCCATGACAGAGGAGAATGGGATGTGGTAAAAACTCAGCTGAGCTACTTCTTGCCCCATAAAAGAATCAATTCAAGATGCACTGAGAGGTCACAGCTGGTAAAAGCTCTTGCACTTACTCGTGCATTAAAATAACTAAATAAAAAGCTGACTGATCAAAATGACCCTTCCCTGGGGCCCTTATTGCCTATTCAGAGCTACCTGACAGTCCCACATTTCCCACATATTCTTCTTTATTCCCATTTCTCTAAGTTAGGGATGAGAGTAACAAAAAGTTCCTCCAAGTGGTTGTTGCTGACTATGGCAGATGGACTGTGCTGCAAGGAAGGTTCTGGATTAAAGTGGCTGATTTCTGCACAATTTCATGCAGGTAAAACAGCTGCCCTGTGGACCAGGAGAGCCAGAGGCTTTTTTTTAAGCTCATTAAAAACAAATAAAAATTCCTCAGAGTGTTTAGAATGGGTCTTTGCTTCCAATAATTATCTAATGGAGTTAGAATCATAGAATCACA